>VXAU01004952.1:249215-304055 GCA_013399695.1 Formicarius rufipectus
CCCCCCCCACCTCCCCAGGCTGAACTTTATTCCCAGTTCTCTACCTCTTTTACCCAAGGCACAGGGAGACAAGCAAATGAGGGTTACAGTCAGTTCATCACATATTGTTCTGCCCCTGCTTCCTCCTGAGGGAGAGCAGTTCTTCCCCTGCTCCAGCATGAGGTTCCTCCCACAGGAGACAGTCCTCCATGAACTTCTCCAATGTAAGTTCATCCCACAGGCTGCAGTTCTGCATTAACTGCTGTAGCATGGCTCCCTCAGGAATGGACTGCTCCAGCGTGGGCCCTTGTGGGGTCACAGGTTGTGCCAGTAAACCTGCTCCAGCATGTGCTCCTCCTCCATGAGTCCAGAGGTCCTTCCAGAAGCCTGCTCCAGTGTGATCTTCCCATGGGGTCACACCTTCCTTCAGGCATCCCCCTGTTCCAGCACAGAGTACTCCATGGGCTGCAGGTGGATTTCTGTTCCACTGTGGTCCACCATGGGCTGCAAGGGGACAAGCTGCCTCACCATGGTCTGCACCACAGTCTGCAGAGGAATCTCAGTTCTGGCACCAGGAGGACCTTCTCCTTCTCTTACTTTGGTGTCTGCAGAGCTGTTTCTCACATATTCTCACTCCACTCTTTTCTGGCCACAATTACTCATGCACAATAACTTTTCCCCCTCTTAACTGTGTTGTCCCAGAGGCATTACTACCACCACTGATGGGCTCAGCCTTAGCCAGCAGCAGGTCAGTCTTGAAGCTGCCTGGCATTGACTCTGTTGGACGTCTGCACAGCTTCTCAGATAAGCCACTTCTGTAGCCCCCCTCCACTACCACAGTGTTCCCACACAAACACAGTACATACAGATAAACTCTCTTCAGGTTCACAGAATCACAGAATATGCTGAATTGGAAGGGATCCACAAGGGTCACTGAGTCCAATGCCTAGCCCTGCACAGGACCACCCCAAGAACAACACCATGTGCCTGAGAGCATTGTCCAAAAGCTTCTTGAGCTCTGTCAGGCTTGGTGCTGTGACCACTGCTCTGGGGAGCCTGTTCCATGCCCAGTCACCCTCTGGGTGAAGAACCTTTTCCTAATACCCAACCTAAACCTCCTCTGACACAGCTTCAGGCCATTCCCTCAGGTTCTGTTTCTGGTCACTATACAGAAGAGATCAGTGTCTGTCCCTCCCCCTCCTCTCACAAGGAAGTTGTAACTACAGTGAGGTCTCCCCTCAGTCTCCACTTCTCCAGGCTGAACACACCAAGTGCCCTCACAACACTCCTCATACGGCTTCCCCTCAAGGCCCTTCACCAACTTCATTCCCCTCCTTTGGACACACTCAAATAGCTTTAAATCTTACCTATATTGCAGTGCCCAAAACTGCACACAACACTCCAGGTGAGGCTGCTCCAGTGCAGAGCGGAGTGGGACAATCTCCCCCCTCAACCAGCTGGCAATGCTGTGCCTGATGCTCCCCAGGACAGGGTTGGCTCTCCCGGTTGCCAGGGCACTGCTGACTCATTCAACTTGCCATCAGCCAGGACCTCCAGGTCCCTTTCCATGGGACTGCTCTCCATCATCTCATTCCCCAGTCTGTCTGTACAACCAGGGTCGCCCCATCCCAGGTACAGAATCCAGCACTTCCCCTTGTTGAACTTCTTATGGCTGCTGATTACCCAGTCCTCTAATTTGTTGTGGTCTCTCAGCAGGGCCTCTCTGCCTTTGAGGGAGTCAACAGCTCCTCCCAGTTTTGTCATTTGCAAACTTGCTTATTATCCCCTGCAGTCCTGTGTCCAAGTCATTTATGAAGATGCTGGTGAGCATGGGGTCCAGGATGGAGCTCTGTGGAACCCCACTAGTGGCAGGTCACCAGCCTGATGTCACCCCATTCACTGTTACCTGCTGCACTTGACCTGCAAGGCAATTGCTCACCCACCAGATGTGTTTGTCCAGCTGTGCTGGATTTTGTCCAAAAGGATCCTGTGAGAGACAGTATTTAAAGCTTTACTGAAATCCAAAAAAGATGACATCACCTTCCCTTGATCAACTAGGTGGGTTATCTTGTCATAAATGGAAAACAGGTTAGATAAAAAGCAGGACTTTCCTCTCATGAAGCTGTGCTGGCTGCAACCAATGACAGTGTTGTCTTTCAGGTGTTTTCAATACCTCCCAGAATAACCTTCTCCATAACTTTACCAGGCACTGAAGTGAGACAGATAGGCCTGTAGTTACCAGGATCCTCCTTCTTGCCCTTCTTCAAAATCATGACACAGTATTTGCCAGCTTCCAGTCAGCTAGGACCTTCCTGGATTCCCAAGATCTCTCAAAAAAATCAAGGGGTTTTTGTCATAACATCAGCTAGCTTTTTGAGGATTCTGGGATTAATCCCATCAGACTCATAGGCTTGTAGGAATCCAGCTGGAGCAGCAGATCCTGCATGATTTCAGGGTCAATTGGGAGCAAATCATTTTCACAGTCATGGCCCTCCAGCTCAGGGCACTGAGAACTCCTTGGTCTGCCATCTGTGTTGAAGACAGAGGCATAGAAAGTATTGAACACCTCCACCTTGTCTCTGTCCTTGTTTGTGAGGGGAACATTTGCTTCCTGTAATGCGCTGATGTTATTTCTATACTGCTTATTACCATTAATTAGAGAAAACTCTTTTCATTGTCCCCCACATTTCTGGCCAGATGCAACTCCAGATGAGCTTTGGCTGCATGAATTTTCTTCCTTCAGCTGACAAGTAGCATCTTAGTATTAATCCCATGTCTCCTTACCATACTACCACTGATCATACACCTTCCTTTTTTGCCTTCTTTCCAAGAGAATGTCTGTGCTCAGCCAAGCTGGCCTTCTGGCTCACCTGCTCAACTTCCAAATTTAGAAATCACCTGCTCCTGTGCCCTTAAGAAGTGATGCTTGAAAAGCAACCAGCACTGACCTTAGCCCACAGGACAGCTGCTTTTCCAAAGGAGAGCACAGCACAGTAACAATGACCGAAAAAGCTGCTCAATTGTATTTGTTATTGCATTTTTTCAGTCTAAAAGGCAGAAATACAAGAGGTCCATGAGCTGTGTCCATGATTGACAAGAAAATAAGCCTGCACAGACAGGAGAACATCACATACCAATGTTGCAGCATCAGGAGGCCTGTTTCGTTGGCATGCATCTTAAGTAGGCCTCAGGAAATCTCAGAATCACTAAGGATATGCAAAATTAATAGAAATATGAATATTTTAAAATACTAGAAAAACATGTCTTCACATTCAGGGCTTGTCATAACCTAACATCATGATGTAAAATGGTATGACCAAGCTAGCAAGGGACTAAAATCAAAACAATCTCCTAAATTTCCCTGTGTAGCCTAAGTAGATTCTCTGAAGAGTGATTTACACCCCCTGCATAACTTTATTAATTACCAGGAAGGCAATTTATTCAGATTGACTCCTCATAATGTAAATGCATATTTAACACATGAATCTATTGTATTTTAATTGAATGAGTTTGGATAACACTAAAAAAAACCTGTAATGTTTTTGAGCTAGCAGTTTGACAGAATGAACTGACTGAAATACTTTATCTAGATTAGCTCTATATACTCTTCCCCTCTTCACATTGCTTCAAGGTCAAGATCACAAAGCTGAAGCTCTTCAAAATTTCATTCAGTTAGTACATCCAAACTCATTATGCAAAACCAAAGTCTGTTTTGCAAGTTAAAAAGTTTCAAATTAGGAAGCATTGTGCTTGAGGAGACTAAAATGGATTGCATCATAGTTGAGAGTCAGGGCTGTGTTTTTCATGTGCATTCTTTTGTTTCCCAGGACACAAAAAAATAAAGAAAAATTACATTTTAAATGGCTTATTCATTTAGAGATAACAGCTTGTAATAACTCCAGCTGCTCTTTTAAGTGCATATTCCATATCAAGATGCACCATCATGGATTTTGCTAAGACACAAGAAATCTAGTGAACAATGAAGTACAAGCCAGAAGTGCATATCATCATTTTTGCAGTAGTTTCACCCCAAGAACAAGTGGTTGCAAAATGCATGTGGTAGATCTCTCTCCATAAGTGGAAGAGCTGAAAACACAAGCTATCTAGACTTGCTGACAGCTACATGCCACTGATCAAGAGATGCCCCAATTTCATACCAGGAATCAAGCTACCATTTCACAACAGGAAAAAGGATAGAATAAGCTGTTTTGCTTTTGTGGTGTACAGATACCCTTCCTTTTTTTTTTTTTCTAGCTGCCTATTCATGAAGTCATCTTTATTTCTGCAAGTAATTCTCCCAGATGCCAGAACTGCTTTCCAGGAAACTGCTGCTACTGACTTAAGTTACTTGAGCAACGTGAAATAAAAAATAGCAAAGCAAGGACATACAAACCTTATTACTTTTAATAAAACTCAGCTTTCAAATAGTGTTACACAGTTCCTTCAAATTGGATTGGAAGGGATCTGGACAAGAAAAGCAAAATTATCCTCATGTTGGGGGTATAGACAGGGTACAAAGGTGATCCAACTACTTAAGTATTTTGATGTAACTTAGCTAAAGAAAAGCTTGCAGGAAAAACCTCACTGATTTATAGCCACATGCCTTTTGGGTCAACTGACTGTAAGTTGGACCCCTATCTGGTTGCCCTCTAAGAGGCAAGTAGTAGGCAAGCAAAACCTGAATGTGGGAAAAAAAAAAGCAACATTGAAGCAGTACTTACTTATTACTTAGACCAAGCTTAGTAGGCATGTGTTGGTATCCCTTACTAGGTCCAGCCAAAATTCAGGTGCTTACCAGATTAGCAAAGTTCATAACTATATCCCTTTTGATAGTCTTGCTTATGCTTGCTTGTAAACAGAGCTGGCACACTTCTCTGCTCAGGAAAATGGGAGACTTGTAGCTGTTCACTTTTGTAAAGTTGCTGCAGGCATAACTCCACTCAAACAGAATGTGGTGACTGTAGGCAAAAGCCATAAGGAACAAACTGCAAAACTAGCAGGACAATTTTCCCAGTGCTTACCATTGTGTAGGAGTCCCTTAGCACAGCAAAGATACATAGCAGTTACCCAGGCTAACCAAAAGCATCTGAAACAGTCTAGCCCACTTCCTGGGGGTACTATCATTTAGCTAGAGACTGGTTTGGCACTTGAGTCAGTTCAATTTTGCAATTTAGAAGTCTTTTAATGAGCATCTATTGAGGGATACTAATTATACAAACTTTCATGCTCCCCTTAATCATACTATATATTAACTGGAGCTGGCCAAGCCTTTCAGCAAACTGTAACAGGTAAAGCCGTGCTGTGTGTCCTGGTTATAGTAGCCAGGATCAGTTTGTCACTGTGTGGGTGTGTATTCTAAACCCTCTACATCATTTTTCTCATGAACTGCTCACAATGGCCCATTTGCAGCAGCTGCCCAGGGCACACCCAACCCCTCAGGCTACAAGCTGAATGTTTAGGAACTTCTGTGGGATAAGGAAGTTTTCCTGCCTTCACACCCACCTGAGGGGTCATGTCTGCTAATGGGTCATTAAGGATGCCAAAAATATGCCATTGTTCACCTCAGAGTAAATCACCCATTGTGAAACTCCCCACCCTGGGGGAGGAACTGGGCATTCCCATCAGAGCCCAGGCAGAGATAAGCTTGGGGTTTTGGGACTGGGATCTCTCTTCAGATCCAGAGGAGGACCAGAGCCTCAACAGGACTGAGACTCACTGGACTGCAACCATTATTTTCACCAGCAGGTTTCTTCCTTTCTTACTTTGAACTCAGGGAGGCCATGTGTTGTTCAGCACAGGGGTTGGTGAGCTCTGCTCCTGCCCCACTGTGCTGAGCTGTACATCTGTTTTTGTGGCACAAATTTTTTCCTTCTGTATCAGTGTATTTTGTGATCTTTTATTAAATTGTTATTCTGACTTGCAATCCCATTCTGAGTTGGATTGATTTCTCCTGCCAGTTTAACTCTAAACCAGCACACTGTGAAATCCTGTGTGGAAAATGACAAGTGGTCTTTGCACACCCAGCAGATGGTGCTCTAAGGGTTTGTGCTTCACTGATGCATTATGGTTTTCATTTCATTATCAGCTCACACATCCTCTTGTACAACAGTGCTCTAATTCAAAAAACTTGGGCTAAGCAAACTCTTCATATTACCAGGCACAAGCATTCAACAATGCAGCAAGCCAGATCTCTGCAACTAGAAGTCTTCAAGGAGTCAGGTCTGAATCGGGCAGGTTACAGAAAAAACGTGGCACCATTAGTCCTTTCTGCCTGCATTGTTCACTCAGGTCAAGTACTGTGGGTCACTTCCAGCAGGGACAAGACAGGTTACAGATAAAGCAAGTTCTGTTGTAGCAAGATACTGCTGATATCCAACTTTTAAATTAGGCATCTAAACAAATCTGAAGTCCCATTGAATCTCATAGTACTCATTACAGTAGCAGCTTACTAATGTGAACTTAAATAGACCACTGCATTTTGCTCCATCCAAAGTTCCATTTTAATCTCTTTCTCACAGGCACTCACTCCATGCCAAAATATTTTTGCTTTATATTCAATAGTATCTCCTTCTCAGCCTTTTCTACAGACTCCCTACTTTTTTCTCTTTTGGGTCTCTTTCATGACTCAGCCATCGTGTACTTACTCAAAAAATGTAGGATCCAATGCAGTGTCTTCAGTGCCAATTGACTGATTCTCAAGAAATTTGCTGCAAATACAGCAGGACAACAAGATACACCTTCTGAACATAGTTCAGAACATAATTCATCAACACTTAACAGCTTTTCTCCTGCCCAAATAACATTTTCTTTACATAAGAAACTAGTATTACTGCAGTCCAGGATCTAGACTGTTTTAATGCCTTTCAAATTAGCAAGTAGAAAACAAGAAAAACTCACCAATAGCCAGCAAATTATTTTCATAAAACAGTTACCCCATTTAGAGTAGTCCAAGGTCTCAATTCAGTAACCAAGGAAGATACATTGACTGCTAGGGTTAATTACCCTGTATGACTGATCTCACCATACAGATGATCTCCAAATATTCTGGTATGCCAGTCTTGCCCTATGTGCACTCTGCGTGTTGTAGCAGGGTAGTTCCACAGAAAGGTAAGGACCTAGCAGCTAACTACCCAGTTTTCATGCAAGTGCTGTGTGCTCACAAGTACTGACATCCATGCATGATTTGGGTCTGATTGTACCCAAGCTGCAAGTGGAGAGTTTAATGGTACCTGGTTATCTCCAGCCATCAACTTGAATGACAAACCAAAGAACAAAACAAAGCATAGAAGCATCAGTGAGACCAGAAGACTCCCTACCCCAACAGCTTACCACTATTAAGTCTTCAGATCAAGCAACAGTGCAAACCAGATAAAGGTATTCCTGCCTTCTGGCCCTTAAGGGAAGAAGCATCACATGCTGCTCATCCATGTCTGGATATAGGACTGCACCACACTCTCAGAGCAAAGCACCATCACTTGAAATACTTACCTGCTTTAGGTTGTTAGGGCCGGTCAGGTAATTCAGAAACAGTGATCCAAACCTAGTTCAGATTAACACATATTTAAGACAGCTTGTTTTCCTGACATAACAGAAGTTTGGAGTTCAATATATGCAGAAGACAGCTTGAAGTTGGATATGAGTCAGTAGTTACAACAAGTAGGCATAAGCCTTCAAATTCCACCCACTCCCTAGCAGTATCATCAGTTGTGCTACAGTGTGATAACCTGGCTTACAGGACCAAAATGAAACATTTTGAGCTTCTTTTCTCTCAGAGGAATAGGATTTTGCAACATCTGCTTCAAGTCAACAAACTATTGGAGCCAGAGCCTAGGAATGAACAGTTCAATTCCCAGGAGTGTGTAGCCATGTTTCTTCATTTGTCTCTATAACCATAGAAGTATTCATCTCGAGTTTCATAAGTCATTTCCCCTCCCAAGTAATTCTTTAATCTTTAGAGAGCAAGAGCCAAACTACAGCATGATTATTTATTATCCTTTTTGGTAGTACAAAGACAGCTTTACAAAAATGACCAGTAGTCATTACCACAGTGAAATTTGTTATACCCTGATTCACTGTAAATTGAAACCTGGAGGCAGGCATAAACTGCAAGAGACAAACTGCTCTTCCCAATCACTCAGTTAGCAGAGACAGATGTCTCACTACAGCTTGAACACATTCCAGTGTAGCCCCACAATCTGTCACCCAGGACACACCCAGGAATAAGAATCTTAAACTTGGTTGACAGTTCAGCAACTGCTGTGGCTGCTTAAACTGTTGAAAGCAAACCACTCCTCTTGCTTTAGAGGAAAAGTAGATTAGTACAGCAAACCAAAGTGAAACAGAGGAGACCAAGATGCAGTTCAGGACAGCTGACCAGACAAGGAATAGTCTTGTAATTTAAAGTAAGCATTTAAATAATTTTTTTTGGTATATATAATCATCTTTGTCAAATAGAACTGCATGCTTCCCCTCTCCCCCACAAAAGCAGTGGTGGTGGAACGTTGGTGAAAAAGGGGAGCCATGTAAGTCTGGCAAGTGATGACATATTGTAGAAAACTCAGACTTCTGACCCCTAAACCAGAAGGTAAGGTGTCTAACTTAATCCTTCAGTTGGGAAACTTCATAGAGATAGGCACCAAGCATCTTCACCCCCTGGATGTAGTTGTACCTGGAAAGAAGACAGCTTCCATTAGCCTGAGCTGAGCTGTATTTCTAGTAGATGTGCTTTTTGCAAAGCCCACACATCAGTCCTATGCATGTGACAATTACAAGCATTGCTGCTGCAGTCAACAGGCAGTACTCCCAAACTTTCCACATCTCCCCTGGCAAGACAGAAACACTACTCTTCAGATAGGGGGCAGCCAAGCTTAGAGATCAAAGTATAAAACCCACATCAGGTTTCAAGTGTATAAAACCACAAGCAGTAAAGAAACTAGCAGCCCAACCAATCCTGCTCTACTAGGGAGAAACGGCATTGCCTTCCAGAGAAGTCAAGAAAAGCAAGAGTTCAATTCTTAGTGTTTTACATAACACATGCCAAGGCTCACAGTAAAATCACCCTGGCACAGTGATAAATGCTCTTACCTATTTAGCTTCTCATTTTGAGAGTGGGCACCATCATCTGCAGCTCCAACAGGAAGCAGCATGACATTCTTGCCTGTTGCTTCTTGAAAAGTAAGGGTAACAGGAATGCTTCCTCCCTCCCTCGTCAGGTCTGGTTCAACTCCAAAAACTAGACAAGTGATACTCTAGTCAGTTGGAAGTTACATTTGTTTCTCCAACAAATCCTTAAACAATCAAGTACCAACCACATCTCTATGAGGTGCTTGCCAAATCAGCCGAACTGCACAAGGCACAGAATGCGGAACTTCACCCAGCAAATGTAACACTGGAGTATTGTTACTTTCAGAGCTCAGTTACACACCAGCACTTCATCTGAAAGCCTGTTTGTACTCCAGCCAAGTCAGATTTTCTGTAGCTGCTCTATCAAAATCAATTAAGAAGAATGATAGGTCCACTAAGCTTCAAGGAATTGGGCTGAGCAGGTGATCTGAACTAAGAGTCTCCACCTTATGCAAAAGAAACACCACATCAATGGACTTGTTCCAGAACAGTATGAGTGAACTAGAGATCCAGTTTCTTTTCTTCCTGTACTTCAGACTTCAATTTAAGGATTGCACATGACATGCTTCATTACTCAGGGAGCCAAAGTTATTAAATAAGCAAACATGACCTCCTCAATGTTTCTTGAGGTGCTGGAACACAAACTTTTTAGCATCACCAATGCCAAATGAAAGATTCACTGACCTGTCTTCATCGCCCTCCTGCCAGCCATGTAGTGGGGATGGTTGAAGTCTGACACCCAGGGTTTTCCACCATGGCCTAAGTACACTTTGAATTTGTTGGGACTCTGCAGCTCCACAAACTTTTTGTTCAAGTAGTCTTCAACCTATAAAACAAGATTAGACAATCTTATCTACTGTTAGCACTTTCAAGAACACTAGTAAAGTCCATATTCTAAAAGCATCTTAGGGACTTTCAGATCACAACTGTGCAGCAATACTTTTCCTATGCTCCTTTTTGTATTATTCCTCTGGTTCTTAGCTCTGAAGTCATATCTCCTTCAGGCAAATTAACAGTATACCATACAATAGTTAACCAATATGTCAAACACTTATGCATTTAAATATGCACTTCTGGCAATCCAAGTGCCCTACAATTAAATTAGTCCTAAGCCTTTTCTTTGAGTTTAGAGAAATTGGGTAGTCAGATTGTAACAGTCCAGTGTGGCACCACTACATAATGATTGCCTCAATTATCTTGTGTTGAGGTGCAGAACAGGAAAGACAGCAGCAAAGTAAATGAACAGAACTGCTTTAAAAAACAGAAAAACACTCCCCCCAGGCATGGGGAGCAGGATAAATTTAGAGACAATAGTTATTGATACCAGCAATCCATCTCAACATACATGCTTTGTAACTTCTTCAGGAGTCATGTTTGGCACAAGTCTGATTGAGAACTTGCCAATCACTTTCCTAGGAATGACTGTTTTGGCTCCAGAGGCTGAAAAGGCTCCTTCAATTCCATGGAGAGACAAAGAAGGATATCTCCACCTGTGCATAAGGATATCTCTCTATAGAAACAAGGAGAAAGATCCAAGGTTATATGAAGCTTGACAGAGTTCCCTGAAGTAATGATTTCTTCAATCTAATAAAGAATTTGCAAGAAACTGTGCATTCTCCCATGGAGAAATGTAGCTCGCTGAAATCCCCTCAGAAGCTATTACTCCCATTAAGCACTCATTTTGATACAACAGCTGGGTTCTCAGCACCTTAACAGATTCAGTAGTTCTAGTTTGGCTTTCTCCTAGTTTTATGGAGCTTACAGGACCTCACCAGTCCATTTCTAACAATGGCACAAGCACCATTTATGAGGTGCTCAAGCACAGTGTGTAAGGAGCGTATAGAAAGCTCTAGTCCCCACTGCCTCTACACAAGTAGTTACCATCATCACCAAGATTCATGCTCAAGTTCACACATTTTCTAAAAGCCTCACCACTGCTCAGGCTGAGGCCTACAAGTGTGGTTTTCTTTACATCATCAGTTGTATTGAAATGCTTGATCTCCAAGCTGATTAAGTTGACCACTACTGCCATCCAGGTACACTTTCTGCATTTCCTCCGTGTTGCCTTGGACACAGCTGTTGAGTACACTGGACCCTGAATTGAACACAGCTGTTGAGTTGTCCCATACAGACACAGCTACAGTATCTCAAGCTTGAACCTCACTGCAGAAATTCAGGAGACCTGGAAATTTAGTGGCCTTTATGTGACAGCTTGGTTTGTTCCAGGTACAACCTGCCTCTCATCTTCTCTTATTGCAAATATAACTGTCACAGTTCAAATTTCTCAAGAACATTGTTTCTCACCTGCAAGTTACACCTTTGTCACTTCTCTTCCATACCTCTCCTTAGCCCTAAAACTCTTGCATGCATGCAGCTTGGAACTCCCTTAGCTAGAATTTCAGTTTAGCCAAGACTGAACAGCTACAGTTCAGTATCACAAAGAGCATCTTGCCAGCTCCTCCTTATAGTCAAGCTATAATTTATCCATTATTTTATAGGACAAGGCTAAACAAGGAAGTCTGTGTCATCCCAGTTGATAAAAACCTTAGCACATCGAGACAAGGTTAAGGATATACCTATTTGAGTTGAGTTTGAAGTCTTTTCCTGACAGTGCCAGTACAGAAGCCAGACCTGCACATGTAAACTTGCCTTTTACAACATCAGTGTCTGCTTTTTATGACAGAAGATGTATTTACATCTAGGATTTTAAAATTAGTATGTAATACTGTACCTTGGCAAGATTCAATGATGTTAAAAGCATTCATTTGGAGAGCTCCCAGGATGAAGATTTAACTTCAGACCTGAGTTTATTGAACATTAGCCTGTTCAAAGATTTGGGCAGTTGCCTAGTTCATGACTACACAACAGTCCTTGCTTGCCAGTCTGGGAGAATGTTCAGTATGTCAACCTTAAATTCATCACAACTAGATTTCAAGCTCTTTTTTCACCTAATGAGCAATCAACTCTAAGGAACTACTTTATTTCTGAAAACTCACTGAGCTTCCTACAGATGTAGGAAATCAGATGCTTTGTGTAAATGTGCTACCTGAATTCTGGAAAACCACTAACACTCTTATCTTACATTAAGAGAATAGCACTAAAGAAAGTCCTGTCCAAGTCTGAAATGTGATTATACAAAGACTCAGGAGCAAATTTAAAGTTATCTAGACTGCTTGTCTTACACCTGGGATAACCCAGACTAAGTTTTCAAGCACCTAACACTAGCAGTTCCACAGCAAAGAGTTAAGTATGCAGTCAACCATAAAGTTAGCAAAATTATCTTCAAGGCATTCTCACCATTTTAAAGGCATCAGATGAATCCTCTGCCTACCAAATTACTTAGTAACTACACATGTATCCACAGTAGCCTGTTTCTGTCTTCTACTAACAGATAGCTTGATCTAAGCAGGGTAGGGAGGGAGGAGTGTAGCACACCTTTGCATCATGCAGAAGTTTTGTTGCTCCTATATCTTTGCCATATTCTGTCAGGTCAAAATCAATCTTCTCATACAACGCCAGCTCCTCATCAGTAACAGGTGCCACTGCTTCATTAACACCTGGGATGAGGATTTTCCCTTTCTTGTCTACAAGACAACCTGTAAACAAGAAACATACAATATCAGTATTCAACCAAAATATGCAATGTGTCATTGCTAGGAACATTTTCCTTGGGAAACAGGTCTTGGCTTTCTACAAGTTCCATAAATGTAATGAAATTCAGACCTCTACATCACAGATCATGCACCACTGAGCATAGAAGGCACTTGCAGAATTTGCAGCTATTCAAAATATGTACTTGCATGCTACTGTATTTAATTCTACTGCTACATTTGGCTGGCTGAAGACAGGATTCCAAAGGAGTTCAATATCACAACCATAGCAGAGTTTGAGGAGGCAGGTGATTAATTAACATGCAAATTCGCAGCAAGATTTTAGGGGAAACTAGAGTAGATAGACAACTTCTTGGCAAGACCTTTACCATATTTCTGTATCTAAGGCATTAGCCTTGCACACCTGTCAAGTTCCATTTCATTGGTCATTGCTTTGCTGGTGTAACCAGCCCTTACCACCCTCCCTCACTGCAAATTTACTCATGCTTTAATGCTTCTTACTCCGATTTTAAATGCATTTAGTGAAACCTGCTTTTTCTTACCCATTAGAGCAATGAGATCTGTCATGGCCTCGTGTACTGAGCCACCATAAACTCCAGAGTGAAGGTCTTTATCACAACATTCCACCTGATTGAAGTGAATTAAGATTCAGGTTAATTTTAGCATGAAGATACTGTCAAGTGCACCAAAGACCTTTAGCCAGTTTTTTCCCATATGTATTTTGAGAACACATCTGGTTTTGAAACCAGATCACTCAGCTGTAGTGCATTAAAGTAGATCTGCTTTTTATTGCTCTGTGGAGTACATGCCCTTACAACTGACCAGCCTTGAGGACTTCAGTGGTGACATCTCTTCCTGCACTCAAGGATCTACCTAGATGAAGATATCTACACTATGAAACAACCCTCCACAGAAAGTGCTGGCTTATCTTGCTTCACACATCTGAAAGCTATCCCTACCACATAAGGATCAGACAGGATAATAAAGTTAACTTAGAAAATTAGGAGAAACTATTCTACTTATGTAATCAGTTTCATCTTTACTGAAGAAAAGCTATTAGTGTGAAAATTTTGAGTTACCACCCTCTTAATTAGAAAATTCAGTTTCATAATACTGGTTTCACAGTGTATCTCAGTAGTTACCTCTATGAAGTAGTAGCAGATGCCCCTCAAGCCATAAGTGATACAGGGCTTCTTCTTGCCTAGCCAGTAGTTGTCAGAAATGCACACAAAATCCACATCTTTGAAGAAAGTCTCTCGCTGAGCAAAAATCAGTTCATCAAGGCCTTCAGATCCTGATTCTTCCATACCCTCTAGGCAGAACTTAATATTTACTGGAAACTCCTTTGAAATGAAAAACAAGAACAGACTGAGTATGAAAATGCTGGACTGCTTCAGTAAAAAGTAACTTTCATTCATTTTGCTCAAAGCAGAAAAATGGACATGGGTAAAATTAGTTCTATGACAGAAGAATTTGTTAACTATACATGAACTATTATAAAGTCTGGACTGCACTTAAACTACCCTTCATTTCATGGAATTTAAACTCTTCAAAAAAGTTTTAACTGAACTCTAGAACAACTTGTTCCCAAGGCCCTTAACTGTGGGAATACAGTAGAAGTCTACAGCCACAGGTAAGCCACCAGGCTAGGAAAACTAATATCAACCACAGAAATTGCATGCCACAGTAGGAGCATCACAGCTGCCCTGTCTATCCAGTCTATGATATTCTACATACCTAGACAGAACTGAGAACTGGTAATTCTTCTCACATGTAATAGGAACTTGTCTTGCACAACAAAGACACCTTGAGCTATTTCTGATGGCACATTTTCTTGAATAGAAATAGCAAAGCTCATAGGTCAGTGTTACTAAGTTGACCTCTTAGAGTTCTGTGGGTAGTGAGACATTAAGTTTTGATAAAAGTCAGGATAATTTAACATCCCAACATGATACTGATCATACTTGATTTCTCATCCTGCTCCACATGCTTGCACATGTATCTTCCTTTCTACAAATTTCATTAAAGGAAAACTGTCTAAAGTGCAAACTAGGCAACTACAGGACTAACTTGTCAGCAAGTCAGCTAGACCCTACTAGGACATATGAGAATTCACAGGACTATTGCATCATTCCTCTGATCAGCTGAGTAAGCAGGCTTCCCTCACAAGGGATGGTGGCTTGAATAACATTTATTGCTAGACTCAACTGTGTATTTAAAAGAAGCAGAATACATTTTGGGCACGTACCTGGTTAGTTTGTTGATAAGCTTCCAAGGCATTCAGCCAGGCAAGCACGGGACCTTTGTCATCTGTTGATCCTCTACCATACAACTTTCCTGTGGAAACAAAATACAAATTAACGAGTGTGGAAAAAAAATAGGATAAATCTTCATCTCTTGCCTACAGGAGAAAACATCTTTTGGTATAATCTTTTAGCCATGCTTATATAAACTTTCATTTCTGATTCTTCTTCATTTCTTCTATATAGCTACACAGCTGTAGCTATATAGCTACCCCATCTTTTCCCCAGCTGCTCCCTGTATAGGAATTGAATATAAGCCTATTAGAGATAACTGCCTTGTTGTTCACAATATAAATTTTCTACAAACACAGTAATAAGTGTATAGAAATATTTTAACAGAAACCTATCCAGTATTAGCATCAATTCAATAATTCTTTGTTTGAGGAATAGGAACTCAGTGGCTAGTGATAAATCAGTTTCACTGGATTCTACAGATAAAGGTGGATCTCCCTAAAACGGGCTTTAGTCAAAGGCAAGTTTTACAGCTATGGAGAATTGCCAGAAAATGTAGCACATGGGGTCACAGAGGCAGATATTGCAACTCAGAGCTGTGGTTATAATTCCTAAGCACTTGGTGTAACCACCATGACAGAATAGGACAGACACTTTGCAAGGTAAAGAGCCACTGGTGAATGTCTCCTGCACTGCCAGGCTGCACAGAGACAAGCCACAGTCCAAGGCAAGTCTAGCTCTTGCTATCAGATGAGATAATTCATCTCAGTAACTTGGACTCTGCTGCCTAAGACCAAGGGCCCAGTAGAAATACTAGTTATCAGAGATACTCCTTTTCTTGGCAATCATTAACACTTATGCCACGTGAGTGGTTAATGTCCATCTATTCATAAGACTTTTGACACTAACAATGAGAAAGTGGAACAAGGAAGAGGCTGTTTGCAGCACCAGCTTTAAATAGAAAAAGTTTTGGTCTTCTTGGCTACTAGCAACATGCTGTTTCAACAAGAGTTACTTCATTTCTTCATCCCCATTTATGGGGGAGAGACATTTGTCTGAGCACCAGCTCTGCACAACGCAGCTTCTGCAGTACCCATGGTATAACAGTTTGCAAACACAAGGCAACCTAGGGAGACTGCTGTGCCACTCCTGTGTCCAGGTATAAAGAAGTTGTGTTGAATACTTTTTCCCAGTAACTGTTCAAAATCCCTATAGTCTGACATGATCTTAGAGGCTGCAAGCTGCGCACAGTACAAGAATCTAGTTCTAGAAAGCTTTCTGGTAACAAGTTGTTATCATGGAAAGCAGCAGATAAGACTGCACTGTAGCTACAAGGAAACAAGCCCTGAGAGCAGCTGTGATTTTGCAGTTCTACATCTTCACCATTTTCCCTCCTGCATATTTTTATCTCAACAGTATTAAATCAACACTCATACCCATTCTTACTCTCCTTCCCCTTTTCAAACAACAGCACAACTTTGGAACAATTGAGGAATACCATACTTGTTAAAAAGGCACCTATCAGTTTGTGAAATCCACTGCTCTTACCATCTCTTTCTACCAGTGTGAAGGGCTCACTATCCCAGCCATCCTCTAGTGCTGCTGGCTGAACATCCAGGTGACCGTACACACACACCGTCTTTTTACATGGATCTGTGCCAAGTGTTCCCAGAACAATTGGTGGTAGAGGGATCTCTGATCCATCAGGCAGCTAGAAATAGGCAGGAAGAAGTTTTATTCAAAAGTGGAAGGTCAGAGGGGTATGTTTTGATCAGATACATGAATTATTTTAATACTATGGAGGTTATGGCATTAGGGGAACAGAGAGCTAAATAAAACTAAGCTACTTAAACTGATTGCCAGAAGCATTGTGCCATTGAAGGCACGATGGCATCATGCCAATTAGCTTCCCGACAAGTCCCAATAACAGTCACATTCTTCCAAGCCACTCAGAACTGCTGGCTTTAAACTACCAATCCCATATCAGATTTCAGCAGAGCAAGCTGACTGCACACCAGACTGCCATATCTAATGCTGACCTAAGCATAAGTGCTAAACTCCAGTCAGTACTGCTTTCTGTGTTGCTTATCACTGCACTTTCATCCTGTCCACAGTGTAGCTCCCTAAAAAAAAAATTTCCTGACAGTGGTATCTCTAACTATAACACAAGCCTCCACCCAAGTAAGATCTGCATAACAAACAGCTATATTTCTCTACACCTGCCTATACTATTGAGGTAAGGGTAGAGTAGTGCTGATGACTTGGCTGAACTAGGCTTAGTTTTTTGGAATACCCCATAAGCAATTATCATACCCTATTCTCAGTCAGTACATATTTCTCTTCCAGTGAACATATAGTCCTATACACTGCTCAGCAGTTCAAGATCATCTTTGACATTTTGCTCATATGGGCTCCACCAACCTGCCAACTTTTTTATCAACAGGTTACATGGTCCTTGGCCTGGTGCAGCTCTACATGACTAAAGCACTACTGCAAGAATTTACAGTGATCACACAGAACAAACTGCTGTGCAAGAGTAAATTTGATCAGACCAGTTCATCAGTTGCTTTACATTGTCCTTCATAGATATAGCAGCAATGTACACAATATGCTGACTAGCTAACACCTAATGCAAAACTAAATACTGAACTTTTGCAGCTGGATTAAAGTTTCCTAAATAAAAGTGTTACATACAAAACTCTGAAGATCAGGTTTTGCTACCAAAAACTTAGTGAATGAAAGGAATAACTTTGTCTCTGAAATAACTGAAACAATTCTGATGGGATTTTAGGCTGTATGTAGTAGCAGAGCTAGAACTATCCTACAGATTCCCTCCCAAGAGGGCACATAAAGTTAGTGCGACATGCTTAACTTGATCTGGATCCCAAAGTTAACTATACAGAAAGCTCTTTAACAGAAACCTCAAACTGTAGCAGGAATAGCTTATGCTACACTCCAACAGGTTCTGCCTTTCCAGGCCACTACCCACAAGACCCTTGTGTGGTGATCCTAACCAGAAGACCATTAGACATTCTGGAAGTAGCAATCCACACAGTTAACCCAAGTACACCGAAGCATGTGCTATGCTGCACACACAGCTTTGCCTTCCTGCCTGTATGTGCTGTGAAAATCCCTAGACTGCAGGATAAACTGAGCCAGCTAACTTGTAAGCTGAAAGTAGTTCCCACTTGGCACTGGTGATGACACCACCTGCATGTCCTTGGACTTTACTCAAAGTGCATCAAGAAGTTCTCATGTGAATATCTATTTTGTTTGGCAGAGGAGTCAATCAGCATGAATAAATGGAATGGTATCACATTCCCATGAATGGGATCTGCACAGAATGCTACATGCTGGTTGGATGGCTGCTAGTTGCTGCAGGGACATATGAATATCTACATAATCCTCTCTCTTTATAGTGGTAACTCTAATAAACAATTATAAATTATATTTTCTGGAGTCTAAATGCCCTCCTTACTGGGAACATGAGAAACCAGCACCTTTTTGCTTAAAACAGCTTGTCTTCTAAAAAGAGACATCTTCTACTAAGCTGACATGGAGATGCTCACATACCTTTTGATTCCCAATGTCCATAAGTTGCGTTTTGCCTCCCAGCCGCTCAATATCCTTCGCAGCAACCTCCATCATGCGCCTGATTTCACCCCTCTTCTCCGGCCATGCCGACACACTCTGGATCGCCACCCACTCGGCCAGGCGCTATGGAATCATGGACGAGCTACAGGTTTTACTATACAACAGGCACTATACAAATACAGCACCTTGTAATTCAACAAACACTGTTTTGAGTCAAGCTTAAGTTGAGGTATATCAGCACTGTCCTCTGCTCAAAGAAGTACTCTAATCATGAATCTTACACTCAGAAGCTCTCTAAAACCTCACTCTCCTACAGCTGCCACTGCAGCACAGCACAAAGGCTACAGATACATAAGGTAAGCTTAAGAGTATGACAGCTTGTGCACAATGTACTGTTTTGGTTGCTGTTCTTTAAGTATCCAGAATTAGCTAACATCTTTCAGGCCTCTCAAAGGCCACTTGAGATTTTTACTCCCCTGTGAGATCAGCAAGAGCAACCGGCAGAAATCAAGCTGAACACTTGGCATAGTTCTTGCCCAAGTACACAGTGCTATACCACTAATTCCTTCACCAGTGAAAGGGATTGCAATACAAGCTGCAAATAAATAGCAGGTCAAACAGCAAAAACTGCCTTTGAAGAGGGTAACCTCTCCCTCTGTACCCCAATATAAATAGTTTCAAACAAGAAAGGTTTATTCCAGCCTCATTTAGAATGTTTCTCTCCCATCTCAAAAGGGAAGACTATAAACCTACCTCTGTATTCAGGAGCCAGTGCCAAATTTTACACCTTAAAAGAAGTTACTGGTTGCACTATATAGTAATATATCATTTCCTAAAAAGTCCAACATGGGGATCTAAGGTTTTGAACAGAGCTATGCCTAAACTTAAGGAACAGTTTTCTAGCTGGACTCAAATCAATTACATCTGCTGTTTGGTCTCCCCTCTCTGCAATTACTTGACATTACTCTCTCTTATTGAGTACATTATAGAGGTGCAACAACAAGCTTGAATCTGACCACCTAACTTTTAATATTCCAAAGCTGCCCATGCTGCAAGACAAAACTCAAAGAAAAAAAACTTACCTGAACATAGAGGTCCTGGTGTTCATCAATGTATTTAAAGAGTGTTTCAAGAGACATTTTCTGATCAGAATGGTATCGCTGAAGATCCTGTGACAGAAAAATAATTTAGTCTTCACAGGTTTAAGAAGCAACAGTCAGTAATCAAGCAGCCACAGAAGACTTTCACCTTTCAATTGCTATGCCACAAACCAAGCTGTACTACTATAAAACTTGAGGCCCCTCCCTTTCATAAAATCACTCAGTCAAGCAGCTAAACAAAAGCATATTTAAATTTCAACACCAGTCTTTCTGCCTCTCCCCTCAAAATAACTTGCAAAGTTAAACTGAGCAAGCTTATCTATAGAGATACTTCAACAAAATCATACACTTCATTTTACTGCAGAATTACAGGTAAAATGTTTCTCAAGTGAAATGCAACTTCAAAGAGTAGATTTCATTATGAGTTCAACTAATAGTGTGCCACAGGCTTGAATGTTAGTAGCTGGGCCCAAGCACCACACTTAATGCTCTACAAGGGAAGTTAAAAAGCAGGCAGCTTAAGAACTGTGCTTTCTCCTGCTTTAAAGTCCCAACCTGCCACTCAGACTTCCCAAGAAGAGAAGCCATGAGAACAGAAGCAAACCCTAACAGGCCATGAGCAAGTGGTTAGTGACTACTGCAGTGCTACCACTTCCTTCTTTTGTTTTAGTTTCAACTAAAGTTCACATGAGAAAACCCATGACCTCTCATCTTCTCAGTTTTCTGTCTTATCAGTCTGAAATCAATATTGAAAAGACATACTGTCCACTCAAGCAACAAACCCAACAATTTTAAACTTAGTTCTCAAGTTAGTTCTAAAGATAGAGCACCTCCCCTCAGCTAGGGAAATAACGAGCATTAAAAATCAGAGAATGGGTAAAGTTGGAAGGGACCACTGTAGGTCATCTGATCTAAGCAACCTGCTCCAGCAGGGTCCCCTACAGCACATGACCCAGGATTGTGTTCAGGAGGCTTTTAAATATCTCCAGAGAGGGAAGCTCCCTGAAATATGTCTCTCTAAACCAAGTGCCTGGACCAGGAGAAAAAAATCCAACACTTGTGTGATACACTGAGTAAGCACGTTCAGCAGCACCAGGCACTGTGATTCAGTATGTTGAGTCAGCTTTATGCCAAACTCTAAGCCTTTCTTCTTCTTTTACACAGTAGTCACAAGACAAGCGCAATAGTTGTTAAAGCATCTGACTGCTTGTCTTAGGATTTCTTGAACAGCTGACTACATAGCTGAAACAAATACTTTGAAGCTGCAGGTTGTCCCACACAATATACTGCAACACCCCAATTTATGACTCACACATTTTCTTTCAAGTACTTACACAAGTGCTGGAGTTTAATACAGGGAAATTCTTTCCCTCACCAAAGATGCTTCAATTTAATTTAAAGCATCCATTAAGTTTCAATTTGAATAACAAGTTTAAAACACGAATTAGAACAATGCCAAGCCACCAGACAGGTCAGTCTTTCTCTTCAATATCCACAAAAGGTGAAAACCAAAAACCAAACACCTTCAGAAGGACAAAATGGACATAACCAAGGGAGTGCTTCACACTGAGGCTGGGCTTCCCTAATGAAACCTCCATCTTCACGTACAGTGAGAGCTCAGGCAGGATTCACATGGAGCTTTTCAGAGAAAGCAGTACACAGGCCATAGTTCAGTGCATCAGACCCTACCCTTCACTCAACCCGTTCCTATAGCAACATCAGGACTCTCACTTCACAGCACAGACACAAAATATTACACACAGGCTGATATTTGGTCCACAATGAACAAGATCCAAAATATTTACTAAGGTACGAACTATTTTAAATATCACCTTAAACACAGTCAAATAGTCATAAAAATAAGAGGGGCACTGAATCACTTAAGTCACACTGCAGAAAGCCTGCTCCAAAATGCTTCAAACTTGAGAAAGCAAATACTACGTCGTGCACAGCAAAAGGATGGATGCTTTTGCCCCCATCCTTCAGAACCAGGGCCAGAGTTTCCCACAAGTCCTTCAGACTGGATTACTGAACCCTTCCTACCTATGCAGAAGAGACTCCACTGTTCCACCTTTTCACCGGACTAGAGAACACTTGAACTTTGAAGTAAGATAACCCATGGGTGCCAGCGCACCAAGACAACCTAGCCCTCCTTACCCACAAGCATCATCTGCCCCGGAGAACAGCGAGCGAAGTCAGGAGCGCTCAAAGCCCTCCAAAAGCGCCACCAGGAGCGAGCGGCACAGCTCCAGACTCTGCTCTTCGGGACGAGGATGCCTTAAAGCTTAAATCCCGGATTTTACAGGGTTTTCCAGCACAAGCGCCCGGAGCGGGATGGGGACGCTCACGGAGAAGGAGAGCGAGGGTGGGGAAGGGCACGAAGGCAGAGTACCTCCCCCGAGGGGCCCTCCCCCCCCCAGTTCCTTGATGAGCAGCCACAGCGCCGCCGCACCCGGGGGCCGAGTAGACGTTTCCTACGGCGGGACACAAGGCAAGGCCCGGCAAGTCGGGGCCGCCGTGCACCCGGCATTCCCGACACCTCCCAGCCCAGCCCGGGACAGGGCCCGGACCCTCCCTCCGCATCACTCACCGCGCCCGCAGCGCCGCCACGTCCCCCGCCACACGGCCCGCCCACCGCCCCGCCGTACTTTATATAAGACCGCGATGGCCCCGCCCCGCGCCTCGCTCCGCGACAGCCAATCGGCGGGCAAGGAGGGCCCGGGGGCGGGGCCTGCGGAGGGGGCACCCCCGTCGGGGAGGGCAGTGCCGGTCTGTGGGGAAGCACAGCGCCGGGGGGAGAGGGGTGAGTGGTGCCGGGGGTTGTCGTCGGCCTGGCCGCGCTCCGCCAAGGAAGATTGGGGAAGGGCTCTACCTACGCTCGCTGCAAGCGCGCTGATGGCTGATTAGGCCGATGCGAGATAGGCAAGTCCGGTTGCAAAAGGCACAGCAGAAAGTTTCCGTAGGTGGTACTGTCAAGGCACGGTTCTTTCTGCGGTGTCTTTTCTCCTCCAGACTGATTCTGCGTGCTGTTTNAGCTGGTGTCGAGTTCACCGTAGAGCACAGTCTTAGGGAGGCGGTGATCCTCCGTCCTGGAGACGTGCCCTGCCCAGCGCAGCTGCGTTCTCAGCAGCATGGCCTCGATACTGGTGACCTCTGCCTGTTCACAGGGGGGTGCCGGTGGAGAAGACTGGGGGTGATAAGTGGGAATATAATATATAGGTGAATGTAGTATAGGAGAAATTTGGGAGGGTCTAGGACAGAGCCTGTCTGGAGTAGTGAATTATCCCAGTCAAGGATGGGAGTGTCCTTACAATCTTCATACAGTTGTTGTTTAGGTAGGTTAAATAGATTTAGGTCAATTTAGATGTGGTTTAGAAAGGTTCATAGAGTTATAGAACTAGTTATAGAATATCCTGGGCTGGGAGGGACCAACAAGGATCACCGAGTCCAACTCCTGGTCTTGCACAGGACCAACCCAAGAGTCACACTCGAGTGTTGTTCAAAGCTTCTTGAACTCTGTCAGGCTTGGTGATCACTTCCCTGGGGAGCCTGTGCTGGTGTCCAACCACCCTTCGGGTGAAGAACCTTTTCCTAACATCCAACCCAAATCTTCCGTGGCTCAACTTCATGCTGTTCCCTTCGGTCCTGTCACTGATCACCAGACAGAAGAGATCAGTGTCTGCCCCTCCTCTTCCCCTCACAAGGAAGTTGTAACTGCAGTGAGGTTTCCTCTCAATCTCCTCCAGGTTGAACAGACCAAGTGCCCTCAGCCACTCCTCATATAGCTTCATGTGCAGCCTATGGAGGGGGATGCACCACCACACCTCCAGATCCTTCCCCATATTCATTGCCCTCCTTTGGATACTCTCTAGGTGCTTAATAGCTTTCCTATATTGCAGTGCCCAAAACTGCACACAATATCCGAGGTGAGGCTGCCCCAGTGCAGAGCAGAGCAGGACAATCTCCTCCCTCAACCAGCTGGCGATGCTTTGCCTGATGTCCCCCAGGACACAGTTGGGCCTCCTGGCTGCCAGGGTACTGCTGACTGATATTCAACTTGCAGTGGACTAGGACTTCCAGGTCCCTTTCCATGGAACTGCTCTCCAGCATCTCATTCCCCAGTCTGTAGGTACATCCGGGGTGGGTTGGTGGTTGGTGATTGTCCACTGTCTCTAGTTTGTCAAGGTCTCTCTGCAGGGTCTCTCTGCCCTCAAGGCAGTCAACAGTTGCTCAAAATTTATTATCCTCGTTTGGATAAGGGAAGTGTAGTATGAGCAGTAAGATGTGAAAGTGAAGTAAGGTCACCTAACGAAGAGTTCTCTGAGCTCCTAACAGTAGCAGACAGTAACAAAGTCATTTGACATGCAAATTACCAAAACATCAGATAAGGCTTACTATTACCTTATGCCTGCCCTAAATTAAGCTCTTTTAAGACGGGAACTGCTGAAGCTGTTGCTGTTCATGAGTAATAGAATAGCTCTGATATGTATAGCTGTTAACCATGCATGGATGTAATAATTTGGTATCTCATCCTGGTTTATAGACACTCTTAAAATAAATGTAAAAATGATGCTTGGCCCTCGGCTGTAGTAAAAGTATTTTTCGCCTGGATTACTGAAGGAGGTTCATCACTCAGTCAAACCTATTGGATGGTGTGCTTCCCAGTGCCATAAGTATTAGGAAGTATGCTGATGAAATTTGCTGAGGCCATAAAGGTGGGAGATGGTGTCAGAACAGGGAAGGAACCACTCAGCGACCCTGAGGATCACAGAAATAAAACCAGGACAAAATTGGGTATCTGGGAGCTCATGAGCTGGAGATGAGTAAGAAAGAGGAGGACATACCAACTAGTCAACAGAAGCTCTGTGAGCTGCCATGGGAGAGAACTATATAATTTGGGAACTCAGCTGGTGGTGCCTTAGAGGGTGAAGTAACTGCTAGGACCTTGCACGAGGCTGTGGTGAGTGTTGTCCCATGTCCCAGGCACAGCTCCAGCCACACATGAATGATGAGCTGAAACTACCACAGCAGGTCTCTGGGGCACTGCTCAGATGGTCAGGGAAACTAAGGATCTCTGAGCATATGAATTTGCTTTAAGTAACCTGCTTAAAGTAGTGAGGAAAGCCATTGTTGCAAGCATGCTTTCTGTAGAATTACAGAATCACCAAATGGTTTGGGCTGGAAGAGACCTTTAAAGGTCATCTAGTCCAATGCCCCTGGCAAAGAGCAGAGGCATCTTCAATTCAATCAGGTTGCTCAGAACCCCCTCCAACCTGACCTTGAATGTTTCCAAACTGGTGTTAACGCTGGGATTAAGGCACAAGAAGGAGGAGAACAGTTGCCCATAGTGTCTGTAAGGGCCTGAGGACATGCCCTGCCGTGCAGGTTTGGCTACCTGGGCTACGGTGCAGCAAGGGCTGCCCCTGTCCCACTGGTGACAGTGGGGAGAGGCTCATGGGCAGCCAGCAGAGAGGCAGCAGCCAAGGGCTTCCCAGCCCATGGGAGCTGCTTTTGGCTGGACTGCCAGAGCTTGGACCCATCTGAGCTACAGCTCCAATCCTGCCACAGCCCTGCCTGGTATGGCCATGAGCTGTGGTGAGCTGGAGATTCACAGACTAATGCCAGTGTTGACCTGTACCCAGGGAGGTGCCTGGGGACGGGACTGCCCTGGTGCTCCCCAGATAACTGATTCCTGGCTGGGAGTGGGATGGGCCCTGGCTGCTAGGCTCTGCCCTGACAGACCCCCAAGGGAAGCTCTTGCCATTCATGACACCCCAAACTCTGAGGAGACCCTGACACCAGGACTCCTGGCACTGCTCTGTGTTGGTGGAAGAGCAGATGACAAAACTTAGAAACTGGAATAAAGTTTCTATCCACATTTATATTAGGAAAAATATTGCCCAGGTGAAACTGGAAAAAACAAAAAAATGTTTTAAAAAAAGAGGGGTGGGGTGGAAAGGAACTGCCTCTAAAAAGCAGTTTGTTACATTTAGGAAAGGTATTAAGTGACAAAGGTATATTGACAAAGGATGATTCCTGGTGACCTGTTTTCATTCTTACATTCCTACATGGAAGCAATTTTTGATACTTTTTTCCCACATCTTAAAAAAAAATCCTCAAATGAAAATAAGAATCAAGGACATGAGCTGCTAAACAAAAGCACTGGGGAAGCATACAGTGAAAATATTGTGTTTTCTTCAAGCCTGTATTGATCTAATTCCACAAAAGATTGTGTGAAGAACAAACATGGAAACAACACAGTTACTTTCCCAAGGGAAAACAACAACTTTTTTTGAAAGATAACAGGCCCAATTATCAGCTTTGAGGGCCTTGTAAATTGTCCTTATGGAAACACAGTTTTGTTTTACAAGGCTGTTAATTTGGAGGTGAAAAGAATATATGCATACATAAAAATCCTTTGGGAACAGAGGAGAAAGGAAGGGTAGGAAAGGACACATATATCAGAAATGGTTTAGGGACTGGGGATGACAAAGAAAGGTACTTCATAAAGAAGATATAAGAATGTTCAGCCTTGTCTGGTCCAGGCAGAAATACCTAAACATCTAAGTTGCTCTATTACTTTTTAAAATATGTTGTCTTTGAAACAGTTTTCTTCTAAAGAAATTATTTGTAGGTACTAGTGCTATTGTTTTTAATCACAGGGATGTAGCTGGTATGAGTCAGCTGAAGCAAAAGCAGCTGAATAAATGGGCCTGAAACTTAGTGTGGGAGAGAAAAACTGTGAATCGGATTTTTGGATGACTGCAGGCTGAGAGCCATGAGACTGTGGGGGGCCAACAGAGCTGTGGCCATCCTTTCTGAAAACTTCCATGCAAACTGATGAAATGGGAAGAAAGTTGCTATGGATACTACAGTAAACATGAAAAATTTCACCCTCACTTTTTGGAAATTAATTTCAAGCTGTGGTTGTATCTCTATATGCAGGTTTATGGCATCTACAAATTTCCCATTGCTCTTTTTTTTTTTGTCTTTTCTGCTAAGTGACATAAATACACAACGGTTACTTTACTGTACTTCTGAAGGGAAAAAAGAAAAAAACATAAAAAGCTGAAATTTAGGTATGTCCATGGCCTTCCTAATCTATATATGCATATGTGCCCATGTAGTAACTAATGAGTTTGAGCCTCACAAGCTTCTTCGAACAAGAAAAGTTTTCTTTTTATTATGGGCAATTAAAGTGCAGGGCAGATTACACTTAACCTGTGCAGAAAGTGTTGATGTTAATGTGAGATAGGCCAGTGTGGAGTGCCTGTGTACCCAAGTCCCTGGTAAGAATCCTGTTGGAGTACTCCATGACACTTCAGTGGACTATGCACCCAAGCTTTTGCTGTTGTAAACATAAATGTGAACATAGAGGAATGCTGCAATTGAGACAAGTACTGAATCAAAGTCTAGAGTCCTGGTCCTGTGATCCTTCCTCCCATCCTTGTATAATGGGGCACTACAATGAAATGGAGCCTACGTGGCTCAGCAGCACAAGTAACAATAAATACAAAAGGACTCTTTTCCCTCTCTCTGCTCCTTCCATCCCTGTGTCCCACCATTTATTGGCTGCTCTTTTTGTCATCTCCAGTGTCCTCTCACTATACCAAGCCTGACAAGTGGAGGATTTATATTCCCAGGGCACATATTTCCTGTGGATCCATCCAGTCCAACTCAGAGATATCTGCACTGATGCCTCAATGAGCCCCCATGGTGCTGTGGAGCAGACAGATGTGCCTGCCTGTGCACAGGGTGGGTTTGTGCTACTGTGCTAGGTTGACTTTCTGGCTTGATTGCAGGATGCTTGAGGAGCTCTGCTCTGTGCTCTGCAGTGGAGGGTTGGATGATCAGCATGTCCAGCATGCTCACAGCTCTTCTCCTTCCTCACTAATCTCTACAAACCTCTTCCTGTCCCCAGCCTCCCAGCTTAGTGGTTGATACATCTAACTTTTCTGCAACTCTAGTAGCCCCTGTTTCAGTAAGGTTGCACCTTTGTTGATAAAAAAGAAACATAGTCAAGAGTTTTTTGCAATTTCAGATCCTTCAGTATCTTCAGAAAGCACCAAAACATCCTGGATTACTCTAAACCTTCATCAGTCAGTAGTTGTTTAACTAAGCCGATGAAGGACACCATAGGTTGGGAAGTATCCCATCCCAGGCACTAGGATTTATGTGCAAACCATGACAGGGAAAAGTAGAATACAAGCATCTTGCTGTGCACTGCTGGATAGATCTTTGCTCTTTTTTTTTTTTTTCCTGGCTTTACATAAGGTGGTTTTGCCCTTCCCCATAAGTGATATTTTGCTGAGTTTGTACACTGCATTGCAACCTCTATTTTCCCTGTTCTCAGGATGCAGCAGTGACATGTTGGCAATGTCACTGTCAGGAACCTCAAAATAAACCTGAAGACTGGCTAACCTGTCTAGAGGGTTGGATAGACTATCTCAAATTAGAAAGCCAGCATAAAAATTATATATATATATAATTGTTTTTATGTATATATAATTTTTATATATATATGTAAACCTCTCATAAATTCAATGTGCAGATTGCTCAAATATCAATGTGCTTTTGGCAGCATTCTCCCAATTCCACTAACATTGCACAGGGACATGCAGTCTTTCTATTTTGGGGATCTTGTTCTCAGAGAGGGCAGGTACTGTTACCACTTCTGATTCTGAGGCACAGATGAAAGAATGGTATGAGAGGCTATGTTATGTTAGTAAATTGTTCTTTCCAAGCACCTTGGAGGACTGACTTGCAAACTGCAGAGCCACCATCTCTTAGAAAGTCATTGAATGGGCATGCCAGAAGATTCCTTGTTTGTTGAAGTGTTAGTCCAGCAGTACCGGTGCTCAGGAAGGAGTGAAAAATACACCTACATCCCTTTGTTCATTGTCTGTTCCTCTGCCTGAGTCACTAAAGCACTCTGCTTCTGCCTGCTTGCCCTAGTAGTCTGCATTAATATAACAAGTCAATGGCTCAGGTGGGAATGATGGGATGTGTCATGTAACAGGCACAGGTAATGGACAGGCAGGAAAAGGGTCAATAGCCCAGCTAGATGTGGTCTGACTGCAAATGAGAACCACAGCCCTTGGAGACTGCTTCAGTCCAGCACTGTTCTTTGGAATGACCACAGAGCCCAAATGCCAAAACATTTACCCTTTTTCTTCTTAATCTCAACTACCCTGTTTTTCATCCTAGTGTTTCATCCCAACACCATGGCCAGTTTATCCACACTAAAAGTACATGGAGCATGCCATATGTGTGAGTAGATGTCATTTTCAATTTCTCCTTGAATATATTTTGGAGTGTTGGGTGACTTTATTTTAGTCTTTTATAAGTTGTTGATTTACCAAAGTGAAAGAGAAGTATTAAAGTGACTTGGCCAGCACTGCATGCTCTCCTCAATGAAATGAAGCCTAAGTGCTTCCCCAGCTGGAGTTTTACTCCAGAGATGCATCTCTGCAGGACTGCTTTTCAGTCTGTTGTGGTTTCACCATGCTTCCATTCCCCTTCCCTTTGTGGACCCCCTCTGTTCCCAAACTGAGGATCACATCCAGAATAGAGCAATCTCTGTTTTTCATTTTTGGAGACTTGCTCTTAGTTCTTCTCCTGAGTACATATGTGTGCATCTGTACAGCATGAACTGAGAGCAACAATTTAGGTACATGCAGGAAAGAGGGAGCTGCAAAACCAGGGAATATTAAATGTTGTCTAATAGTGACATCTCTGTGTATTCATCCTTTTATGCATCTTAGCATAAATAAAAAGCAATTCTGCTGATACTGGTTCAGAATTAAGGACTCTTGTTTTCGTTTTCTTTTTTTTTTTTTTTTTTTCAGAGGAAACCTTTTGGTAGGGGTGTGGGACAGGGACTCCTACAACAAAGTCTTCTGAGGAGAGGCTGTTGGTGTAGATAACTAAGGGCTATGAAGAATATAAAAGGTAAATCATTGAAGAATAAGGAGAACTGAAAAATGTAAGTAGGAAAGAAAAACTGCAGAAAACGGAAGATAGTAAAAAGATGACAACATATCACTTCAGGAAAAAAAAAAAAAAGTAATGTCAAATTGATTATAAGACGTTCTGAGGCAAAAGCTTCATTACCGAAAGGTGGTTTTGAAACTTGTATGAAGTTCTGCTTTTAAGAAAAAGGACAACATTTTGATTATCCATTACACCAGTGTAGATAGGGACAACTGGCTAGATAACTTAAGTGGGGATTTTTGTGGTCACACATCTTCAGAGCTGAAAGCTGAATGAAAACCATGGGCATAGCATCCACTGACTGCACTGGCCACTGGCTCCCAACTGTAACAAGTTGTTTGTTCAAAAGGTACATATCTCATGAAACGACAACTCACAAAACTCAGTATGTCCTGGTAGGAAGAGCTACCTCAATGCCAGATTTTAAAATAGCATGGGGAGAGATAGAAAGGAATGTTGCATCTCCTGAAAGGCCCATCTAATGAGTAAAATATACACAGCAGCTTGGCTTTGATAAGAAGGAAAGTCTTCTCTTTGTTCTTTTTGTGGGAGGAAGTGTACAAGCAAATAGTTGTCCAAGCACAGACTGTGCTGACAGAAGAAGCTATGGAAATCCATTTATGAAGCTTCTCAGCCACCAACAGCTCTGTTCAAAGCGGGAGGCAACACCATTGCACTCCTTGATTATTGTATTTGTTATTGATGCTTGTGTAACAATGACACCTCAGAAATAGGCCCACCAGAACCACTCAGGTTCTTGGAGGATGGTTGCATGTAACAGGAGGAACATCATACAGCAGTGGCACTGCTGCTGCTCAGGCAGCTGAGCAGAATCCCACACACAGATTTCTTGCTCAGGAGTAACACAGGGGAGTCACTCACACTAATGGATGCTTAACCTTGATGTGATTATGAGCTGTTCATTGTAAGCAGTACAGAAACTGAGTAGTCTACTCTTCCCTGAACAAATGTCAGACAACATTGGATGCATGCAAAATAACAATAAATTACTTAAAGAAAAGCTAATTACATGCAATGTCTGATAGAAAATTGAATCTCACTAATGGATCATTTTGCGGCTTGCTCCATGCCCAGCCATTCATCATTTGCAAAGAAACTGCAGAGAACAGCTTCAAGAAAATAACTGAAAGTAATTAAGTTTTACAGAACAGATACTGAAAGTCATCCATGATCTTCCTACATTCTAATTGTTTTCCACTTTGGATTTTTAGAAGAGAAATCAAGAAATGGACATACATGTAAAAGCACTGCAATCTATTCTATGTGATGGCTGCATTTAATTTGATATTTAAACATAGATTACTGTAGTACACAGCCCTTGAGGCAAACTAATACAGCAAAACAATCTAAAAATGCTATAAATTCAGATTTGTTTATGTGAGTAAAGAAAAGCAGCACAGATTCTCCCTTGAAAGTCAATTTATAGTTTACGAAATCTTTCATGTGCAATATCCTAAGAATCCACTTGGAGGTTACTTGTGCCTACAATAGAGATGCTTTTTTCTTTCTCTTAGAATCAGTTAGTTGCTTTCCATTTCTCTTCTAGTTACAGAGGGCATACAGACCTCTGGAAACAGCTGGCCTGCTTTTTAAAATGTATGGTATTACAGGAATTGAGTAGGTGGCCTTTGGATATCCTAGGTCACTCTTGCCAGTAGAAACAAATTTAAAATCAGCCTGGTGTAAATTCCTAACATAAACTTATTTCAAAGAGTCTGTATGACAATATGGTAACTCTTCGGTCAGTATCAGCTGTAAAAATATCTTCTTAATGGGCTGGAATATATGGATTGGGTCCTCTGACTAGAAAAAAGGACGCAATTTTACTTTTTTGAGCTACCACATATCTAGATGATCACAGTCCTGTGAATGCCATCTGTATATTATGTAAAATATTCTGCTCATTTAAATTACTTTGAATCATTCATGTAAATAACAGCACAATGCCACAGGGAATTAGCTTATTAGATGGTGTGGGGGTTTTTTTTCTTTCTACATAACCCTAGTGCAGCTTCTAAGTATTTCTGGAATTGCTTCAGACCCTCATAAAAAGAGGCTACAAAGAGCCAGATTCAGTATTGGCATAATGAGATCACTTGGCCTGGACTTGGTGCAGAGACTAGAAACTGCATATAGAAAGACTGGAAAAGAATGTCAGCATTTTCCCTTTGTTCTCCCTTTCACACTCCATGGACAGATATACAACATGGCACAGAGCAGGAAATTCCTTTAGAGAGGACCCTGTTAGGGACTAGAAAAATTGTTCTAAAGTCACTTACTCCAACTTCATCTTGCAGTTTTCCTTTTGGTGACTGGCAACAGAAATAGGCAAAGAATGTAGCAGAGAAACAATAGGCAATATTGTGTCAGGCATAGTTTGTGATATTTGTACAAAAATTCCAGAATACATGTTGCATCTTCCTTGTTCCACTGCATTCAAAGAATTACAAGTAAACTGCAATCTGCCACAGTAATTGCCAAGGTATCTTACTGGGTTCTTCAGGCGATACTGCTTCCAAATGAGAGGGAAAAGTTGGCATGAGGTTAATAAAGAGATTAATTGGAAGGGGATATATGAGAAGAGCAATATGATTAAAACCTGCCAGAATCTGGAAAGTGGTAAAAGGGAAGGAGAAAATAGATTCCTTTGGCTTTCCCAGGCAACCATGTCTAAGAAATACCTGACAAAAGTCAAAAGCAGAAAGGACAAAACATATGGATTATTTATATATACTTGGGAAAACCTTTTCTGTCCCAACACTTTCCCTTGTTTAAATCAGTGAATTACTCTAGGCTTTTCCCTTGTCCACAAAGCTGTACTCTGCAATTTATGTTGTGCCATTTTTCTACTTTGGGTTCACAACGTGACCCAATAAACTCACTACTCTCTGATCCCATAAAACTTCTGTGAGTAGTTTGCAACATATTCTTTTTGATTAATAGCATAAATGAGAAAATACATTTGGATTCCTCTAGTAGACTCAGTACTCTGCAGGGGAATTTCTCTGCCTAAAGGCCATAAACTCATGTTCAAACCTATGCCCAGCCTTGTGATGTTTTTCAGTTACTCAGCTTGGCCAAAGGAAATCAGAAAGAAATATTTGTATGTTAAAATAGGTAGATCTGAACAGTACTTGAAAGTTTCTTAAGCTTGTAGCAGGCAAATAGTAGGTTCACATGTGCCATGTGAAGGATTAGCAGGCACATACCCTATTTCCATAGACAACCTAGTGCTAATGACAACAGGTGATAAAATCAATCAAACAGAACAATAATTCCTAATGATCTGGTTTTACATTTCATTAACTTGAGAGCCAAGGTAGTTCTTAATGATTTACTTTCTTTCTTTTAAACTCTCATGAAGAATTAAGTAATTAGGAAAATAAGGTCTAAGAGTCTAATACAACTTGAGCCTGCAATGCAGTTTGTGTCTGAAGGTGATAAGAAACATGTGGGTTCAGCAGCTCATTGGACTGAGGACTCCTCACGGCCCTTGTCTGAGGAGCTGCTGAGCCCACACACAGGCAAGCAGTACAGGGAGACACCATTCCAGGCCCTTCACCTGCCTTTGCCAAGGCATCTCACTCCTGACCACTGAAGCCTGTGGTTGTTCCATCTCTGAACTGCCACCAGTGATGCACAATTTTGTGATGTGCCCAACACAACAAAAAAGAGACCAGCTTGATGCTGACGTCATGATCTAAGAAGTAATTCAAAGATTAATTGGGTAGGAACTAACATAGTTATTTTTATTGTCCTTTACATTGCTTGCCTTATTTCAGCTTCCACTAATTTATATCCATCAACTTTAATTCTCAGTTAAAATAAGAATAGGAATATATCTTCCTTTAGTAACGCAGGAATACAACATGAAGCAGTCACATTTTAATACATTAAGGAAGCAAAGGCCTCTGATGCAGAGGGGTTTTTTTCCAAAGAAAAATTTCTGTGACACAGAAAGATATATATTGCACAGAGTATGGACTGCAATTAATCTTCAAGTTTAGGGAAATCTAAAACTAGACTTGAATTTTGCAGCTAGCAATAGATTGTTAATAAAGGCTAAACCACCTGATCCTAAAGCGCCTAGGCTTTTACCTTTTACTAAATCCAAGCTTTCTGAGTCAATTCTTGATCTGTTCTGAAGATCTCTGCATATGTCTGTACAGGAAGGTATGTGTGCACACATATACATATTTACCAGACTTGTCCAACTTTTCACTCTCACTACAGTCAGTGAGATATTTGAAAGTTTACAGACTGAACAACTAGACACAACCCTTTCCCTGGCCTGAATGCTATATAGAAATCTTTTGGGAAGACATGGTTTTATTGCCTGCAAATGCCTCCTGTGGGATTTACCATAAAATGAAACTAGTATACTGTCTAGTATGAGTGTTACACAACTTGCACTTGTTTCATTAAGTTCCCTTCATCTTGTACTTTCGCCTTTTTTTATTAAAACAATATTAAACCCTATGACTATTTTCTTAGTCTTTGTATTGCATAATTTCAAAGCAGCAGACACGTGCATGTTAAAGGTAGAATTGCTCTTGCTATGTGTAGCAACTGTTCCCAAACCAAAGAAGAGGATGTGGGTTCCTTACAGACTCCCAAATCAAGTGAATTTTAACTGGTATCTTGGGAGGAAATGAAAAGTTCAGTCAGAAACCTACGATGCTGCCTGCTGATCCCTGATCCTACTGCCAAGGGAGCAGTGGCAGCATATGGCTGGGGTGAAAATGGGGACAGGACTGCTCCTTTCTGCAATCATTTCCATTTAAATCACCTTACTTGTATTATATCATTGTATCCTTGAGGTGCAGGCATTTGATACAGCTGAGCCAGGGGACAGTTCTGCCTCCAGCATCCCAAAGTGCCTGGTCCTGCAATGTGCCTCCCTATTTTGCCAGCATGGCTGGCAGCATCCCCAGGGCCTGCTGACTGAGGCTGCTCACTGGACAGCAAGGAGTATCTTTCACTGAGGGAATGGGCTAGACAGAGAGGAAAAAAAGGAGGTGGTGGTGGAGAAGGAGGAAGGAACATGCTTGATTTTTCAGCATCCATTAGAGCAGCTCAGCTGTGACACCTAACCAGGACTGAATTCTCTGTATTTTGTTCCTAGCTTAAAGTCAAAAATATCATTGAAACACAAAAAACACATATACAGAATTTCACAGACATGAAAATACACATAATATCCTTTGGGGAATGCTGACCCACAGAGAAGCCAAGATCCACACTTTGAAATACATGTGGGTTTGGTAGTGCCTAAAATATTACCCAGAAACCTTAGGACCAAGCAGTAGGGAGATACTCTGATGCTTGACTTTCCCCCAGCATCCACATCCCTCTTACACATGTGGGACACATTTCAGGATTGTTCCAGATATCAGTATGGCAGATCTGCACTTTTCCCAGCAGTCATTCGTTGTATACTGCAGGTTGACTGTATACAAGCCTAGCTGGTGTCCGTACAGAGAAATGGCTAAGCAACTCTCCTTTCCTTTCTCCACTTGTTGTCCTAGGAATTTCCAAATGAATACCCTAAACTGGTCAGAGACAGGTCCTGAAAGCATTTTGTATTGGACTGAGAAACAGGATTAGAAGTTTTCAGTTCCTAGCTCGCCACATTCTCAAGGAACAGCCTGTATCACCAGTGCCTCAACACAAATTCTCTCAGTAAATGGATCATGGGGTAAAAGAAGCCAATTTGCAAAGGATGGCCAAAGGCAACCTCTGCGGGTGCAAAAAATGAGATAATGGAGAGATGGAGCAAAACACACTAAGGATAGAAGATGTGGCTTGTGATAATGATTCTTCCAATTCTTTTTGGAGATGAAAGTGGTTTTGCTCTCCTTACATTTTCCTTCTCACTTCTAGTCTCTAGAAAGCTGTAGTATTTTCAGCAATACCTTTATCTTTCCATTTTTTTTCTCTGCTACAGTCTGCTGTCTACTTAGATCTATTTCAAGCCATTCTCTGCAAGGTAGAGGAGAATTGCACTGACCATGTAAAAGGTATGAATAAGAGCAAGTTTGATGCACCTGTGCTTTTCCCCTTGCTGTTCTGAGAGGTAAAATTAGATCATGTCAGTAGAGACTTCTTTCTTTTCAATGACTTGGCAGGGAGATATTCTCATGAAGCCAGACATGATGGCACAGCATATATACCACTGCACCTAGCTGTCCAACAGTGAACTTTCCCTTTTTAACATTAGTTTACTCCCAAAATGCGCACCAGAGAACTTACTGACTAAAATAAGTCTGTTGAATTACTATGCATCACTCCATTCATGGGCCATATTCTACTATTCTTACTAATTTTGGGTAAATACTTTACCCTCAGAGTGTTTTCATTAACTGCAATTCATCTTCCAGCTATGGGATTGCAAGTAGTCTGAGGTAACCACCCATAAAGGGAAAGAAAAATGAACCTGATCCTTTTTCATCATATCTGACAGTAAACCGAAGCAGATACCCTTATTACTTCGGGCCATACTTTAATATATTAATTTTCACACTGAAAACGGTGATGGTGAGATGCTGTCAAGTGGGAGTCAAGGGAGGAAAAAGTGAATGTGGTGGTTTAAACAGAGACACTGAACATCTGCATCTGAGGTGAGCAAAGGATGTCAGGATCTTGCTTGCTGCCCAGGAATAAACATCTGGGTCTTTGACCTCGTGGAAACTTTAAAAATATCAACTGTATTACGGGCTGTCGCATGGAGCTGACCCTTCGTTAAACAGGGACGCAGTCACAGATACTCTCTCCGCCGGATGGTGGGGAGCCAATCCATGGTCACGATCCCCCTTTGGACCAAGTACACGCTGCCCTCTCTTGGCGAAGCATTCACCGGGGCCGCTCCGCTGGCGTTCTCCGCCCCCCGCCCAGGGTACCGGGACACGGGAGTGCCGCGCTGGGGCCCGCCCGCACCCCGCGGCCGGGACACGGCGCGGCCAGGGCAGGCTTCTGGGGAATCCAGGGGTCAGCCATCGGGGAGGCGCGGGGCACTGCGTTACTGTATGGGTACCTGAGTCCCTTTTTTCGCTTCCCCCATTAGCTCCGGGATGATAAACCCGGAGAAGTTTCTTTAGAATAAACAACTTCCCCCTCCCCCTCCCACATTTATCGGGAGGCGAAGCTTTCACAAGAGGGACCCGTCCGTCTCTAGGCTGCCTCTTTCAAAGTGTCGGCCAGCAGCCTGGTTGGAAACGCGTTCCCACAGCAGCATCCATCACCCTTCAACCTCCTTTTATTCTCGGGTGAGAAACTCGGAGCGCAGAGGCGGGGGGCGCGGGCAGCAGCCGCCAAGTGGCTGCAAGGGCCGCTTGGCACAGAGGAGCGCAGACAAAAGCCGGCGGAACTACGTGGCTTAAATTCAAAAGGGGCGCTCCGGGCTCCGCCAGGGCAGCCCCGGCCCGGGTAGGGGGCGGGAGCGGGGCAGTGGCCGCGCATCCCGGCGGCGGAGCGGGGGGCGGCGGGCGATNGGACCGCGGCTGCTGAAGTGGCCGTCCCAGCCCAGCCCCGGCGCCACGATGAGGAGCATCCCGGGCTTCAAGCGGCTGCGGCTCAAAATCTGGCGGCGGTGCGCCCTGCTGCTGCTCCTCCTCTGGGCTGCCTGCTGGGTGGTGGTGAGCGCTGCGCTGTTCCTCCTCCACAGGAGCGTCTTCTCCGAGCGCTGCACGGACGAGAAAAGCCACCGGATCTTGGCCAGGCTGGTACGTGTCCCGGCGGGACGTGGGGCATCTCGCGGGGGGCTGCCCGGCAGGACGGAGGTACCGGGCAGGGGGGCTGCTTCGGGACCGTCGAGGCTGCGACGAGCCGAGCACCCGCTATCAGCCGTGTGCCGCCTCTGCCCGGCTCTGGTCGCCGGAGGTGCCGCATCACCCGCGCCCCTCGGTGCGCACGGCTGCCTCCTTACCTCCCTGCTCCTTCCCTCTGCCTCCCTCCCCGGGGCGAGGTCAGGTGCAGGCGGCGGGCCGGCTCCCAGGCGTGGGATGCGGGTGCGCTGCCCAAGCGCTTTGGAAAGGGCAGCTCGGCGTGCCGCACGCTCCGGAGCGGGGGCAAACATTCCTCTGGGTGTTGTTTGTGGTGTTTTTTTGACGTTTGTTTTTAACCAAAAAGGTGTTTGGACAAAAGTCGTCTTTCAGAAGTGCCAGGTAGCTTGTGTCGCCTTCTTTGTATCTGGCACTTAAGATGTGAGTATTCAAAATTCAAGAAAATACTCATTAAAATTTCCCTTACGAAATAATAATACACAGATTTAGGATTGTATAGGAAACATTTTGTGAATGGGAGCAGCTTGGGTTAATGCTTTGAGTTCAATTTTGCTTCTTAATTAGGGTATCTGTAGTGCCAATGTTAGGTAGGAATCCTAATGGGAATTAAATAATCCATTACTGCAAGCAAGGAAAAAACTGATCATGGATTTTCCTTAATTCTATATAATAAAGGAAGAGCAAGTATAGTTTCTTTTCCCCAGCAGCCAGCTTGAAGTACAACTGAGCTCAGGTTTGGAGCTCAAGGAATGATTCATGCCTCCTCCTTCTGTGGTTGGGAAGAGCACTGAGGTTTGGAGGAGCACGGAGACGCCAAGCTCAGGGAGGTCCAGGTCCTTGCCATCACACTCGCCAGATGGACAGATACTTGTTGCTGTTCTTCAGTTTGGAGATTGTTAGGCATGCCTTCAAAAGCCCAGGCAGGGATCAGATTTCAGGCACAGGCTTGGAAATTTGTGTCTATTCACGGAGTGATAGCTCAGTTTGAGTCCCTCCTTCCAGAGGAAGAGTAACTGAGATTGCTGTGCTCATCTGCCTCTGTAGGTAAGTCTTCAGTAGTGTCATTAAGGTTTGTAAAGCAAGTTACAAAGATGATGTTAGAAAGGGATTGTCCTTCTAGTATAATACTTCGAAAACGAGCTTGTCTTCATCACTCCCAAAATGAGTATTTCTACATCTTCTGAGCACAAGAGTTTTGCAGTTATACAAAGTGCAATTATCTATGAAATAAATAACCTAATAACTTCAATCTCACACCTTTTATTAAGCAAAAATCAGCCTCTAAGAAAAACTGTCTTACTAGTCATCTGACATGTTTTCAGTAGGGTATGTGGTGAGCTATTTTAAGCAAGTGAATGAAAATACCTTTGCTAGTGGCATTTCTTAAGGGTTTATTTCCTTATTTTGAGTAAGGTGTACATTGATGCAGATATGTACTGCACTGAGAGGGCTGGAATAGCACTGGGCATTTTGCAGGGACCAACTTGAACTCTCAGAAAAAGCACTCTTTCCTAATGCCAGTCTCATCTTCATTTACACTGAACACACTAAGTCATAGCAATCAATTTCTCTTTCCTCTGGAGAAATCAATTAATTTTGATGCCTTCCTAACCTGTCTCAGTATTGCATTTACGCTGGAGAAATAATAGCTAACAAGGCAGAACATCAGTCTCAGGCCACTGATGATGGTACAGTGAGTTATTTAAATTTATATAAATCCTTAGAAGGGTTTGCATTACTTTAAGCTTTTACACTGATTTAAACCCAGCTTTTTTGAACTTATCTTGATAAGTACACTAAGGACATTAAAAATTATGTTGCTCATTTTAATCAGAAACATATGAGCAAGTCCAAACTTTTCTGTAGTACAGCTGCTTCTCTATAAGGATTTTGGCTTAGTATCATTTTCATATTTTAGTTTCAAAAATCTTGTACTTAGTGGAATTCAAAGGGCAATCATAAGGTAGATTTAAAACTGTCTCATTGACAGATCTCAAAATGCAGTCATTTAAGAGAGGGATGGCAGTGCAGAGGACCATTTCTGAAAGATTTCTTTGGGGAATTGATTCTTCTTTTTATCAGCAATCACCAAGATGATATACAATCTTGTATAGTGAAGTTTGCAGTTAGAGCAAAGGTTCCTGGGTTGGTAAATAATAAAGAGTCCATCTTTTCATGGTGGGGTAATCTGTATCACCTGGTTGAATGTTTTCAGTCCTCCAAGATGTGTTTTAATAGTGAAAAATGCAAACTAGTACACTGGGGAGCACAATAGTACAAGCTATGCCAATATGATGGAAGATTGTCTTGTAAAACTGTTTGTCTTTGGAAAGGATGTAAGGGTCAAATTGCTTCAAGATGAACTACTAGTGCAGACTGTGCCTAAAAGGCTGATAGAAAATTGATCAAACCTCTTGATTGCTTACTTGAGGGAGCCTTTTTGAAATCCTTGTTTGCTTTGGTGATCAACAGAGACTGTTACTTCTGGAAGGCTGATCTGGGTTTCATCACTGTGAGACCATGAACTTCTTGGTCTCTTTCACATATCCCAGTTTGCAAAACACTGTACAAGGGCGTTGTAAGAGGAATGTGATTCAGACGATTCAGATACTCTTTGTAAGATACTAGGTTAATAATCAAAGACGTAGAGGTTAAACTAAAATAACATCAGACAAGTCCTAAACAGCAACCAGGTTCAAAAATGTCTCCTATGTCTGTGAAATGTGAGACTGCTTTTTCCACAACTCCTTTTTCTCATTAATGCCATTAAGAATGACATAATGTCAATGCAAGAAAATAAGCTGCACATTCACATGTTTGACTACAGGTCATGGGCATGTGTTCTTCTACATGCAAGAGGTCTATGCATGCGGAGCCTCTAAGAGTGAACTTAATGGACCACAGGAAAATTCTCCACAGGGCAAGTGTTCCCTCATGTGAACCCAATTACATGACTAAGTCCTATATTCTCTTACTGTAACAGAAGACTTGTGGTCTCTCAATAGAGTTTTTAAACATGCTTACACTTACAATCCAAAGAAAACCCCCCAAAATTCCTTCTGTTTGTAATTTTCTTTCTAAAATTGCTAAGAGTTCCAGATGGTAAGAACTGCTAAACTACTTCTGTTAAGAAAACTCTATTTCTTACTTAAAAAGGCAGAGTAAAATTGTATTATAGAGTAGATTTTTTCAAAAGCAGGAGCATTGATCTGCATGTTCTGAAGTCTTCAGCCAACTCAGTGACTCTGCTTGGCCATCCTGATGTGGATGTTGATACAGATGTGCATGTGTATTTCACACATGTGTAAACTCAGGGTTGGAACATTCATGCAAGATTTTGCCTATCTGGCTCTCCTTGTTGGCATTGAATGTTCTCATTTGGTCTGGGAGAACATCAAAATATAAATAAGTTTTGTGCTTGTCTGAACTGCCCTCAGTGAGCTGTTTCAGTCAATTCATCAGTATTCTTGGATTTTAGACTTAATCCTCCACCCATTCCCTGGTGAGTTGCTTAAGGTTGGACTCTAAATGTTGCTTGGCATCGGAACATAGTCCTCTGGTGTACACACCTCAGAGACTGTCCGAAGAAAATAATTTCCTTGAATGTTATGACCTCATTCCTTGTGTATGTAACAGCAAGTCACAAACAAGGTGGGGCTCAGGCAGCCACTGCAATTCCTCAGCAAGCAGGGGGACCTGCCAACTGGTTTAAATGAAGGTTCAAATGCCAGAAAGCATTGAAGGCAGCTGACATTGTCAAGCTGCCTCCCAGATGTTTGGCTTTCTACACCACCTCATCTATTCCCTTTTCACCAGGGACCTCTGCATCTCTTCTACTGATTCGCCCAAAGCAGTCCCTACAGCTGCACTTCTGAATGCCCAAAGGAATATATTGACTATCTCTGCTTTTGGAAATGGTATTATGGAAACAATTACAGGTTGGGGGAAGGACTGGTAAGGGAATCCTTGCTGTTCTTGTACTAATTTCCATTGACCACTTAACTATCAAGCAGCAGTTCCCTTGCTTCCACAGGCTTATTTCTTTAGAATTAAAAAAAAAAAAAAAATTCAAGTAATTAATATTAAAATGTCACTTCTGATAATTGCATATAAAATCTGAAAAGTCAGTTTTCCATGGTGTTTATATATTTTAAAATTCTGAAAGTTTTGGTCCAAACTTTCAGAGGAAGAGGTTAGGACAGCTTCATTCAGTGCATGTTGAGTGCAAGGCTGAAACACTCAGAGCTATGGAAGGTCCCAGAAATCCAGCTATCTGTGGATTTTCCTGTAGTTTAAGTGAAGGTGTCTGAGTGATGTTCCCCTAAACCTTCCAGAGAAGTCCTTCATTACTCTGGAAGTTATCTCCTGTGCCTTAAAGGGTTACAACCCATAATCTCACATAGCTCAGCCATGTGCATTTAAAGTTCATCTCACTGTATCCACGTGTGTAGAAAACTTCAGAGTAACAGGTCATGTAGTCCATTTCCCTGCCCCTGAAATCCTGTCCTTTGCCACCCCAAAAATCCCTGCTTTGAAGCAAGACTCCCCTAATGAAAGGTCTCTAGAAACTTCTGAGAAACCAGTGAATGACCCAACATTTGGAGGTGTGTATTTGCAGTTCCATGACTGCTGCAAACCTCTTGAGCATAGCATCGTTGCTCATTATTTGTCTTTCTTCTACGTGGTTCATGGGCATGTGGTTCTGCTATGAATATTCTGCTCTTTCACTCCAGTGTCTTGACTACAGCAGTGGAGCCCTGACTGGTGACCTCTGTGAAGACCTGTGCGTGGCACAGAAGCTGGTGTACAAACACTGCCTTTACTATGATAGAGGTAAAAAGGTCATTCAGGCTGATTGGAGAGGCCAGCCCATCATACTGAAATCCAAAAAAGAAATCTTTTCCAGCTACCAGCACCTCAGTATCCTAGAAGAGGTGGAAACACAGGATATACCTGAAACAGAGCTTCTGCTGATGGTAGCTTTGGAGGTCAAAAATGCCCTGGGGCTAGAACTGTCTAATAATACCATGGGGCCCCTGTGGACAAAGAAAAAAGGACCACGTTGGAAAGCACAGGTGGCCAGCATGTGGTCCTTGCTCCAGCAGGAAGAATATATCTACTTCAGTTTACTGCAGGACTTCAGTAAACACGTGCTACGAATTATTGGCTCTTGCGGACACTTTTATGCTGTGGAGTATCTCACAGCTGGACAAGCCTGGCACAAAACCCTTTTTCCTTTGGAAAACGTGATCGGTCCCTCCCTTACTGGACACAGAAGCAGGGTGAGAGCCATCACTGGCATTGCACTCAGCTTTCTGGACATGGTGCAGCATTTTGATAATGACTTCTCTCACCGACTTCACCTCTGTGACATCAAACCGGAAAACTTTGCTATCAGGCACGATCTTACGGTAAGTAAGGTCTTGGGGATGGTGTTGCAACAATGTGACGTTAAATTCTAGTCTGAAGGTGGCTGTGTAAAAATGATGCCTTCCTCCTCATATAGCTTTTGGCCAAGTTTTTGCTAAAACAATGCATTTACAAGTGTCAGGGGAGATTCTTCACTGCTTTTCCTCTTTGTAATGTGTACAGCCACGTTTCAGAGCACTAAATCCTGCTGCTGGTTTTGAGAACTGCTTGCTCACTTCTGTTTTGTTGCACGTCCTCAAAGGCACCAGCACTGACAGGGTCCCTTGGATGTGGGGAGGGATGCCTCCTGGAGGGAAAGGGATCTAAAAAGCTGTAAAAGAAGCTGTAATTTGAGTCATGGCAACTCTTTCTGGTAGGGATGATGAAAGGAAAAAAGTGTTTGAATTGGAAAGCTGAGGGTGAATTCCCTGCTCTGATACAAGGAGAACTCTCCACATTCAAGGAGGCACATTTGTGCTTCAACATTCAGCTTATCTGATCTGGAAGCTATCCAAGGACAGTGACATGAAACTCTCTGCTACTGTTACTCTCCGACTTTTCCTTCTACAGCTGTAACTCAGACCTGAATAGCTGTGCCTATTTTCCAAGTAGTGGCATAGCTCAGCACGACACTGCTGATTGTATCTCACAGTCACTCTATGGACAGAAATTCCTCTGGTTTTGGTTGGGATTGTGTCTACAGACTGGAGGCACTGTGCAGTAAGTAAGTGTCTGAACTAGGCTCCCAATTTGCAGTGACATCAGTGGAGTTTCTGCACTCTGAGTGAGTATAAAACATTTTCAGGGACTTGAATACTATTTTTAGTACTCTCTGAGTGTTAATATAACACTTGTATCTTCAGAATACTAGACAAACACTGCCTAAACATAGAACCATTAAGAGCAATTTAAGTACTTCCCCTTCACCCTTCTCTTGCCTCCCATTGTTTATTCAGGTGCAATACAGCAGCTGAATAGGGAACGGGTGAGGAGCTACAGCAAGAAACTAAAACAAGCTGTACCAGTATTTAGGCAAAGTGAGGTACAGCACGGATTCCTCGAGGCAGGCTTTGCCCAGCTCTCTCAGTTGCACAGGGCTGTGACAGCCTGAGGCTGAGCACACACCAGAGCATCTGTTTTGCAACCTGCTTACAGGAAAAGAGATTTCATTTAGGAAAAGAGGAAAAACACTGGATGTGTCTTCCTTCATGAGTCCTTTGGGTGAGCCTTACTTTGCCAGGTTCTGGCAATGACTTCTGGGATCCAAAGAGACAATAGTAATTTCCTGGTATAGGCAAATACTCTAATTTAGTATTTCTAGAAGAATTCATTTTTAAAAAGTGAATTGCTGCTCACACATGGCTCTCCTAGTTGTACATTACTTATAGCTTGGTGATACTGCCTCACTGGGCTGTGAGACAGGAGATACAAACAGAAAATTGAGGGTGAGCAGATGGACAGGGCATGGGAAACAGGACAGAGAGAATTTCTAATCAGTAATGGAGGAAGCAGAGTAAGAAGCAGAAATTCTATGTAGTTTTACCAGCCAGCTCCAGAATGGGAATACAGTGAGGCAGCCTCTTTTTGTCCCTTATGTTTGTTTTAAGCAATTTTTTCATTTTTGGATTTCTTGTGCTCTCTATAGGATAATGATAAACCCCATAATAGTACCACTACCCCTCATTGGAGTAATGAGACCTCTAAATACCAAAGAAATGTGCCTGGAGTGCAATAGTTTTACTCTGAGGATTATTTTCTAATGGTGGGGATAAGCCTCCAGCTCTCACTCAGCCTTCACTTGCTCTCCTGCAGCACAAAGAGGAGAGATCACTGCCTGGTACATCATCTAGGAGAATTTTAAGCTGCAGAGTTGGAAGGAGGTATGGGTGAATGCACAGTGCTCTGGGAGAGCTTCCTCTTTTAGCAGCCCCTCAGAGAACTAGAAAGGTTACAACATCTTGAACATGACTTTAAATCAGGTCAGGAGCCAAGTTGGGTTCTTCCTGCATTTCCTGAGGTACCTTCTTCTTCAATTACTATCACAACAAACTCTACCAAAAGGTAGCTGTTCATAGGTAGAGTGTTACCCGGATCTGTTTACACGGGGACTGGCTGGATGCCCACGTGTTTCTGTAAGAGATGAACTTCAGTGAAGCCACTTTGGCAGCTGTGTGTTTGGGAACTAGGGCTAGTTTTCCCAGCAGAGCAATGGATCAAATTGTCAAATGTGCTCTGCGCTGGCAAAGACTCCACCTGGGACCTGACGCAGCAACCCTAAGACTGCACTACTTTCACTGTCTCTTCTGCAAAGAACTGAAGAGCAAAACTGTAGAAAGCTTAAGGAAGTAAAGAAGAAAAGATTTACCTGTTCAAACGTGTGAAATTCCTTGGGCTATGTCATCATCTTAAAGCTTCAAAAAGCCTAAAAACAGTTGAGTTTTTAAACTATGCCTCATTTCTTTAATTATTTTTTTTCCCTGGGGAAAAAGGAATGGAATAAAATGAAGATTAGATTAGACCATGTTTTTTTTTTTTTTTTTTTTTTTTTTTTTTTTTTTTTTTTTTTTTGTGTGGGGTTTTTTTTTTTTTTCTCACAANTTGCCTGTGGAAGGTTTATTTGGCCTTCTACCAAACCAGACATCTTTAGTTCCTGGGGTTGATCCAGTTGCTCCTCCAGGCACACAGTCAGCTTCCCCCATTATTTGGGTGGTTGAATCTTAAAAATGAGACTATCATTTGAGCCCAAGTAACTCTTTGCTTTGCCCGGGTTCCAGACATTTTCCTCCATGAAAGTGTGTGTCAGATGCTGCAGAGAAGCATCTGTGATCCTGACTGCCAAGTGTGAAAAGCAGCTGTGAACATTTGCTGGTTGCACATCCAGGATCACTCTGAAGGCAGGCTGCCTTCCCTGTAATCACCCACAGCTTGTCTCACATCAAGCAACTGCCATCCCCTTACTGGAATCCTTCCTTTCCCTCTTTATTGCTGTGATATTTTAAAATGAAGCATTCATGGATGGAGCGACACTGGCAGAAACTGGGACTGCAGCCCTTCTCTCCCGGAGTGGTCTCACCCCCAATACAGGCAGTAGTTCTGCAAACCACTTCATTTTGCATAGACACTGCTTTGTGAGCCTTGTGTCAGGACAATAAAAGTGATTGATCCCTTCAGTCATATTTTTTCTGCTGTGACCACCTTCTGGCTGGTTGCTGCTATGGGACATATTTCCAGACAATCAGAACAAGAACCACACACATTAAATGTGCCAAAGTATAGCACACAGGAATGGAAAAAGGCAGAACAAGATTTCTGCAGAGTCAGGGTTCTCTTTCTACAGCTGATCAGACTCAAACCCACTGAATGCACGGGTGGGATTGCAGGAGCAGTACCAGGTACAGCTATCCCAGCACATACCACAGCTCTGCTCCACAATGGCAAAGTCAGGGGTTTAGTCTGAATGCTGAGTTGTGAAATGATACTGTCTGGCCCATGGATAATTGTGCACCATCTTGTAATGAAAAAGTTGAGGTGTCATCTGCATATACTGCAAGAGCAAGTAAATCAGTCTTCAGGTGAGATAGTTCCAGTTTAAGGCAAATCAATCCAATTGACCCCAGGGATGCATATTGTCCACAAATAATTTTCCCATTCCCGGTTTCATAGGCAGTGGCTGTTTTGGTTTAAGAAGTGATATTTATAAGGCTAGTGCATCTCTGTTAAGTGAAATAAAGCCCTTTCATTGTGCTCCCAGTTCCCCACTGGCAGTTGCTTTCAGCACATATTTCCGGAAGCAAGTAGCAAAGAATGCCTGCTCATCCCTGTCCCCCAGGCTGTGCTCTGCCAGATCTGATGGGTTGTTTTGTTCCATAGGTGGTGGCCATTGATGTGGACATGGCCTTTTTTGAACCCAAAATGAGGGACATCCTTGAACAGAACTGCACAGGAGATGAAGATTGTAATTTTTTTGATTGCTTTTCAAAATGCAATCTGAAAATCAGAAAATGTGGAGCACAGAGAGCCAATAACAACTTGCAAGTGAGTAGACACAGCTGTTTTATGCATCCGTTTCTTTTAAAATCACATTGACAATAAAATATATGGTATGTACTAGGAGACTGTGAGATGTGAGTCAGATTTTTAAATGTGTCCACATAAGTGTCAGTCCTGTTCAGAAATCTCATCTTGGGGCACACAAACAGGTCTTTCTATTCACTAGTTGCCATGGTTTTGCGTAGCTGTTAGCCCAATGCCTCAGAGAGGAGAGGAGAGCAGAGTAGGGGCAGGGAATTAGCATTACTATTTCCATGGATAGTAAAGACACATCCTCAAGTTGCAGCTCAAATCCTGTGTCCAGTTCTGGACTCCTCACTTCAAGAAAGACATTGAGCTGCTGGAGCAAGTCCAGAAGGGCAGTGGAGCTGGTGAAGGGTTTGGAGCACAAGTCTGATGAGGAGCAGCTGAGGGAGCTGGGGGCATTCATCCTGGAGAAAAGAAGGCTCAAGGACATATTATTCTTTACAAATACTTGAAAGGAGGTTGTAGTGAGTTGGAAGTCAGTCTCTTCTCCCAGGTAAGAAGTGATAGGACAAAGTAAAATGACGAGTTAAACCAGGAGAAGTTTAGGTTGGCTATTAGAAAAAATTCCATTACTGAAAGGTTCATCAGACATTGCACCAGCCATCCAGAGAAGTGGTGGAATCACCATCCCTGGAAGAGTTCAAAGAACTTGTAGATATGGCATTTAGGGATATGATTTGGTGGTGGACTCGGCAGAGCTGCATTGACATTTGGACTTAACAGTCTTAGAGGTCTTTTCTAAACTTAATGATTCTATGGTTCTGTGAAAGTCAGGGCTGTCCAACTGTAAGAAGTGGTTGTGGTTCTCCACTCTCCAGATGTACAATGTGGCTGTAGTGGAAAGCGATGTCCATGGGGTTCTTGACTGGGGGACGAAGTGTCTTACAGCTCACTCAGCTTATGTCGGTGGGAGGCACTAGCACAACAGAGAGGCTGAAGGAGTGTATCTTGTTGGCCTTTTGCCTCCTTCTCCCACTCTCTCACCCTCACCACTTGTTACGCAGAATCATAGAATTGTTTAGTTTGGAAAAGAGCTTTAAGATCATGCATTCCAACTGTTAATTCATCCCTGCAAAGTCCACATCTAAATCATGTCCCTAAGTGCCACATCTACCAGTCTTTTAAATACCCCCTGGGATGGTGACTCATCCAATTCTCTGTGCAGCCTGTTTCAATGTTTGGCAATCATTTTGGTAAAGAATTTTTTCCTAATATTCAACCTAAATCTCCCCTGGCACAATTCAAGGCCATTTCCCCTTGTCAAGTTTCTTGTCACCTGGAAGTAGAGACCAACCCACACCTCACTGCAGCCTCCTTTCAGGTAGTTGTAGAGAGTGAAAAGGTCCTCCTTCATCATCCTTTTCTCCAGGCTAATCAACCCCAACTTCCTCAGCCACTCATAAGGTTTGTGAAGTGCAGGAGCAGTCTGAGAAGAAGGAGCATTTCTCAGCAAGAGGGTAGCCTTTGTGGGTGTTCCTTTTCTATACCTTCCTCTTTGAGTGGCTAGAGGCATTTTGGATTCAGATATTTAGGAGGGAATTAGTCGTAGCTTCTGAAAGACAGTGATCTGCTCTTTTTCCTTTTCTCAGGTAATTTGTGACAAAATATTTCGTCATTGGTTTTCCCCAAATCTCAGAGGACCGCTAGTTTCTCTCCCCCTGCAGCTGCAGCTGCAGAAAGCTGTGCAGGAGTGTGCTCAACCAGGGCACACGGACACCGCTGGGCACCAGAGGACTCTGAAATCTCTCTCGGAGTTATACCACCTGCTTCAGGTCACTCAGCGAGAACTGCAAAGGGCAGAGTAGACACAAAAGGCAAGACTGCAAAGGCCACATGTGAGTCTCTCTGCCATCCCTCTTACCCATTGTACATTTACAGCACAGAGACTGCTTTTCTACTATGCAAATTAAATTCATGGCTGCAGGTGCAGCACATCCTGTTAATATCCTATCAAGTGTGAAATTGTTTTACATTACCTGGATTCTGTTCTTGCTTATTTTCCTGAGCTAGCGCTATCCCTCTCCATCAGCATTCAGCACACCCTTTGCTTACCAAAAGCTGGGGACACTGCTCAGAGAGCATCTGTCTGAGTGTGGTGCTCAGGATGAGGATGCATTTACAGAAGATTGTAAGTCAATGCAGAAAAACTACTATCGATAACCAAAAGGGTGGTTGTGGATAAGTACATGCATGGTGCTTGTTTTAATTTCTCTGTAAAATCAGTTTTTTTAAAAAGTAGGGACATGGTGCTCTGTGTGAAAAAGAAAAAGCATCTCAAACAGGGAAATGTGTTGTCGCATGAGCAAAAAGTTGCTTTTGCATAGAGCAATCCTTTCTGATGTCCCCTAATGCATTTTCTCTGAGGCATTGCATTACCTGTACCATAGCTAACTTTCTGGGGAGAAATTACGTAAGGGTACTTTGGGCTTTTCTAGAGCAAAATAATTACACTCTTGCTGAGTTCCCATGTGGGTACTCATATTCTGCAGTGGAGAGGTATGAATAATGCCTATGAATTTTCCCATGTGAACAAACCCTCAGGCACTTCTACATCAGAGCACTTGATAAGAAGCACTCCTTTCCCTGAGTGCAGAATTACCCAGGAATGTCAGCAATCTGTCCTTTGCAATGAGCAGAACAATATCCAGACCCAGAGTTCTCTTCCACGGTATTTTTTTAATGAACAAAAGGAAAATTTTTGTATGAATTCATTATCTTGCAGTGAATTACATAAATAAAGATCCCTAGATTAACTTAAAATCATTAACTTTGCCTTTGAAATGTGCATAGTTGTGGGTGGAGAATCAAATACACAGGTTCAGAAGATATTGCATGTACTTAGCTTAGGCCCAATGCTGGGCAATGCACCCACGAGCTGGTTTCACCGTGAGGACATTAAAAGCCCCACAAACAGAAACCCCAGCAGTCAATGACAGCCAGCAGCTCAGAAGGACTCTTCAATGTTAAGTTTGACCATACAGATTTGTGCATGTGAGACATGTAACAACACTGAATCTGTTTCCACTTTATACCTCTCAGCCTTATGACAGCCATGAAGTCTGTGAAAACTAATTATACATAAACTTTCCATTTCTGGAGTGGTTCCTTAAAGTGATATCAAAGACTGCCTGTGACCAGAAAAATGGGAACTGCTTAGGAGACACTGACCCGCTAAAAACCAGTGCAAATTTTCAGACTAATGTTAGGTTTATTTTGTATTTCTTGCAATAAACTACCATATTTTTAAAAATCATGCAAGCCTGAGTCTGGACAAACTGATGTTAACCCAGAGCTACAGCTTAGGAGCTCTTGACTGGTAAAGTGGCAGTCAATCCATGCTTCTCCTCCACCCAGGGAGGCAGACAGTGTTTCAGTACTTTAAGACCATCCTTTGCAAAAGCAGAAAAGCAAAGCAGAATAAGAAGAAACATGAATTTCAGAACTAGCCATGCTATAAAATCATGAAAATGATAGAGAAAATAATTAAGGTAAATTAGATAAACTATGGTAAAGGGTTGGGAACAGGTAAAGTATCAGGTAGAGAGAAGACAAGGAAAAAGAGATGAAGGATAAATTAAAAAATAAATAATAATAATAATAAAGTAAATTATATGACCCCCTCTGAGAAAACATGATTTATGATGCAAGACTGAATTAAGTGGCATGAAGTCTGAGGAAGAAGAGACTGAAGATAAACACAGTAGCTCTGTTCACAGATAGAAAGAGGCTGATAAAAAGGGAATAGGAAAGAACTGTCTTGTCCAGATTTCCTTGGTGGATATGACCAGCAATGAGGTTAAATTGTAGCTAAGAAAAATCATGTTAGACATTTGTTACAGGCTTTCTAATAGAAAGGAAGAACGAAGATACGGCACAGATCAGCAGGGAAAACTTCAGACTTCAGAAACTGTGATTTCTAACTACAGGCAAGAGTGTGTGCCTGTCAGAAATTAGATACATGCAGTTATGTCGATGCTGCTGCCTTGAGGTAACCTTTTATCTCCAAATCCTGTGATTATGTTATTACCAGTTTGTTTGTGCTCTTGTGACTCCCTCCCAACAAAATCTCCCCTTCTGAGACTCAAGGATACATAACTCCTTTTAGCTTACATATGCAAATCCATGGGGTCCCCTGGGAAGGGAAAGGCACAGAGATCTCAAACTGCGAGTGATGCTACAGAGCCTGATGGTGTGATCAAGGTCCGTATGCTCCCTACACAACCTCCCTACTGGCAGCACTGAGCCTTCTTAGCTGAGGAGTGACTCAGTCTATAACCCACACTCTGCCAAGGAACCCAAAAAATCTTATACTCCATTGAACTTCTGCTTCCTTGGTCCCATTCTTTCCTCCTTCCCAAGCTCGGAGGGTACCTTCAGGGAAAAGTAAGCATCACACAGACGCTTGATGCTTTGCAGTTTTATGCCCCACCATCACAGGGCTCTCCTTCACATTTTCATGTTTGCATTTGAGACAGGTTAAATTTCTGTTGGATGAGAGGCTCCACTTTTAAAACAGATGGAAAAAGCGCAGTGAAATGAAAACTGGTGGCAACCAAGTGCGGGTGGAATGTTATTCTCCTTAGAAGGTCCTTCTCCTTGACAGGATTTAGGAAGGGAAGCTGTCTTTGACAGCGTTCTCCAGTCCCCTCAGGGCCTGGCTGCAGCCACCTGCACCTGACAGGGATCTCCTTTCCCCACACCAGAGTTTCCAAGGACATTAGGTTTCACTTCTTTTCAAATACAGAGAAAACTCGTCAGAAACCTCCCAAGAGCGACACAAATGGGTTATTTGTACTTGGCTGGGCTGTGAGATTGTATATCACTTATGCAGCCAGCTCTGATTGGCTTTGGTACACACCTTCACCAGTGAACAGAAAGACAAGGAGAACCTGACAGGCTGAGTGAGGGCAGGGCTTGATTCTTCACAACCCCTCATGTGCTTTGTGAAGTCACTAAATCCTGGGAAATGGAGGAGGGAAATACTACTAGTGAAGCAAGTGAACTACTACAAGTTAATTAGCACAGGTACTGATGGCCAAAACAGAAGTTAAACAGTAGTTGTGTCTTTATCTCCCTGGAACAGAAAGGAAAGAAAATGAAGACGCTGGTTCAGTTGCCATTTCCCTTAAGCAGGCAAGTGCAAACTGTATGGTTTTACAGCCAGCCTTTTTTGTTTGTTTGTTTGGTTTGGTTTTTGTTTGTTTGTTTTGTGAAATGTCTATTTTTTTAATGGAAAAAATCTATACAGGGGTTTGACAAGAAGAACGAGGTCTGGTGCTCCCTTCTGATGAAGACCTTTTCATACTGCCTTGGCAGCACTGCCCACTACATATATCCCTGGAATAAAGAGGTACCCAGCTGGCCTGTACTTCAGAGGGCACAGCCAGGTCAGACTGGTGCTGAGTGAGAGTCCTGTGTGCTGCTGAACCAGGGCTGCTGACACCATTTATTGCAGTACAACAGCCAGGAGTAGGAGCTGGGAAGTTTTGCAGTGAGGCGTTCCTGGCCTGTGGTCAGGAAATGAGGGGTTGCCCAAAATGATATCTTGCATTACAGAAATATTTTTTTTTTAAACACCAAAACTCACAATTTAAAATGCTTTTAGGCCAACTTTGAAAATGTTTAACATAATCAGTTTTGTCATTTTCCATTTGGAAAAAATAACAAGTTATTCTCTGTTTTAGTTAATTCATAGTGGAAAAGTTGTCAAGGCATAAAGACAAAGATTGAAATGAATCACAAATTAAAAAGTATTGTTTCATCTTGTTTCATATTGTTTCATTCTATGCAGAGAAGCTTGCTAGTGCCTTCAGCATTTTCTGATGTTTGCTTTTCATCCCAATTCAGATAAGAAAATCTATGAAAGATCAAAATCTGTTGTAGAGACTTTTTCACGTAGTCCCAGTGGTCAGATCCAGAAATGAGGAGGTCCACATTTAGTCTTGGAAGGCACTTTTGCTAACCACTTCATTTCTGTATACTGGCTGTGCTGTTGACTTGGACTGCAGTGCTTTGTGCCTGCTTTTTCTCTCTTTCAGTTGTCTCCAAAGCACAATTCCTACCCTCATCCCTCTTTGGTAGTTAGTTCACCATAGGTTTGCCAAATCACAGACCGCATAAGATTCTTCCTGCTGTTGATCCCTTCCACATATAAAAGATGACTTATAAATGTTCACTGATAGTATTTAGTTGTGCTGAGAATGGCCACTTTAGTCCAAAATGTCTGCTCCCATTTGGTTGGTTTCAGCCCCATATCTTGGTTCAGTCAGTCTGTTACCAAATCCTTTTTGCCCTATAAAAGTGGCATTACCACTTGATTAATTTCTACCACTTGCCGCAGTAGTGCCTTACTCAGCAACTTCCTCCCCATATTTATGGCTTTCTGTGAAATGGGAATGACATTAAGTCATTGTTTATTCCTTCTTTGCATCTCGGTTAGCAGCGTGTGCTTCAGCTCTGCAATAATCATTGTCTATTACCACATTTTACAAGAGGTGAGTCCTGTTGTAGTTCTACTTTATCTTTTAAAAATCTATAGGAAAGATAAATCCAACCCTTTGCCTAAGATTTTCATAGAACTACTGCTTGATTTTCTCCAATTTGCATTTTAAGCTTTGCAAAAAACATCTGCAAACAATAGTTCTGCACCAGGGTGATGTAAAACAGAGCAAAACTCCTTGGCCCAAAGGACTTACATGGTTCTCCTTGTGTTTTGAGGTTGACTTTATGATACCTAACCCAGAAAAGCAGGTCATTGCTATAGCCAGAATTTTTCTTATAGAGGTTACTATTCCTTAGGGTGAATTCCTGTACGCCTCCTTCACTGAGAGCATTCAGATACTTTGCTGAAGGCACCACTAGAGATAACAACATATTCTTGGGGCTGGGAGAGAAGAGAGAGAAGGGTTTGTTTTCTTTTGATTAGAAACATTGACAGAACAAAACACTTCCTGAAAGTGAAAAATGGGATCACAATCTTAAAAGAGTTGGGGACTGCTCTCTGAGTTTTTTGTTACCTTTGTTATAAAGCGTAGACCAAAGCTGCCCTACTTAATTTTCTGTAGTTAAAATAAAATAAAAATAAAAAAATAATAAAAAAAAAAGGTTCAAGAAGCCACATACCAGATTGCCTGTCTTTCAGCAGATCATATTGTCTTATGCAATGGGCAGGAAGATGATAAATTGTAGCTTTTAATGAGTATCAGGCTGTAACATGGGAGCCTTGTGGTTGTAATAACAGTTTACACAACTGGACAACCAACTATAAAATAAACCCATAACCAGTACCAGTGGAAGCACACGATCAGATTAGCTATCTTGGCAGATGCTCTCACAAGCCTGGAACAGATGAACAATGAAATTCCTCTCTCGAGGCTGACCTGCAGTGAGTCCAAGCAGTAAGTGGAGTCAGTCTGCAGGAACCTCAGCCACTGCCACTTTCTTGGCTCCTCAGTGAAATCAGGATAAAGGTTACTGGACTTTCAGCAGCATTAAAAAGGCAGCAAGAGGTAGAGAGGGAAAGAACAAGTGGTTTGGAAGAGTGAAAATCTGGGACAATGGAACTCAGAACTCAATCTAGTAAGAGAACTTGTACTGAAAAATCAGAGAATGTCAATAAATTGATTGGAAAAAAAGATCCCAAACACTTCTCTTGTAGTTCTTTATAATAAAAAACAGCAGTAGTACAGTGGATATAGTGCAGGCACCTCCAAAGCCATTTGCTGTATGTGTCTAAGGAACTGTCAAGTAGACTGCAGAGCTGTTTAGTGACATCTGTAGCCTAAAGGCTACACAGAATAAAATAACCAAGCAAAAGCTTTCAGAAGTATTATTTATATAAATGCAGAAAACTGCCTTAATTAGTAACAGCCTTTGTTGGCAAAAAAAAAAAAAAAAA
>VXAU01004952.1:304067-338406 GCA_013399695.1 Formicarius rufipectus
AAAAAAAAAAAAAGAAAGAGATAAAAGAATCCTTTTCTCACTAGAAGTGCTATTATGTCTATAAATTGAAGTATGGCAAAATGATGAAATACCTGCAAGGCTACACTCTATAATCCTATGGTTTACTGAAAGTTTTGATCCTGCCAGCTTGGACCCTGAAGCAGCAAAGGGATTGTCAAGCTTCTTTAAATGCCATGATTCTTGGTGCCTTCTGCAGTACACTTTGAGCTCCTTTTCCTGTAAACTGGAGGGGCTTTTTTGTACACAACAAAGTGTACCTAAGTGATGTTGGCAGCCAGAAGGATGTGCATATGATTCAGCACATAATCACTTCCACAAGCATCTGCTGCTAGTGCTTTCAAGATACATGTAATCCAAGCTGGAGACTATTGTGAATACCTCTCATTTTCCCTTGCTGCTTCCTTAGCGGTTTGCTTCTAGCTAGTTAGAAACAGAAATCTCCCATCCTGCTTAAATTGGTTATAATCTCTCAAAGATTCATGCTACAGCAGGAGAAGAGCAAACCTCATCAAGTTCAGGATGGGTTCATTCTCTTAAAGGTACGACGTGCAAAGCTGCAGGAAAGAACAGATGTCAATTTTTATCTCTAAAGAAGAGATTCTCTGGCTATATGTAAATAATTGAAAAAATAAGTGTTTCAACCAATGTTCCATGTACATTTATGAATTAACATTTGTTTGTATATGAATAATTCAAAGCCCTCTGCTTCTTTCCCATTTATTAAAAAATCACTATGTGTTTACTACAAATTTCACAGGTATGCCAATTACTTCTTTCCCATTTCTATGTCAGACATTTCAGGTTCTACCTTTGCCCTTAGAAAATTGATTTTCCCCCCATTATCCCAAGAAAGTGAATAGCTGGGAAAAGACAGTTTTAATGTTTTCTCCTGTTCAAGGGTTATTAAGCACCATTCTAGTAGGGAGTTATCAGTGGTTAAATATTTATTACATGAATGATAACTCATTTAATGGCCTCAGATGTCCAACAATAACTAAATAAATATCCAAGTAATTACTCCAGTATCCAGAATTTCTTTTTTTAAGTAATGACACTGGTATTAGACTATCTGATTCCAGATTACATATGGACAAGTAAGTGCTTTGCCAAACCTTTGTTTGGATGTGTATTCACATGGATTCTGCCTGCATCTGACTCCTAGCAAAACTGTGCATCTGGAACAGAGACTAGAGGAACACAAACCAACCCTTGCAAACATATATCCATGGTCTTTCTTTTAGTCCTTGCATCCCATTGTTTGTGGAGTAAAGGCAGCATATGCACACACGGGTACTCTTGCATCAGTTTGTTGAACTGTAACTACATGTAGCAAATGCTCAGTGGATAGACCACAAATGCCTGGGCTTTTATTTTTCATATTATATTCTATATAAATTGGGGAAACGCAAGAGTAATTGGAAATATGAACCGGCATCACACAGTATACAGAAATAATGAAAAATGACCAGAATTTTTAATCTAATTCTTCATTTTTGCCCACTGATCTCACTGAGCTTTCTTAAGTGATTAAAGAGTTAAAGTTTTTGGATCAGATCCTAGTCCCCAACTCTTTGAAAATATTGGATAAACAGTATTATATTAGCCAAACCAATATCACTGAAGAGGCATTAGATAATGCAAGTATACTGCATGAATTTCCATTGCCATTTCAGTAGATATCTTTCACAAGTGAAGAAGTGAAGCCAAGAGCCAGACAAGACAGTGATAAGCTCTGCTGAAAAGCCTGCAAATGGACTCTGCAGGGACAGATCTTCAGTCCCACCTCATTCATTTTGTATTTGTTTTCCCTTGAATATGAAGTCACATGTGATACTAGCATGTTTTAAGGCTCAAGCTGAATTTACACCAGCATAATTCACTGGCATTTTAGTGTGTGCTCTTGATTCATGTCAGCAGGAAAGGAGAGGCTTCTTGCATTTCAAATAGGCAGAGGTAGGAGTAATATGAGCAATAAACTCATTTAATAAAAGACATTTAACCATAGCCCAGAATTTTTTCCTTGCCCTAGCTTTCTCTGTGGAAAGAATGACACATGGCTGCACCCACTCAGATGTGATCCAGGGAGATGCAGGACCATGGCACAGTCCGTTGCTATCCCTCCATACATGCTGCTCAGAGATGGTTCCTGACATGCTCGCAATGATGCTGGGCTCTACTCATGCCTCAGGAACCTTCTCTTGGCTCTGGGGCAGGGCAGGTTGCTCAGGGACTCAGCTCAGGGACACTCCTGCAGCTGGACAACAAGCAGATAGATCTGGTTGTCCTGTTGGTTGGAGCCTGACCACTAGGCAGTGAGTTATGAGCATTCACTCTCTCAGTCCTTGAGTGCAAGCTCGCTGGGAAATAAAAGCTATTTCTTTGAAGGATGTTCATAGGGTGCTGGGCAATGGGTCTCTAGCACTGTTCCCAGTGCTGAAGTGTCTATTTCAGGAAAGTCTCTCTCGTCACTGACGCCTTTCCCAGTCCCAGCACAGTGGTGGGGACCTCACCCCAGCACCCACCATCCTGCTGTTCTGGCTGCAAAACAGTCTTTTCCACGCTGGAACTGGTGCCTCAGAGGAACACCAAATTCATGTCAAGAAGGGCAGTGAAAGAATATAAAATGAATGTGGCACCACTGAGGTTCCTCCTCTGTTGTTTGCACCCCATCCCACAGCTCCAGGATTTTCACAGCCTTCACACAAACTTTGCTGAGAAACACTTACTCTCACAATAAAGACTGCTGCTAAAATATTGTAGAGGTGAATTGAATACTGTCTACTTTTCCACGTGGGAAGAGGATAAGAATTGTCTGAATAATCCATACAAAATAAGGCAGTCTTCCTGGAAAGTGTAAAGGAAGAGGGGTGCATCCTTTCATATTACAGACAGCAAAGCACAGCGAGGCAGTGCCTAATTTATAGTCCAGGGGTTCAGAAAGCTGTCAGCTAGGTCAGATGCCATCTCTGTAAGCAACGGGGATTAAAATGCAGGCACACGCACCTGCCTCAGCATTTGGATAAAAGGCTGGTAGCTGGCGTGTGCAACTATATGACTATAAATATTTAAACTAGCTGCTCTGTGTGTATGTTCTCAAGGTGCAAAGATGCTGGAATGCAGAGCAGAGCTGGAACAATGCCAAATCAGTGGGTATGGGCTTTTAAAGGGTGCTTGTATGGATCTTTGTGGACACTTCTGGTACTATGAAGTGCTTGCTATTAAAAGCAGAAGATAACAGTGTCTTCTAATTAGAGGATACAAGCCTCACAAACAAAAAAACCCCTACAGCCTCTCTCTTGCATAGGAACAGGGAAGATTATTGAGAAGAGGCTGAGAGGACTGGACTTGTTTAGTCTTAAGCAGTGACTGCTATGTACAGTTAATGGGAGCATGTACAGGTTACAGTGTAAGAGGGAGTCCTTAGAAATGCCCCATGGCAGGACAAGAGACAACAGGCATGAGCCAGAATGCAGGAAATTCCAGCCCAGTAGTAAGAAAAAGTTTTATACTGTGAAAAGGGTCAAGCACTGGAACAGAGTTCCAGAGAGGAGGTGAAGTGTCTGTCCCTGGAGGTATTCAAGCTTGACAGGACAAGACCCTAAGAAATCTGGTCTAATTGGGTTGCCCTTGAGCAAGAAGAGGCCTCCATGTCTCAGTGCCATCATGGAACCTCTCAGAAGTGTCAACCATAGTTTTAAAATCCAATAAGCATAATGGCATTTTAAAACTGTTATTATCTCAAATACCCAAATGTTTCTTTTAACTGTAGCTGTTATTCATATGAAGAAGCCAAAATCATATATCTGGTTGCCATCTGACAAGTACCCCATCCAGTTGTTTCCAGGAATCTTTTTCTCTAAGCTAAAGCACATATTTCACACTCTGACCCAGCCAAAGCCAACTCAGGCTCTGAGGAAGCTGTGGAATGGGGAGAACAAGAGTTTTGTGAATGCCAAGGAATGGCAGAGTTGCACTGCCAACAGTATGAATCCTCTGCTAAATTCTTGGATCCCAAAACTTAATCTCCATCTGAACTTAGAGGACAATATGATCATTTTGCTGTCTTTACCAGGCTAAGTGGATAAGGTTCTCACTGTGCCAGGTGCTGGACAGGACCAGGGTAATATACAGTGCCTGAGTTTGCATTCATGTTAGGCCTGCTCTGTAAAAGACCTTCAGGGGCAAGAGTGGCTATAAGTACAATCTATGTCCACAGCAAGACCTTGAAATGGGAAAAAATCAGAATCAAGCCTAACAGTTTGGTATCCTTTTTGGTGTGTCTTAGATCGTCCCTCCCAAACAGTACCTCAGTGCTGAGAAAACCCCAGTACCCCTCCTTTATCTTCAGCATGATTGCAAGATTAAGGACAAAAAGAGACCAACCAAGCACTGGAGGTACAAAGATTTTTTAAAGTAGCTGTCATGTAACTAGCAGAGAATTATAAAATAAATTCTGCAGAAATTAAAAAATAGATGTCTTTTAGTTGTTCAGATGAACAAGACATAGCACGATTCTAAATAATATATCACTATTGTTAGAAGCTTGAATATTATTGCCTTTTTCCCCCAAAGCAGCAGTATATGTGGCAGATACAAAAGGGTTGTTGTTTTGTGTATAGTGTTATTTTTTTAAAAAACATTATGCCAAGTTGCTGTTTTCAAACACATGTCGATGCTGGGAAGAAATAGGCATGTATCCATCTTGCCTTCAGGCCAAGCTATTTAACCAGAACTGGGAATACTGACAAACTTTCTCAGCCCCTCTCTCTCTTTAGTGCAATTGTGTAAAGCAGCCCTTTGCAGAACTCTCTATGAAAATAACCAGTAAAAATATCATGCTGCATGCTTCCCTTTGTCAAGTGGAAAATTCTTTTTAATGTACTTCAAGAGAAAGGTAATAGATAAGTAGCAAACGTTCTCACAGTTTTTATAAAGGGGTATGTGTCAGTCTACAAATCAATAGCTGGCTTGATGCCACTTACTTCTGAATGAAAACCCACTATTTTTGCAGAGTTCTGCTCACAGCAGCTGAGCATCAATACTAACTAATGTGCAGCAATTAGGGGAAAACTGAGCATGACAACACAAATCATGGAGACCCTGATGAAGATCTCTGCACATGGCTGCTTCTTCTAATCACCAGCAGAATTTAATGAGACACCTGCAGTTTATAGACACTCTTGTTCCAACATAAATTGCCCTGAGAGCACAAAGTCTTCTTTTTAAAAATATTCTTCAGAAAACCATAAACCACAAAGAGTTCATTGTCGCTAACAGCGCACTCCTCATTAATTTATAATGGTATGAAACCATAGTCCCTCATACATAACCTACAACAGATCTGAAGATTAAGTCAAAGGCTGTTAAGGTCTAATTAGCAGTTTTCTACCATTTAGGCTTTCATTAATAAAACAGCGTTAGAGACCTTGAAATTGACCCCTTGCAATGCTGCAAAAACACTAATTGTTCATAAATCTGACCCATATCAGGCGAAGGAGAGGACTGAATGCACCCCATGGGTCTCTGTGTAGGAACAAGCTCAAGCAGGCTGGGGTGCCTCCTCTGCTTGCAGCTGCGATAGCATCCAGCTGATTGTAGCCACAGATTCTTCTGCCTCACCTTCTGCTTCCGTTGCAGTGAGAGGGAAGCTTGGACTGCCAAGAAATATAGAGGGAGTTCATTAGAATGCCAGAAAGGATAAAGGTTAGCAATACCTTGTCATACCTTACCATATTTGCAGAGAGGAGGCAATAAAGCCCCTCGTTTTCTCATCAGCAACATGTTCTTTGCTGCATGGCAGAGGAAACAGAATTGCATCTGCTAAAAGAGAAAACAAAACCAGCCCCTCTGAATCAGGGGACTCAGTGAGTGAGAAAACTCTTGTTCCAGAGAATTAGGGATGTTGTCATCCATCAAGTCAGCAGCTGGAAATCACTGGCGTGAAATACTCTATCTGTGGGACGTCCCGGGGTTTTATTGTCTTGAGCCAGAGCACGGCGTGGCCACAGCACAGAAGCCTACCACACTTTCTTCAGCAGGTGCACAGGCTTCCCAGGAATTGTGCTACAAGCTGTTTTGTTATCACTGACAGCAGCATTTTGACTGTTTAACATTCAGGATGGGTACTTGAGGATCTTTGGTGTAATTCTGTTTCAACCTGAAAATATCTGAGAGTTAACTTAAGAATTTTCTTAGAAGGGCCCTCAGAAATTTTTAGCACATTATAAATCATGATCTTTCCCAACACAAGCCTGCTGCTTGTAGGAGGAAAAAGATTTATGGCATTAGTTAGTGGAACAGCATTTAACAGCAGCATTGAAAAAATAATGGAGATTTCATTCTGCTCTTTTGTTGTCAAATATAATCTATTTGTCAGTTGCTCTCTCTCTCTGACATTTCATATCCTCTTCCCTCCACGGACAATAGCTGCATTTCACTCTGTGCCAGCTGGTGTAAATAGACACATCTCCAGTGAAGTTAATGGAGCCAGGGATTTTTACAGTCTGAGGACCTGACACTGAACGTTTTAAACTGGCTGTGCAGTTGTCAAATAGGACATGTCAGAGAGCAAACTCTGACTCAGACAGAATACTTGTCTAACAGCTCGGCTATCAGGAAAGCAAGAAATGCTCTCAGAAAAAACAGTTCTGCTGGAACTGATAAGTATCTTTAGCAATATGTTCCTTATGGAAAAGAAGAACAGCACATTTTTATTCCTCTCACATTATTCAGAGATTTTCTCATCATCAGAACAAGAAAACAACAGAATAGGCTCATTTGAAAAATTATTTTTTAATAAAGTGAATGGGAGTGGAAGAGAATAATGTTAATGGAATTTTCATCAAAGAAAACTTCTTTGTGAAATAGTACAAACCATCGGGAGAGAAAAATTAGCAGTCAGATCCTCACTGGCTGCAATCTGGCTTCATTCTAGTGACAGACTAACGTCTCGTCTAGTGTCACAAGTGAAATTACACAGTCAGGTTTTGCTCCAAGATGTGCATTTGTTATGCACTACCTTGTATTTGTAACTTGTTACCTCAGGGCAGAGAAGTAAATTCATCTTTATTAATGAGAAATATTCAGGTGACATCTAACTGTGAGTTTCTTGAATGGTTGGCCTTCCTTAAAAGTCAAGACAAAAATAACTTAAACCCCCACACATTTCAAGCATTAATCAATCCTTAGTGTTTCAAAGCCTCATTCCTATGGCCTACGTGAGTTTTTGTATGCTCAGTCCTTACAAACACAGGGTCATCTCTGTATCACCTACACCCAAGGGGCCAAGCCCGCGGACCCCCCTCACCACCCCAGCTGAGCCTATAGCTGTATACCAGTTAGCTTGTGTTACAGCCTGGGTCCCTTTGGTAAACAAGTTCCCAGTCAAGTTCTAAAAGATGCGGCAAACATCCTACCTCTAAATTACATGAAGATAACATATTGATTTTGACTTTTCCCCACATTTTAGTATTTCCCCATGCTGGAATTGCCTGTTGCTGTTACAGCTCCAAGAGCACAAAGAACCCAACAAGCAACAACGTATTTATCTTTGAGCAATACTGCTACAAAGCAGAGTTTTGCTATTATTAATTTTTTTCCAGGTATTTCAAACAGCTCTCATTCAGAGTATAAATTTTAGGCAGTTTTTAGGCATAAAAAGGACTATTCAGTTACACAGTTATTTGCAATAGTAGCAGTCGCAGGGAGCAAGGTACGTTGCAAGTGGATACTAAGTGGATACTAAGTCCTTACATCTCCCACCACTAGTATCTTGTAACCTTGGCCTGAACTGCTATGCTGAAGGACACAAGATGCTTGAAGGAAAGGTAAGAAACAAAACCTTGAGCTTTGGGATAGCATTTTCACCCCAAAGCTTCCAGCATTACCATGCCTTGCATTGCCACCTGGGCTGGCATCCTTCCTGCCCAGCAAAGCACACAGAAGCCCAAACTAGTGCGGGTGTTGGCAACTCTAAAGCACCAAACATCTCCATGGCCTGGAAAGAAACCAAGTGCTGGGCATCTCCATGGAGATCTCTGTGCCTCTCTCTTTCACTCCTTTCAGAAGGGGAGAAGAGGAATCGCTGCAAAGCCTCCACTAGAGCTGCAGGCTGGAGGTGAGGTAGATGAGGTGGCTCAGGCACCCAAGGCAGCCTCCCTGGGCTTAGGAGCAGGCTTAGTGCAAGCTCGTTTCCGTTCCATTGCAGGCTGTGATGGTGAGGTGGCACTTGGCAGTGTTCCAGAGGGAAGGAGGTGATGAATCGTGTTGAAGCACATATGCAGTGGGCATGAATGGAGAAACAGGAGAATAAACATCAAATACAGAATACAGAGAACAGAAACCCTTTTTCCTATGAGTTGAATTGCAGCGGGGGTAGGACAACGGACTAATTCAATTAAGAAATGCAGAATGACTAATAGACACAGGAAAAATCTGAAATTTAGCAGGAAATCTGTTCAGACTGAAGCCACTGAGTGAGCTGGTGACAAAAATTACTCCAAGGTGTGAAGCAGAATGAGGGAAAACAGAAAACAGTCAGTCAGACACTACAGAAGGCTCTGGGGATAAATTGCGCTAAGAAAGTGCAGTGCTTCTTAGGATTCAGTTCAAGGGTACTTAAGTATCATTTTCTAGTGCAAAGCCTCCACAGCCAGCTGCAATGTTTTTATCAACTTTTTAAAGATTGAGAAATACCATTTAATCAAAGAAATTTTTTTTGGGGGGGAAAAAAATATATCTGCCTTGAGAAATATCCACAGGAATACAAAAATCACACTGAACCAGTGTATTTCTTTTCTAAGTTACCTTCTAGTCTTAATGTCTAGAATATTGTTGTTCTGTAGCTGCTCAGCAAAAGGAGCAGTCCTGCAAATGCCAAAATTCTCATAGCTAGGAATAGCCCTAATTTGTGAGCTGCCTCAAAGGATATCAGCCCACAGTTTATAAAATCCTTTTACAAAACTGGCACTGTAGAAGTCCCAACTCAGATAATTTTCAGAGAACAGACTCATCATTTGGAAACTGGAAACTTCAAGAAAAATAGAACTTTGAGATAAAGAACTCTCCATACCACTTGGGATTCCTCTGTGAATTACATCACTAGGCTGCATAAAAAACCCTCTCCATTTTAGCGTCACTCTTTAAGGCATTTGCAAATACATGTATGCCCTCCATTAGCAGAGAGTTAATAGCTTTAAAGTATTTTTTAATAAACAAAATCTTCACATTTTTCAGTACTGAGATCAAAGCATAAGCAATTCCTACAAACATTTTATTTGAACCAGCATTAGAAATCAAATTGGCATTTGTTGTATCATTTGTCCCATTCTTATGTAAAAGCCCCCTATTCTGTTTTGTATATAATTTGATTTTGATTACTGTAATTTTGGTTGCAACTAATCACACACATTAAAAAATCAGCTAGCTTTGCATAAGCCTTTATAAAAATCTCTACACTCTCCGCTACTCATTCTTAATATCTGATGCATTAATGCACACCTGATTCAAAATGCATGGTACAAATAGAAAGTGCTAATTACAGCAAACCAAACTGCAATCAAGGTTTTCATGGCTCTGCAGTGTGTGGTGCGGCATTCACTAGCTGTAGCCCAGGCTCCAGATAAGCCCTCGTTCCTTGATTTATTCCCAGCAACCAGCTTCCTTGGGAGTGGGGCAGGAGGCTTGCTATATTCCCTGGGAGAAAATGGCACTGCAAGACCATATGAACTCAAAACTTGATGTCTAGTTTCCCACCAACCTGATACCAAAACGACCTCTCAAGGCAAGTACATACTCCCCTCCAAAAACCCATCAGGCCATTTTATTGTTAAAGGATATAAAATGTTTCTAAAAATGAGCCAGTAACATTTTCTTTTTAGAGCTACAATTAGATATGGGCCACATTTTCAGATTCAGAACCTTTTCATTCCTCTGAGATGCCTGATCCCCAGAGTGCCAGGGAAGTGCTCTGCAGGCTTTGAGTTGAGCCTGTGATTTTCCCAGCACAGCCAGCACAGCTCTCTAAGGCTACGTTCAGAAGCAATTGGTAGATCAGAGCCTTAATTTGCACTTGACAATATTCAACTCATATGCACAGTAGGTGGGCAGGAGAGTTTGATGGCTTTCAGATTGTGTGGGGGCAAGGAAGAAATAGACTTTGTATTTGGTGTGAAATGATTGATCTCTTTTATATTAAATTACAGCATGGATGTAGTGAGAGAGAGACTTAGATTTTAATCTTTTTACTGAAGTAAAATAATTAAAAGGGTTTCATGAACTCGTTTATTTCCACATGAAATATTCTATTTCAGGAATTCTTGAAAAAGTGTTTCAGAAGTTAGCAATTTAAAGCAAGCAGCTGCATACTGATAACAGGCACTTTAGATCACAGGAATCCACTCAGCAAAAGGAACCAATTTTTCTTTCTAATTTTGAAAAAAACCCCACTGGCTAGAGTGGTAGCCTGAAATTAAAACACGGGTCTGCTTATTTTGCAAGAGAAATACTACAAAACTGGGTTGAAAGAGCTGCAGCTCTTCTAATATCTCACAAACAGGTGCTTACTGCAAAGAGAAAAGCTACTGAATTCTTCCTCCTCTAATTACTATTAATTTGTTATGTACAGACAGAAGATGTGCCGCTGTTCATGTGGGTATTAGAAATACTGACTTTATCCTTGGTATCAAAGTTATTGTCAGAGAGAGGTGATTGCAGTGGGTTCCAGGTGCTCCCCCCACTTGCTGCAGCCCACTCTGAGTAGTCCTGAGTGGTGACTGTCTGTCGGCCTCAGAGTGGACTCTCTACCACCCCTAAAACTGAATGCAATAAGTATAATTACTTGTTTCCCATGTAAAAACCTGTTCTTGTACCTTAACCCCAACAGCTCAGGTTTACCAAATGATAAAAGGTTTTCTCACATGAGTCCATCAGACTAAAAACAGCTTCTATCTGCTGTGAGAATTTTTCACCCACAGATGTCTTCTGTAGCATGTGAGTCCATGATTTTCTAGGCAACTTTTCAAAACTGGGCTTTCCCAAAATTATTTCCCTACTTGCTCAATAGTTGGATGCTCAGAGTTTTGCAGACTTGGAGAAAAAGATCTGCAAGGGAATTCAGGGTTCAGAAAGTTCCACTCATGTTATCAGTATTTTAATTTACCCTGAACTCAAACTTAAACCCAGAAGGAATCATTAAATAATGTAATCTTCTGTAGATCACAGGCTTTCATATAGTTACTCTTTGTTGAGGCCCCAAAAATATTTGTTTGATTACTCATTTCTTCTGTGTGAGATTTGATTGTTGATTTGAAGACATCCAGACGTGGAAATCCCTCCACTTCTCTTCCTGGTTTGTTCCAGTGGCTAATCACTCTCACTTGTTTCTCAATTAAGTCTGCCTGATGCTGGCTTCCAGCCATCTATTCTTCCAATGTATTTCTCATGAAATAAGACAGCACTGAGTAAGGCAGGGTCAGGCCCTGGCAGGCTACATCCGCTCAAGCAAAATGCTGTGCAAGAAGGGTTGTTGGCTTAATTAAAAATAAACCCTGTTTACCTATTTATATAAATGAATTGAAATAATAAAAAAACCCCCAAACATAATGAATTAGTGCTTTACATAGCATTTTAAAAGGCACTGAGTATTATATAAGTGTATGAGTTTAGTTTAATGTTTTTCTACACAGGTATTATCGATAATTGGAAAAATGAAAAAAAAAACAACACTATGTATTTGTTCTTCTGCTTTATATAATTAATATCTGCATGCTTGTCTACCTCATGTGTCTGTTTATGAAGTTAGAGAGACTCACCACCTAAGTAGTAGGCCAGAACAGTACTGAAAACTCAAAAGAAGTTCCAGATGACAGTGTGGCTGACTAAACAGAATGAAATAAAACTCAAATCTTCACCCATCTCTAGCAAAACTCATAAGGAACAATCTTAAAGACCCAGTTACAGAATTCAGCAGCTATATTTTCATTTCTTCTCTGCCAACTCTACCCTGAAATCAGGATGGACAGAGAAAAAGGCCTCAGATACTCAGAAGTAAGAATTACTTAAAAATGCTAAACATCATCCTGCAGAGAGAAGAAAAAAATGCAGGTCTGCACCCATTGAAACCAATTTTGCCCTCAATGCTAATGCTTTACTGCTTTGATTGAAGTATTTCTGCTACAGAGTCCCCTCAGATTCAAGAACTGTTAATGTCACCCCCTCTTTCAATGTCACTGTGTTGGGGTGGGTCTGTCTGTCTTCTGTTTACAGGCTGGGTTTGGAAGGATGGCAGCATAAGGACGTACTGAAAACCTAAGACAATCCACCAAAATCCAAGTCCATAGGGATGTAAATTCAGACTGGGAGCCTAGGGGCAAGGGCAGAAAAAATAAAAATATTTTTAAAAATCCCAAACAACCTCCAAAGAATTACTCTAGAAATTTTGTTGTCTTTCGAATCCAAGTTTCAAAGACTTCTACAAGACAAACAAGCCAAGATTTATTTTAGTAATTGAGAATAACTGAGACAATGGTCTAACCTCTTGTTCTCCACCATGAAAGGACAACACTGCACTGAACGAATCCTTGTGAATGAATCAATTACACAATTACCATTAGTGTAGTTGTCCAGTTATGTTTTTTCATGGAGCTAAAGTAAATCAAAGACAATGCATGTACCTTAATGTGCTGCACCTTTTCTGCAGGTGCTCTGGCATTGCATTCAGCTCTATTTCTAAAGACTGCCTGCAGCAGATTTAAATTCTGTTTGGGTTGAATAAAGGAATGATAATGTTACTTCAGACTCTTAGAGTCATCTGGGTTTTGTTTTGATCATATTTCAGAAATATTTGCATGCTTCCCATACATACGGTATGAATATTTTTGTAACATAAAGTTCTCCTTTCTAAGGTCATTTATTTTAGTTTTGATACAGCCATGCTGATGAATAGGAGACAAAGGGGCATGAGAACTTAATTCTCCATTTAATCACAAACTCTAAGCAACAAAATATTCCAAGTACTACGAATAGTTTGGGGCCCAATCCTACATATAGAAAACTAGCAGTTTCAAGGCTCCTAGTCAGTGTCAGTCATGGATGTGTGCCCTCTGTGTTTTCTTAGCCTTTGTGCCCTCAATACACCTACTCATTGGGCAGTTCTGGCAGTGCCTGCCAGGAGCCAAGCTGTGCGGTCGGCACAGCCACCACAAACATTCCTGTTAGATGGCTTCTGTGTCAGCACTAGCTCTGGCAGGAGTGGGAAGGTTTTGCTGGTATGTCAGCCTGTCTTGGGATGCTGGAGGATCAGTTCCCAGATATCCACATAAACAACTGGAGTAACATATTTTTTGGCAGTGATCATAGATATAAAAGGATGTAGAAGCTGGAAGAGAGAGAGTGGTGCAATTAAGGGAGGAACATCATCCATCTGAAATGTACTCTCAACTCCACATACTGGAAAAGCCACTGCTATAAAAGACAAGTCTCAAGATGACTTTTTCCAAGGTCTCTTCAAAGTAAATCTTGAAAGAGTAAACAACTGGAAAACTTCTTAGTACTCCATGGATTTTGCTGGGGCTGATACAAGTGTGGAAGCCAAGGCAGGGGTAAGAAAACACTGACTAGTGACAGAGATTTCTGTTTGGGAAACTAAACATCAGACTAGAGTAAGACTGTGGGAGAGAGTGAGTCTTGTGGGATAAACTGGCACTGCCTGATTTTGTGGGACACACCGGGCTGCTCACAAATAGATTTCTGGCATGTACTCACAGACAGAATTAGCTGATCCCTGTCCCAGGAGGGAAAATTTTCCATGCAACTCACGTAGCACCATCAACCAAATTGCATAAACATTTCAAGCCTGGGGTGGGAAAATGGAGCAATAGATGTCAGGGCATCATGGGAAGCATCTGGCTGGCCAGGTCCTGGGTCCCAAGCAGGATCAGCACCTTAAAGCAATGGATTTGCATTCAAACAAAGGCCATTCCTGTTGAGAGCTTTTTTGACATTGTATAAAGGGCTTGTGGGAAGCACTGGCTGGCCTAAATATTACATAGGGCTGAGTCTGAGGACGGGAGTAAGCAGGCACCTGCTGCAGCTGCTGACTCAGGAGCACTGAGAAAACACAAACTGGAACAGGGAACCATGTTCAAATATTAGCAAGGAAGCTGAGGAACAGAAGAGAGGATGTTGCTGTCCAACCAGGGCTGCTGTCACATCATCCTTCCTGAGAGCCCTGCCATTCCTGGGACATCTGCCCACAGGCTGAGCCGACATTCCTGGCCAGGGAAATGATGACAGGGACAGAGAGACCCTGGAGCAGGGACATTCTAAGGGCCTGCAGCTGTGGGTGACCCACTTGGGAACAGAGTAAGAGGAAAAGCAACAAAGCAAAGAGCAGCAAAACATCATCGCAAATGTGAGTTTGCAACCTTGTGAGAGAGCACATTGTACACACAGCCAAGAAGCTGAAGAAGCTGTTGCAGAAAAGACAGAGATGAAAAAGACATGAGCGAGTATATGAGCAGAATATCTATGCCCACAGTTTTAAATAAAAATATTTTTTACCCCAAGAGTAAATGTTAGAAGGAAAAGCTAAAAGAAATGTAATGTGTATGACTATGAATGAAATACCTCAACCTTAAAACAGTAAAATGGGAAAAATAAAGCTTATTTCAATTCATGTTAAATTTCCTTTTCAAAAGACACCTGACTAGGACACTCTGGATGCATTTAATCACATCTATCCTATTAAGGAAGAATAAGCAATCTAAATCATATGAAAAATTGTAACTGGCTCAAGTATCAATCACAAGGAATGAAAGCCAGTACCATTAATTACTTTCAGTGGGCCACTTACATTGTAGTTCTAAGCACATTGTAGTTTAAGAGGCAGAGGTGGAAAGACCCTCATTTGGACAGAGGCAGAGAGCTGCACCTTTGGACTGAGCACACATAAACTTGTGGGACAGAATATATATACATATATATATTTCAATATGAATGATTAACTACCTTTAATAGAAGTGCCATAATAATCATAAAGGGAGGCATAACTAAATATGCAAAGAACTTGATGGGAACTGTGACATGGCAACTGTGTTGCAAATTTTGAAACTTAACAGCAATCTGCTCTGTTCCTACTGGCAGCCTGTGGCTCCAAGTATGTGTCCGTCCTGTCTAAGTTCATCAAAAGAGCAAGTGCCACCTATAGTGATGCTGTGTGACTTCTACATTTTTACAGACCTTCTGAGCTTATGAGGTTGCTGTATCTGAAAGCAATAATCCAACATATTATATCTTCATGAAATAGTGAGCTACTGCATAAACACCTTACCCTAAGTTCACAAAAACGTAAAAAAAACCCCACCTGGTGCACTCTATGTTAAACAGGTTTTTTGTGATTTTTTTTTTTTTTTAATTAACATGTTAAAAGGCTTCTGTGTTGTTATTCTGAAAATACTTACCCTGATTATACAGTAGCAGGCATGTGCATTTGATTTGAAGGAGCTAAACTTTGCATCAAATTTCCCCTGGGTAGTGTGTGAAACCATACAATAAATGAGTGTTGCTGTAACTTAAACAGATACCAACTCTTTGGAGACATGAAAATAAAAACTTCATGGCATTAAAATGTGGCTCTGACATGTCTATTACACTCTTCACAAATCCTGATAGTTGTCTTCTAACAGTAGCTCTCTTAAAAATTAATGATGCATTACTTTCCATGCTATCTCTCTACTGATGCACGTCAGTGGGTTTAGATAAGATCCCAGCTAGATGGCTATGCCCTTGGAGTATGGGGGATTGGGCTTAGTTCACAAAAAAGCTTTTCCTCTGCTTATCTGTTCTACTTATCTCATCTACAGACACTCTCTGGGAGATCTTCCACTCTGTGTTCTCCTTTCCGGTTGTCAATACGACTGCTTTAGATCTCCACCTTGGGTTAAAAGTACCATATGATAGGATAAAAATGAGGCTTTTTTGACTGAAGTTTGAAAAATGAACCAAATATTTGAATCTCTGAAGCAGAAAAAAGCCCTTTTTCTATACCATCTGTTAAAATTTCCATTAATATTTGAAAAGATCCCAGCAGATGAGAATTTTCCTCCATAAAGTTACAGAATTCAGGGTAGGGAAACTCACAGCATAGTTGTTATAATAAATTCCCCTAGGTTTATTATGACCAACTAACAATGCAGCAAGTAAGTATCTTTCAGACTTTTAATTTAACTCATTTAAAATCAGTTAAACATGCAGGCCAGCTTTCTAAGGGAGTGTCTCTGCAGTTTAACACAACTTCTTGCCACCTCTCATCCAGCTGGCTCCCTCCAGCGCAGAAAAAGCCTGGGAAAGGAGGTAAAATCAGCATTCTGACCGAAGGATGGCAGATTTGGCTGTGCCAGGGGAGTGCAGCACACGAGGGAGTATAGCTCAGCATCCCTCACCCAGCTGCAGCCTTAGATTTCAGTACACGCACGCATGCCAGTGGCCAATGGATATATGCACAGCCAGTATTCCCAGTATGGATGAAATCCCAAAACTCGTATTATTTTTCCCGTTGCATGTGAATGATGGCTAACACTGTGTGTGCTTATGCTGCTAACACCAATTGATTCAACTCTAAATGAGAATTAATGAATATGTATGCTCAATACCAAAGTGGGCTGGCTGGCTGCCCAGGTGTTGGGAGCTGAGTTTTCCATTACTGGAAGGCGTATATTCTCACTGATGTGCAGAATTTGGATTTTATTGTTACTCTTTCTAAATTAAAACAAAACAAAACAAAACAAAAAAACAACTGAAAAAACCTGCAGAGGCAGAATATTCTATTAGTACTATGAGACTGAAAAATAATAACCCAAGGTTGGTCAATAGGACAATGAGCTCACTTTGTCTGGGTGGCATTTTAGTGAGGGCATTCCAACAGGAGCTGTGACATCTGATATAAAATGAAAAGCTTCTACCATCCTTCAAAGCATCTTAACTCCCAAAATACATAAACTTATGGAACTCAGCCTTACTTGAGCCTGTCTTGCAATACAAAGGATGCTACAGAAGTTTTCTGGTTAACAAATTCTTGAATTTACACATATTTCAATACTTTACCGTGCTGATCACATACACTAAAAGATGCACAGTAAGCTACAGAATGTTATCTGCTTTACAAAGTGTCCATTTTAATTTTTTCCATACTATTTTCCATTGTATGAATGGAAAATAAATTGTTAATTTTCTGATTTTTTTAAATTTATTTTGAAGACTGAGAACTACATGGTATTATTTTGTATTATGATTTAACACTCTATTTTCCCTATTCAACAGAGGTTTAATTTAGTTTCATCTACCTCATGTACTTTGAAATATCCCAGAGCCGCAAGGTTCCAGTTGCAATAAAAATATTTCTGCGGCATAATGTAATAAAAAAGTTGACATAAAACATTACATAGGTATCTGCAACTTTTTTGGATGTGTAGGCATAGGTGTTTCTTACTAGCACCTTCCAGTGGAATAACTATTCTTATTTCTATTCTGGAAAAAACTTGGCACTGAGTAATTTTAGCTGATTTCATAGAATCATAGAATGTTTTGGGTTGAACAGGGCTGTAAAGATCATTTTGTTCCAACACTCCTGTCATGGGCAGGGACACTTTCCACTAGACCAGGTTGTTCAGAGCCCCATCCAACCCATCCTTGAACTCTTCCAGGGATGGGGCATCCCCAGTTTCTCTGGGAAACCTGTTCCAGTGCCTCAGAACTCTCACTGTAAAGAATTTCCTCCTAATATTCAATCTAAACACACCCTCTGTTAGTTTCAAATCATTCCTCATTGTCCTGTCACTGTATGCCCTTGTAAACACTTCCTTCTGGCTTTCTCACAGTGCCTGTCTAGGTACTGGAAGCTGCTCTGAAGTCTCCCTAGAGCCTTTTTGTCTCCAGGCTGAACAGCCTCAAGTATCTTAGCTTGTCTTCATTGCAGAGATGCTCCAGCCCTACCCTTGGACCCACTCCAACAGGTCCTTGTGCTTCTTGCGTTGGTAGGACCAGAACTGGGTACACAACTCCAAGACAGGTCTCACGAGAGCAGAATAGAAGGGAAGAACCCTCTCCATCACCCTGCTGGTCCCTATTCCCCAGTACTACTCACTGGCTGAACTGAGCCAGTCTGCCAGCTGCTTTGGAAGTTAAATGTTTATTCTCCCTAAAATCTGTGCTGCAATACCATGCATAAATAAGGGAAATGCACTTTACCGGACTGTGGAAGTTAAGAACCACATAACCACGTGCTATGTGTTTATTTATGTTAAAGTCCAACTTTGGATCATAACTCAGTTTCCCAAATCCCAGGCACACCTGCAGTGCACAGACTGCTGTGTTGGAATAGATTGTAATGTTGCTGGCACATAGAAAAGAGTAAAAGTTTTACCTTCATAAATGAGTTGGCATCACCCAAGATTTCATACCATAGCCACCCTGCAAGCTGCAGCTATCAGCACACTTCACCAGCTGTTGATTAATTTACATAGTAGTTGGTGGTTTAATAGTATTTAATTAAGCTCAGCACAGTTAAAACCAGATAGGCTTTGGCAGCCTGTTCCTGTCAATGTAAATTGAATTTTGTGTCGTGGACAAGGGAATCAGGACAACAAAACGAAAATTCTCCCTTGAGCACCATCCCTTGGTACTTGGCAACAGGGAAACACAAGATGCTGCTGTCCAATCTGAACTGCCTGTACTGGAAAAAAAATTTCACATTACACACTCTCAGCATATTTTTTAAACATCTGTAATGAAGCATAGCTACATGAATGGATGTGCCTATACACACACACATCTGCTCCAAAATGTATTAAAAAAGTGTGTCCATATATATGTGTGTGTGTATGACTTTACACACATATTTGTCTGTTTTCACACTGCTCCTGAAAGTGATTATGTAATATCAGACACAGAGCTTCCTGCAAGAAGATCAGTCACATTAACCTTCAGTACTTTTGAACTGCTCTTGCTGGAACAAGCTTGAATCCCTTTTACATATTGGGTTAAATAAGAAATTTGTTGTCATTGTTTTGTACAATAAAAAATTTATTGCAAGAAGCTATGTGTGTTCCTGGTGGACCTGTAAGCTCTTTGGGAACAATTTTCACATATTTTCCAGCAAAGCTGGACTGACTTGTCCCAGATTCTAATGCTACCCTGGGGGGATTAAGCTGTTCAGAGTTTGCATCAAGTTCTGCATAGATCCCAGGGACATACTGGATGCAAATTTTTAGGTGAGAGGTTGAGCTGCTGCTCTATGTTGTCCATGGGCCAGCAGAACCAAATAGTTTTGCAAAGAGACAGAACACTACCATTTTCAGGAATGGGATGAAATGTTTTCCTGAGCTAGTATAGGAGAAACTACAATTCTTCAATTAACAGTTCTTCATGAAGATAGGATGAACATACTGATGCATACAGACATGCAGCCCAAAGTGCTTAGATTGCTGTATTTACTAACTTACTTTGTGATATAGAGACGTAGTACTTACAGAGGTCTTAATCAGACTGTTTTTAAACCATCTGGTTTGAACCACAAACTGGTATGAAACTGGCACCAAAAGAACTAAACAGCAAGCTTCCATGTAGTTGTAAGCACCTACAAAACGATTTGTAAACTTCTAAGTTTGGATTTGACAGAGCACTTGGGCATATGCCAATTTATAGTGCATAAAAAGTCCCTCTGGCTTACATATGTGAAGATGAGGGAGGATAAGAACACTGTCAACTCAAAAATATGTGAGAAAAGATCTCTCTCTAGAAATGCATATTTGCTAAATATTGTGAACTCATTACAGATACTTCAACTTGACAAACACTTGCTGAATCTTCCAATATAGCGGCCAAAGAAAGCTCTCACAAGTGTGAATCTGAATCGACTTAGACACAGAGTCAGATTATTTGAAAACTGATGGAAAAGATGTCAAACACTGTAAGCCCTAGCAGATGTCAAAAGGGCTGGTGACAGCTTCTGCCTGTTGATCTCTTTACTGGCATCTCACACCTGGGGATTGTTTTAACCTTTTACATTTTCACTTGTTCCAGATGTATACTTCCAGATGTATATTTTGGGGCAGGTGGAGGATCCTGTTTCTTTAACCTTGAAACATCAAACCAGGAGATAACATACATGTGGAGGCTCCAGGTGGTCCTAGATGTTGAATTCTGTGCTTTGACAGGTTCATGTACCTGCCAGAAGTGAGGGTATTGTGCCCAGTTAGTAAGAACTGATTAAAAGCAGAAACTGGGATGGGCTCTTACAATCCCTCCATTCAAACACTGAACAGCAAGGCAGCAGCAAAGGTTTCTTCAGCATCACCAAGTCCTCCCAAGGCAATCACAACACTACACCTTCCTCCCCATTAGTGGCATTTCCATCAGCACCACTCCTGCACCCAGCACAGTGCCACTCACGAACAACACCTTCCCATACATTTACAAGGAGTGGGAGGGTTGGTGGAATAACAGAGTTCTCCCCTACAGTTTACATGAGGAAGTAGCTGGCAATTTAGCATGAATGAGTAATTCAATAGTTTATTTTAGATGGAAAACATTGGATTTGCAATAATAAAATTTTCCGTATTTTGAGTACTATAACAGATAACAAAGCAGTGGAAACATTTGAAAATTTGAAAATTACTTCTATGATAATACGAAGCAAATGTTGGCAACTGACAGTATTTTAAAAGCAACAATAGGAAATAGATTAGATGAAGCACTAATTTATACAGCATGGTAGAAATGTAACTGCTCTACAGGTTTTACATATTGTATGACAAAAAAATGATCAATTACTCATAGTCAAACCTATAAAAGAGTAACTAATTCAGAGCATTTGAAAATTAGCCTTATATACCAAGTTCCAGACAGAATGTAAATGTAATTTGATTTCTTGCTGAGCATATTGCTCAAAGTTTTGTGGTACTTGGCTTGGCTTGTATTTATTTTGTATTATGTATGAGAAGATGGCATGCTATTGAAGTGCTCACTTCCTTTTAAACATTTGCACCATGAAATTAGAGTTAAGTCACCATTCAAAAAAATAAATAAAACAAAAGTTGTCATAGTAGTAGGGCAAAATCCTGCTTTGAAATATGAGGTAAATAAAAATACAGATATGGAAATATAAACATAAAAAATTTTCATAAAACACATAAAATTCTATTGCATCAATTCCTTCAAGAAAAAAAGATTTGCAAATGTAAATCCAAAACAAGTGTTAAAATTCAGTTCTATAATGCTTGAGTTTAAGATCTAGAGAGGTTTGATTCTTATGTTCCAGGTAACACAGTGATGTTCACTTTAAAACAGTGATTATGGGGCAACAATCATATATATGTGTATATATTTGTAACTGCACCTTCAAGTAGGTCATTGAAGATCCACTTATGATGATAAAATTACTCAAAGGGCAACTACTGCATGAACCCCTGAAGAATGGTTTGTCAATTAAACTTAAAAAAAAATCTTTTACAGAGCAGTTTCATTTCTGAAAAGTCATCAAACATTACAACAAGAACTAGGAAGTTTGAATCAAATCCAGCCTTCAGGTTATTCCTCTAAGAATAAAATAATTTTTTATTTTCTATGCATTTGACTTGACAATGAAAACTTATTAGCAAAGTTTTACTGATGAAACAGTGGCCCAGAGATTATAGCTAAGAATTAAATATTATATATTTAAAAACCAGATTTGAAGCATGGAAATAACTTGGAAGAATGATTAAGTGTGTAAGCAAGAACTACAGCAGATATAATTCATTCAAAACCTAAACAATTTAGCTAAATTTTCAAATTTGTTAGAGTTTTATTAAACCAGAACTGTCTGGAGAAGTTGATGATACAAGGATTCATTTGACTGTATATAATCCTCAGGGTTTCATCAAGAAACAGGTACCAATGAGAAATGGAACAACATATACAAATCTCAGAGATCCTCAGGTGTATTATTGCCCTCTTGGGAACCTGAAGGGAGGAAAGCACAGAAAAAGTTTAGATCATAGAAGTAACCAAAATACATCTCAGAACTGTATTGTTAATATACAGGGGAAAATAAGTTTCTATATTTCCACATTTGTATTTGCATTCTGTTTACAAAGCCTAGATTCAGGCTACCCAAATTAAATGTCTGCATTTTTTACACAGAACAAGAGAGAAGTCTCGCCCTGATAAAATCTATGGTACCATGCACAGCTTTATCCTTCCTCTTAGGTCTGGGGTTTAAAATTTAAAGCCCTCAAAATATTACAATCAGTTATGGTGCTGCAACTTCCATTGCAGAAGTCTATTCACACCTTCTGGACTAGTTGAGGACAGGTAGCCAAACCACATTCTTAACTCCACAAGAATGGATGAGACAGAATCGTAAGAAACTATTCTTCAGCATTTATAAATGGTCAACCATGAAATAAATCAGATTACCCCTCATTTGGAACAATCCTGCAGCCATGAAAAATGGATAGGGTAACAGAAATAATATTATGATAGCATCTATTTTTTGGAGTATGTCTCAAATACTTAGGTACCAACAACTTACTAATGTGCACAGTCCAAAGGTTACTTCTCCTACTAAGTCGGATTAGGAAATTTCCACCCATCATAAAAGAAATTGCTTTTTATTAAAAGACTGAACGTTTTCAGAATCTTTTTTCAACAAAACCCCAAATATTTTCACCACACACAAAAGGTATTTTAGCCTACTCTTTCACATCAAGAATGCATTTGAAAGATAGTTTTGTTGAAATTTCTGTATAATGCCCTTCAAATTACAATATAAATTCATAAATGTCATGTTGAGGAATAGACTTTTAAAACAAACAGTCCAAGAGATCTCAGCCCAAAGCTGGTGACAATTTTTATATAATTTCAGTTTCATGGATCTGCTGCCTTCATCTGGTATTCATAGAATATTATTACAGCAATGGTAGCAAGTAGTTTTGGGTTAAATACTACTATTTTATTACTATATACAATGAATTTGTATCTTCTCATTTGCTAAATGAAATTTGGCAGCTAAAACCAAAGGTCAGTATCGCATTACAACAAAGAAGCAGAACAATAGGAAGAGTTTCGCAGATTGGTGGAAAAGGCACAGGACCTTCAGTGCTATATGTTTGTTCTTGCACCAACATTTGCAATGATGCAAATTCTTCTTCTAAAACATCTTTCAGTACTTGTATATACTGTCCTTTGCAAGCTCTACTCTTAGAATTGGTTTTAGAAGCCAAACTTCCCTTTCACGGTAGTTTTTGACCTGGAAAATGATAGGATGACCTTCATGAATAAAGGACTAAGCATGGAGACTTCTTTTAAATTTTGACTGCAAATATAAAACAGCTTAGAAAGACTTCAAACACCCTTTTCACAAACTCCATTATCATGCAGGTCTTTATCTACACTGCATAATTATTCAAGTCATATTCCTGAGGTGGGTTTGAGGTCCAGATTTAGACCACCTACATCTACCTGTCTATATATGTGTTAAATGTCGAAACTCCTATTAAACTCAACGGAAATCTAGACAATACCCAATAGACTCTACAGAACTCACTCAGCAGCAGGTACCCTTACCCCACTCTGCAGCCTGGATACCTCAACAGCCTTAGAGGTTCCAATGGCTCAACCTACATGGCCTTGAAAAAATACTGAACCCAGCATAGTGCAGACCCCTAAACACAGAGGCAGGGGAGGGGTGTCTCAAACTCATACTTAATATCTGGCTACTCCTTTTATGCCAAAGAAAAGCATGAGTCTTCCCTGGAGAGTGAGGAAATGCCTACATATGGGTAAAACTAGAATGAATGAGAATGATTTAGTATTAGAATTACAGGTTCAGCTTCTTAAAATCTTAAATACTTCTCTCACATTCCTTTATTAACACACTCCAGCAAAAATAAAAAAGGAAAACTAGGATTGCGCTGTGATTTCCTGGACGAGCCATGAGGCTGGGCAACCTGGCACATTAGTTACAAAAACTAACCCTTTCTGCAAGATAATATTAAAAAAATGTTTTTATTGTCATGAATTATAGAACCAAGGAGTTTCTGCTGACTACATTATTGCATTCCATTGTAAGGTCTTCTCACCCATAAATCTTAGTACACAGTAAATTTGAAAATTTACAAGTAATTCTCAAGTGTTCAAATGAAATCATGCACTCTGAGTGCATGTGCATACATAATAGAGGAATTTAGAGCAAAGCTTTTCAGAAACAATATTTAGGCACCCATCCAACACCAGAAGTTATTTTAGCCCTAGGGTTTTTTTGGTTTTGTTTTGTTTGTTGTTTGTTTGTTTGGTTTGGTTTTTGTTTTTGTTTTGTTTTTGTTTTTGTTTAAATCAGCAACACCAATGAAGAACCCCTATCAGAGGGATTCTTACAAATCATATTTTATGGAAGACAGTTTCCACTACAGTGTTTAAGCCTATGATGATCAACTTCATCCTGCACCATTTCTTTACTAAAAGTGATTCCTTTGGAGATAGCTGACATCACCATGGTGACGGAAAAGAACTGGAACTATTACAGACATGTGATATCATTTTAATAAAAGAAAAATACTTAAAATATGTAATAAGCATACCCAGACTTTTCTTTCAATACGCTAGAACATCCTAAGTAGAAGGCTTACTTCTTTTGGCTTTCTTTAGCTTTGAATAACCTTCTTCTTTCTGCTCACAACCAAACTAACAAAAAAAAAGGGGCAAAAAGCAGTAAAGCAAACAAAGCAGTAATACTAAGCCAACAGTTCAACTAAGAGTTGTTTCTGAGTGAAGTGCTTAGTTGAATGCAAAGTAATTAATAAAAGTTTCTATTTTCCAACATAAATATAATTTAAAGTAGATTTATATGTACAGTTTCTAAGTAATTAAGACCAGAGCTACTTTGAAAATACCCTTCAATATGCTGGCAACCATGACTTTCAAAAGAATTGAACATTTTTGGTGTCCAAGCTTGAGATAATGACTAAGGCTTACTCTTCAGAGAAGTGTTTAGTAGTGCCCCCAGTTAGTACCACAGCATATTAATCTAGAGAGGAGGAATCAGACTAATGAGCACCAGAGAGTCCATCCCTATCCCAGTTAACAGACGAGTCCCTCTCCTATCCCTGAGACTCTAGCTGAAACTTCCCTAGCGCTGTGTATCCACCATGCTCGAGTCCAGCAGTGGCAGTGCTGCACTGGCAGTGTGGCAGGCAGGCAGTCAGACCTTGCTTCACCTGGCAATTCCCAAAATTAGCTTGCAGGGCTTAGGCAGGTACCTGTGCTACTCAAAGCCTACCTGGAGAGTGAGGAATGCATGAGGCACTTGTGACTCCTGACTAGGACATGACAGCACCCCTTCCCCATTCCAGCAGTGCTGCTAGATCAGCTGTAAGTTCTCTGCTTGCCTGGTCTGCCCAAGTTGCAGAGGTAGTTTCATGCTCACAAGCCATAGTGAGTCTGAGTCATTCCCAGTGGTAGACAAAGACTTCAGCACTTTAATTTGTATTGTAGAGGAAGTCTCCCTTCAGTACTCAGACCTCTGGGATTGTTATTCTTATAACATCAGGTATTTTTAGTTGCTGATTTTCTTCTCTTTGTGAGACTGACTCTACTGGTGTAGCACTGCAGTGCTGGGGCTGTAACTAGTGACTCAGCTGTGGTTCCTATGGAAGGGCCTTTCCCAGCTGCAGTTCGATCAGGCCAGCTCAGAGCAGCTGGGCTGGTGCTTCCCACACCAACTCCTCTCTTTCCTGCTGCAGCTCAAGCTCCAGGTTATGAGTGTGTTCCTGCAGCAGGCCCCTGGGGTTGCTGTACTGGCCTTTTCTGAACTGCACTGAAAGCACAGACTGTGTTCTTTTAATTACAGCTAAAACTTCCAGAATTGTCTTGTATTTGGCTTTAAAAGCATAACAAAATAAAAAGTCTTTTCTACAGAACAGTGCTGAATTCAAGCCCTTTAAATGAGACACAGAGCCACTGAGAATGCACATAGTTACACTGGCCAGGATAAAACTGTTTTCTGCAGAATCAGAAAATCTGCTTCAGAAACTAACATCATTAAACATTTTAGTAGTATCTTTTTCTGGAGATAAATGTTTTAAGTGAACACTTGAAGTAACAGTACCATAACCAATGGTAAATGTTAGTTTTATCCTGGTTATGGTTAATTTTATCCAGAGAGGGCTCAGAAAGATCTCTTACTGTGCCCATTTTAAATGGAAAAAATGCTAAGATGAAAAAAAAAATTAGATTTCCTTTTTATCACTTAATTTAGGTCCTTCTGGACTAGATTTTAAGGAGTGTATATGTGTGTGTGTGGTTTACCTCTCTTCTTCTGGCACAACCTTTCCTTATGGATGCTTCCATATTGCTCTCACTGACTGAAAAAGTCAGTTTTGAGGTCAGTGTTTCACATGTCATATACTTATTCTCTGTAATCATCTGAAAAGATAGAAGTTTATACCTTCATTAGCAAAAAAACAAAAAAAGAAACAAAAAAAAAACCAAACAAAAAAACCCAACCCAAACCAAACCAAACCAAAACAAAACAAAAAAAACCCAAACCAAACCAAACCAAAAAAAAACCAACAAAAAAAAAAACAACCACAAAATTTTGAACAAGTTTTCTAATTGCTAAAATTACCTTTTTCAAAAGGTGCCCTCATAACACAAAGTTGAGATAACCTGCCAAATTACATGCTATGAATGCAAAAATTATAAGCAAAGGACATTTCATCCATGTGCCCAATATGTGGGATATCATCCTCCCAAAAATTGCACTGAAATCAGCTCAGCTATTTATTTTATTGAAATGAGGAAAGAATCATAGAAAAATGAGGTGTGCAGTACCTATAGCTATCATGTAATTGTAACTTTTACTTGAAAGAGAGCTAATTTCAAAGATAGATCACCTAGTTTTGGACTCTTTCAGGCAAGATCTGAGAATCTGAAAGACTAACCACCCAAAAAGCCTCTCTTGTTCTAGTACTTGACCATTCTCACTCTGAAGACTTTTTCCTTATGTCCAGCAGGATTTTTTCCTGTTGCAACTTGTGCTTTTTCTGAAACTGTAATTAAACTTGTATTTGCTAAACTTATTAGGCACAATGCCCTAATAACAGCTGCTGACAGTACTGCACAATCGATGAGGTTTGAGATTCCTTATAGAGGAATTAGTCCATTTACATGACTTCATATGAAGACAGACTGAACACCAAAAAATCTTACCATGTTAACTTCACACAGATCTTGATAAACTGACAAAGTGTCTTAAATAAAGGAAAAAAATTACCCCACCTTAAGTCTCAATTAAAAGAAGTGCGTATCTCATGTAACAGGGTATATATTCCCATTCAGAAAAAAAAAAAAAAAAAGAAGAAAAAAATGAAAAAAAAGAAAAAGAAAACAAAAACAAAGAAAAACAGACAAAAACAAACAAACAAAACAAAACAAAAGAGCACTGGCTGAAAACATTAAGTTTTACAGCAGCATTTTAGAAAACTATATTGAGAATGAAGGTAGAACATGATGAAATTCATGCTCTTTATTGCTTAATGCTATTTTTTAGTATACCACATTTGTAAGAATCAGTGAGAATGGGCTCTGTTATTTACTGCACCTGTTCAAAGTTAGATTTGGAATGATGACTGGTTGTCTTAGTAATATAGTCCTTAGAATGGCATGATGCTTTACTTTCTTCACTTTTGGGGATGCAAACTATATCTTTGAAGAGAGATTCATGAATATTTAACCCCATTCCTTTATTTGATGTCTTCGTTTGTTGCAGTGATAAACTGGAATTTGTCATTTCATAGTCTAATTTACAAATCTGCGAATGCACTTCCTTTGACTGGTATTGTTTCTTAAGAACTTGTGTGGTATTTTGACTTGTAAGTTTTTTTCCTCTTCTTGCACTAGAATTAGGAGATTCATATGTATTCAGATTGGTGCTTGATTTCTGAAGCACTGACCCAACCTTCTTAAGAAAGAAGGGAGAATTTGCCTTTTTTTGATTGACTTCACTTGAATTCCCACGTGAAGCTGAGTTTTCAGGGAAATCAGAATTATTAATTTGTCCACCAGGCTCTGTTTGCTGCTGAAATATGGGAGTACCATGTTTTGTGTGTGTTTTTGTTTTCAATCCCTGAAATAAGCTGCTGTCAGTAGGATTTTTGACTGGCAAATTTTGAAGGTGTTTGAAAACCTGAGTTATGCTGGACTTGTGCATAGTCAGTACAGAAGATGAAACACTCGTAACTTTTATTGGTGAATGTCTTTCAGCATTTTCCCTTTTCTTCCTATCTGTTTGATTTGTCGTCTTTCCATTCATTTGAATCAACCTTCCTTTGAAAATTGGTATAATTTTGCTGACTTTTGAGGGAGGGAGTTCAAAGGCTGAATTTCCAGGTCTTTCTACGGATTTCGCAACCGGTAACTCCGGTTTTCCTGGTATTTGCTTGTTATTCATTGATTTATGTGTTGCTTCAGTGCTAACCTCTCCTATGCCCTCACCGCTACTCGAAAAACCGCGCGTTCCTGGCTCTTTGATCAAACGCTCCATCCAGTGGCTGTTTTCCGTACTGCATGGTGAAGGAATTCTAGGCAAAGTCGGTTTCCTGGGAGTAGCCTCCGTTAGAGATACTACACAAACCATCTCACTATTCAACATCATATGCTTAGATTTCATTTCCTGCAATACAACAAGAGTTGCCAAATTAAATTAACTGCATTTAAAAATCTTATAGTGCCATCTAATGCATCACTATATGATGTCAACCTAATACACATCACAATACATAAGCATACATTTCACTATTTGGAATTAGAATTACTATATTTCTAAACAACATTTAATTGTCACTATAAACTAAGTTGTTCTTTTCCATCTTCTCCAGTTCTTTGTTTATAAATTCTGCTGGAATAGCACAGAAAAGGCATAAAGGAAAGGCTTAAATTACAGTCATTGTCTTGGTTTACTGCTTTCCAGCTGGATTATGTCTACCCCTTTTGAGGTGGTCTGCACAGAGTTTGAGTGACAGGGCTCCTTGTCTCCTAAGACTTCTAAGAGCATCTGTATTCTAAGCAAAAGACAGTCTGGATGTCTATAAAAACCGCAGATGACACAGAGGAGCCATTCTAGCTTTGATCTCGGAAGAGACATAAACAGAAACAGCTTTCTGAAAGAGGATTATAGTATTTCAGAACCTCTGCAACTTCTGTCACTATTCTTTGTTCAGAATTAATTACTTCATTTCTTCTTTCACTACTACTAAAGAAATTTGAGTCTCAGCCTTTGTCACAATCTCAAATTAAAGGAGTTTTGATTACTTACCCCCTTCTCATCACCAGACATGGAGTAAATCTTACAGCTTGACTCTTTTTAAATGCTTAAGTTCACAGTACTTCATTTTTTCTAATAAATTATGACAATAATAATAATAATAGAATCATGAATGGTTTGGGTTGGAAGGGACCTGATAGAGCATATAGTTCCATCCCCGCTGCCATGGGCAGGGACATCTTCCACTAGACCAGGTTGCTCAAATCCCCATACAGCCTAGCCTTGAACACTTCCAGGGGTGGGGCACCCACAGCTTCTCTGGGTAACCTGTTCCAGTGCCTCACCACCCTCATAATAAAGAATTTCTTTCTAATATCTAATCTGAACCTATGCTCTGTTAGTTTAAAGCCATTCCTCCTTGCTCTGTCACTACATGACGTTGTAATAGAAGATAATAACTACTACTAATAATATTATTGCTATTATTGTTATGAAAGAGATCTGAAAAAGCTCTGGATATTCAACTATTAAAAAGCATCTACAGAATTACAAATACTGATAGCAACATCAAGTCACTTTTTTTAATGTATTTGTGATATGAATAATACCATAGCAATGGCAAACAACAATTTAATTTTTACTTACACATTTAACTAAACATTACAGGATTGATAGTTGTTTTTTGTTAAAAGCACAGTTATATGCTCTTACTGTGCTCTTACTATGGTAAAAACCTCTTCATACCATGATGAACTACATGCCATTATTGTTTGTTAAAAAAAACCCTCACACGCACCGGAGCCCTGGAGAGTTCCTGTGTAGCATAAAGTGCTTTACTTGTCATCTTTACTGGGAATCCACACAGTTGTGGAAGACTGCTCTTCACGTCAGAAAGAAAAGAGTTTACTACACTTTCTGCATCCATCCTAGGGAAATATTGCACTGGTTGACTTCGAATGCAATTTACAGGGTACCTGAATAAGTGTTAAAGGATACATAGTTTCTTTATGTTTCTACAAATGATAATCATCTCCATTGTGAAGAAAACATGAACAGGTCTAACACTTTTTTAAAAAGATGAACAAAAGCACTTAGTTTCCTAAGGGACTGAAGTCTACAAAGCTACAGGATTTCAGCATGATTACACCATACTAGCCTTCAGTAGTAAAGATTACTCAATATGAGTAATCCTTAGTCTAGTCTTTCGTGGCAGGAAAATTCTCTTTAAAACAAATCTTTGTCAGCCATCTTTTTACAGGAATTTAACTCTTTATATTGTCATTTAGAGTGGTATTATCATGTTTACAGAGGCAGTGAAGCAAATTGTTCTATTTGACTTACTGTTATTCAATATTAGGACAGATAACTGAGAAGAGAAACAATTATGTACTGGCTTCTATAAAATCAAAGAAGAAAATGTGGTGCATTCAAAAATGAAAAGCAGAGCTTTGCTAGAAATGTAGTAGAGGAAATGTAACAAAGATATTCTGAAAGGATACGTGAAGAACCTTCCCCCTATTGGTCTGAAGTAAACACTCAAGTATATTTTTGTCTCTTCAAGATCCTCAGGAAGAATATATCCATACTTTAAAAAGCCAAACAAAAACGTGTATTACAAATACAAACTCAACAGGCAAAAAAAAAGGAAGGGAAAAATGAAAATTGTACATGTTTCCTACCAGACTCTTCCAGTGCATCTGAAAATCTTTATATGAACGGAAAGGAGATTCTGGAGGGATTATGTGGCTGATGCTTATGATCTGACCCATTTTCATGCTGTGCACAGGTAAAGAAGGAATGCTTAGAAAGGGTGACAAAAATCCAGATGAAAATATACTAGTCTTGGGGAAAAAAATGTCATTCAAAGTATTTACAGATTATTTGTTATGTTTTGAGGAGTAATACCTTTAGTTCATAAGTTCATGACATAACAATAGCAATATCTCCTTAAGTGGATAAAAGAACTTGGCATCTACAAGTCTAATTTCTCTTGTTTAGAATACTCACTACCAGTGAATGTAAAACAAATGTATCATTACTTCTCATATTTTATGATGAAAAATCATAGGTAAAAGTAGAGATAGTTTATGGCAAATATGGAAATATTTTTTCTTTAAATCGACACTTTCTGCTAAAATCTTATTTGAGAAGAATTGATACTTTTGTATACCATATACCAGTACAAAATTGAAATATTTAAAAGTGTGATTTATGATTAATTGGTTAATTTTTCTCATTTTCCATAACACTGATACTGTAAAAGCCCCCTCCCCCCAAAAAAGATTCCTGAATGCGAAACAGACTGCAAAACAGAAACGTCCTTATCACTAACATCAAATTCACAGTTTGTAGGGCAAACATTCCACAAATTGTTCATTTCAGCTGAAATGTAAACAGATTCCTACCTTGGTAAAACATAACACCAGTTACTTAATATGGAATGCTGGTGAATAACTGCATTTTCATTACTGTCAAACAGCTTTAGAGTGTTTGCTGAAATATCAAAATCTCTCAGCTTAAAAAAGAAAAAAAAAAAGTTATTTGCAAATATTTCTACAGCAGTCCAAAACTAAAATTTTCAAAAATAATTGTGTATTGCAATACATCAAAGCTTAATACATTATTATTCTTTTATCAGCTCTCACAGACTAGTTATTTCAGAAGATATTCACGTTATCCTGTTACCAAATTGCACAGTAGCTTATGTTAGAGCCTACACTTCCATAAGCTATACAAGTACAAGGTTTAAAGTTTATTTAAATCAGTGAGATTTGAACTTTATTTGAAATATTTTAGTAAGAGTACAGGAGTTTGTCAAACCAAGAGCTGTCTCACTTCCATGCACATTTTTTAAAATTCAAATCTGAAACCCATGTTTGGCATCCTAGTAAATTTCCCTAAACAGGTGCAAATATCCAAGCAACATAATTAGTGGGACATGCAGTTTCATCCTCCAAGAAGCAAAAAAATACCATACATTTTCACAACGTCAAAATTTGACTATAGGGAGCAATCAAAGACTGAGATTTGAGGAATATTTTATCTTTCTGTGGTCTACCAAGGTTTGCATTTATTCACTGACAGAAAAATATGGACATTTCTGTTTCAGAAAGGCATTGAAAGGATCAAACTGATAATGAAGCCACATCATGATCATTTCCATCATTGGTCTCAGTTGTTTGGGAATTGGATTCCTATAGATAGCTTTAATGTTAATGATGTCCCAGGCAGGTCTCAGGTGAAATCCTAGTCTTCTAAGAAAGAAGAGTTTGCATCAGAAATACTAATCTTAGAAGAAAACAGCAAGCCTGTTTTCAATATGTCTCTGCATGTATGGACCATATTCACCAAAAGTGACATGGCTGTCACAAAGGATGGTAAGTTTTCAAACTCATGCATGATTTCTTAAACAATTATAATGCTTACAAGCATCATAATCCTGCTTGCTCCAGTATTTTGGAAGTTGCATAGAAAATGAAGAAGATTCCATGATAATCATATATAGGGACTTTAAGTACTGACAACTCACCTGCAGTTTCACTGTTGTTACTCAAAACTGCCTATGTATTATAGTGAAACTGAATGCCTCCTAGAAAACACTGCTAGAAGAAAATCTAGAATCTCAAAGACACTTCACTACTATATTCTATTAGCATTTTTGAAAGATCTTTTAGCATAGAATCTCAATTTTATAATTCTTGCTAGAATGCATCAATATAGGTACAATATGGATGTCACGCTCTTATAACAGGTGCAGAAGATCAGTGAATATGATTAATGTCTCAGTGCAATCAGAAATAAGCCCTTCTATCCCCATCATGCTAATTGGAAGTAACTGAACAAAATAGACAATGAGATTAATACGACAAACACAGTCATAGACAATATAATTGGTTTATACCTCAGGGGGTGGCAACCGAATGGAACAAGCCTCCACACTGATGCAAAGTTGTCTCTCTGACACATTGAAGTCTACAACTAAATTAAAAAAAAAAAAGCACAAAGCCCTGTTTTGAATTACAGTTCATCTGTTAGGCAGAAAACTAACCCAAATGTTTATTTAAGGTAATTGTTAGTCAAAATTCTGCATTTGAAAATCAAAAGGCTAGACTTTCTCAGCATGGAAATTAAAATCAAGTGCATTTTAACTATGAAAAATAAAACTAATAATGAATTACCATCATACAGTACATCTTCCTAAAAAGTCAAGGCTGGTTGTGTAACTGGATGCTTGATACTCATATCCTTGATACACAAACACCCATTTTCAAAGCAAATGTAGTTCTTATAACCATTTGCTACACTGAGTCAATCAGACCAGTATTATGAATCCAGAAGTTGTCAATAGGAAAGACTATATGAGCAAGGCAAGCATTTATTGACACACCTCCAGAACTTTAAGCCAGTGCTAAGTTCCTCAGTGTAAGTCCCTGTTACAGACTTAGGTTCCAACATCCCCAAATATAATCTTTAACTTTTATACTGGAATAAAAATACTACTTTGTAATTTTTGCAATAGTTAAACAGCAAGCTTTGTGACTTCAGTTTTGTGAAAGGCAAATGTAGTACATACTGGACAGTCACTATAGCTCATTTCCTATCCGTTATTATGGAATTATTTCACATCACTTGTAAGACTCATCATTTGAGGCAACTGCATTTAATTGCAAAAATCATAACTTTAAACTGGCAAATTTCAACCTATGGCTGTAGATTAATAGCATTAAAATTACCTTTTTTGTGGTTAATTTTTCAAAGGTTCAGTTGAGCTGACAATTATTACAGACATAGCATCATCTGCCATCAAGTGTATTTTGACAGAAGGTATTTCAAAATGAAAACCAAAGACACTGTTGGTAATAGCAAGATTGTGGAAGTACATCTTGCTGTCTCAAGTTTACCATCAATAGGATGTGCACTTACCCACAGCATTTTGCTTTCCTGAATGAGACAAAAAGTCTTCTCCTTAACAAAGAAAATAGACAGGCATTATTTTCTAAACCATATATTTAAAGTCTTTAT
>VXAU01004952.1:338438-494087 GCA_013399695.1 Formicarius rufipectus
AAAAAAGGAGAAACCACACAGTTTTGTTTGTGTGTGTGTGTCAGGAATGCTGAAAGGTGTGTTTCTTTTAAGGAGAGAAAACCCCCTCTTATCAATTAACTTTTCACTAATTCATGAATATCTTCTATAAAAAAGAAAGATATCTAAAAGTATATTAGTGGACACCAATTTACCCTTTGCTTTTTCCTCCTGGTAAGGAGGTACTATTTTTAATTGACTAACAGTTAATATGTTTGTCACAATCAAAAGCAAATCTATATAGTATTACTAGTATTACTATATATTTTGCCAAATACCATTAATTTTGCCCATTTTTAGCAACATAAAAGATTAGACAAGCTGCATGTATCAGGATTATATTGCAGTTAGTCAATGTCTTTGTTGAAATCAGCTTTAGGGTTAGCTACGATCTAGCCCTCTCCTTCTAGCAACTATTCCTGAATCAGCTAATTTCATTCTGAGAGCCAGAAGATACTGAGAACAGGATACTGTGGCTGGAAATAAGAAAACAACTTATACACTTTTCTCAGTCTATTTGAAATTATGCATACAATTGCTCTACTTATTACAAGCATGCCATAATATCTGAAGAACATCTGGTTTTCCACACTTTGGTAATTCACATTGATCCTACACAAAACCTAGTAGAGAGATGTCAGACAAAGGAACTATCACATAAAAAGACAGAGCTTGGGAGAAGGAGACAGTCTCATAGAAAAAAAAACACTTCTGCATGAGAAAGTGCACGCAGAAGTGCCACTTTTGAAACCATGAATCTGAAAAATAGGCCAAATTTTTAGAAGACATTCACTGTCCAACAATATTTGGCTTGGACATTATTAATCTAGTACATTGCATTCAGCTGAAATAATTATTTGATCTGTTACAAAGGTAAGAAGGAAGATGAAAAAGTGAATAGTAGGTCCATTTATGTCCATTCACTTTATTAACTTGAATCACTGAACTTAGATAAAGGAACAATAAAGATGCAATTAAAGAAAAAAAGTAGGATAAAGTAATGAAATAATTTGTTGTAATGAATGAAATAATTTGGAAATTAAACTCTGGAAAATAATTGCAACAATAAAAACTGAAAACTAAATGCTTGATCCCTGATCCAGGTTAGTCAAATACCTTGCACCAAGAGATGACCAGCCTTGTTCCATTTGGGTGCAAGTCTGGCTGTAAGTGTGTAGGAGAGACAGGTTTGGAGAATGGCTGGAGTAACTGTTTGTGGTGCTTCCAGCTAATAACAACAGTGAAAAAGAAAAACATGCATTATTATTAATTCAACAGATTTTTTTCAAAGGCCTCAGTCAAAATTTAAGCAAATATACTGCTACTGCATCTTGGGGCCAAATGCTAGTGCATGTCACATGTCTTTACTTCTCATCTACTTAGCTACAAGAGGAACCTAGCGCAACTTGTGACGTAGGCACTTAGATTTCACGCATTATCAAAGTAAGGCACACTAACGCTCCTATAATGTTTTCACAGGCCTTGGGGAAAAGATCAACTGCCTGGTGTACTTTACTAGATATGCAACTCTTTCCAGATAATAGGCACAACATCCAAAATTGACATTACCTCTGCTCTCAAACTCAGGACCAGAGACATTTACTTGCAATCACAATAGATAAATGTATCTCACCTAGCAGCACCACTAGCCTGACTGCCTGACCTGCAGAGCTTTCCCTTAAACATTAGCATTGGTCAAGAAACTGATTATAATCGCTTATAAAAAATTAACCACCTCCTGAGGGATGTTTCTAATGAGATCCTGCAAGGGACTCCTTGCAGCTCATGGTTATTAAATATACTTCATACTTCTTAACTGCTGGTGTTGGAAAACCTAATGATGACAGGTGAGCTACACATATCAACATAAAGCAGTTTTGCAAGATAAGTATATCTGAACAGTACAGGTCTTACTAATCTCCATATGCATTTGCACTTCTTGGAACAAAGAAAAATACACTCAATTGGCTGTGCAAACAAATTATGAGGGCTTTGATTACAATTAATCTTTTGATTCAGCAGTTCTAGTCCATCCACACATACATTCATAAACCCCACAGATATTGCATATTAGAAGATAATAAATCATACATGTAATGGTCTAAAAACATATCAGCTGCTAAGCTCAGGGGTTCCATGTCTTCTCTGTGCTTTTGCTTTGTTTCCCTGAGACGGTCCTGTACAGGCTGGGTAAACCCAAAGGTGAATGAGGAGACAGTTGAGCGGCCTGAACATCCCCCACTGTGGTATCTATAGGGCACTACTGGAGAGGGTGACACCAACAGGAGAACTGCAGGTCTTTGGCCTGAAGGGCAGGTTGCCAATGCCCCTATGCAGGATTAGGATCCCACTGCAATTGAGAAAACTAGGAAAGTTTTTCAGGAACTGTCAAAAACTTTTGACTCTGATAAAGTACACCTACTATATACATATTGATAAGATACATTTTGTCTATGGGCCAGACTTTTTCACTCTGAAACTTGGCTTCTGTAGTTCAAGATGCATGGCCTATGAAAAATACTCATCTCTAGCAACACCAATCGCAGACAAATGCAACAGTCTCAAGAACTGTGTCATATTTCACCGCTTACCGTAGCTCCTTGTCTCTCTACATAGGCTTGACATATTCCTGATTTGTAAAATGGTATCTAAAATTAAAAATAAAAAAATAAATTGTCTGGAATTAAGAGATGTTTTAGCAAATACTAAATTAAATTCTGGTACAAGAGTGATTTTGCCTTTGGAAAAACATGCTACAGAATAGTTAAGCAAACACTTTATCCTGTATTTTAAGGGTGCAAACTAAAATTAGTTCAGATATTTGTCATAATGTATTTTCATTTCTAGCTAAATATACACTATACAAGCAAGCAAAAGTCTACCCAAAATAAAATTGCAGAACTCTGCTTCTCTCATTGAGAATTGGGTGGCATCTTACCAGTTGAGTCCACAGAAAGGTTCACAATCCGAAAAGGTCATTTTGGTAAAAAAAGTAGAGGACTTAGGGTGCCCTCTACATCACTAATGCACAAAAATAAAAGTTTGCTTTAAATTAAATATTTTTACTTATCCCTGATCCTCAAACAAAACACTTAGAGAAACATACATGTATGTATAACATATACAATTGACCCCTAGCCATAGTTTGGTTCAGGTTGATCAAGAAGCAACAGGTTTCACATCTTTGGGATAAGCCTGCATGCTGGAAAGTCTTTGGCTCATGTACAAGGGAGTGAAGGTGTCTTGAAAAATATTTCAAGAGGTGTTTTCGAAACTCTAAAGTACAAGATAACCAGAACAAGATATCAGCACTAAATCAAAGACATCTGCCTTGGCTAGACTGTTGACTAGGAGCCAACTACTTCACCCTTTCAATAACAAAATCAGAAGGGGCCCAATTTGAGCTCTCCTTGAATGTCAGCTGTACAACACCTGGCCTGCATGGCAGGTGACTCTACCCTTGAGCGGAGATCCCTTTCAAGGTTAGAGATTACATACCTGAAACTGAGAGATCCTTCCTTAACCAAGGCCAGGAGATCTCTTATCTGTGATCTGTAATAAGTGACTGATCACATGCTGAATTAATACCACGAAGCATTACTAATCCATGCAGTTACTCAGATACTATAAACATTGTATGGTTAATTCCATTGAGCAGATGATCTGAGACTAAGATTGGATCCAACCTAGGCTCCAAAAAGGAATTCAGAAAGCAAGGGGGTTCACTCTGAACCTATGACTCAAGAGAATGACTCATTACTCCTCGCACCTCTAGTCTCTCTCTGAGTAATTCTAACTCAGTTTTCCTTTTTATACTTCTTCCACATAGCAATTATTAAGGCAAATCTTGCCATCAAACTTACTGAACCTTGTCCAACCACTGTTAAAACTTTGCTAAATTCCATCAAAATCATCTAACCCTGTGAAATTATTCTTGTACCTCAATAAAACAGACTGTTGCTTCTCTCTTTTGAGTGAGGTGCATTCTGCACATCTGTAGCAGCATGTAACTACAGGCACTTATTTATACAATGATACTGACCGCCATTACAACTGAAATTTGATTCAGTGTTCCAATAATAGGTGCAGAAAGTATCTCTTCATACAGGAATAATAACTGTCTATAAAAACAAAAAAAAGTGAGAAAAAATTAAAAACAAGTTCTACTCATTTGATTTTTTCACCTTAAATTTACTTTCCTCACCTTCTGCAAACAAAATGCTTTCCACTTCTAATCAGCTTCCAGTGGTTCAGTATAATAAATTGGATTAGTCCAAGTTACTTGCTCTAGAAGATGCACAGTGATCCAAGACAAAGACTACAGGCCTTTGGCACAGGAACAGAACTCTCCAATAGCATTACTTCTGGCAGGATTTCTCATTTCTACCCTTTTCTACTAAAGGGAATTACCTAATGCTCGGTGAATGCTACGGAGCATACATCTGCTTTCCAAATATTCTTTTCACTTAGTCTCGACCCACATAAAACATTCTAGCTTTGCAGATGAGCACAGATTAATTTCAACCATTTATTAGTCTGAAGTATGTGGCCTTGTTACTTTGAGCTGTTGAAATTTAAAACATAATAGAAATTTGTTTTTTCTCCCCAACAGCCAGCAAGTCCCCTGCCCAAGAAAAAAAAAATATTTTAAATAATTTTGTACAGTTTACCACTGCTAAGAATTTTGCTGATTTTATTATAGTCAATTCTAGTACTGCTAATAAATATTTAAATAACCACCAATAGCTTCTGAAAACAATCACCCACAAAATTCTTTACCTGCACATCTTTATCTGTGTACTCCTTATCTCAGCTTCTGGTATTCGGGAATTCAGTGTTACTGTAGCAGCACACAGTTTTTGCAGCTCTGGCAGACCGACAAAGAACAGAGACTGGTACTTGTTCTTATCCATGGTATATTGGTGATTGCCACAAGGTAGCACCTGGGTCTTAAAATAAAATTTTTAAAAATTCTATTTTATAAGGCAGACACCTGTCTACAGAACTTTATAGGTATATCATATTAGATAAAGGAATAATTTATTATTTTCTGATTAAGAATAAGTAGGACATATAGCAATTTAGTCAACTAAAACAGCTCAGTATCTTTTTGTTACACTCAATGCATTATACATGAAAAAAACAATCATTTACAAAAGCCAAAATATTCAAACTAAAGACAAGGATAAAAGAATACTGAGTACGTGTATGTGCATGTACGTACCTCTGTCATTTTTGGAACTTTAGAACAGACTTTCACACTGAAAATGTGATCCTTTGATGCAGTACTAACAAATTTCACGTCAGTGGGAATAATATGAAGTTATGGCTATTACCTGTCTTATTGGACACCTGTTGTGTGCTTCTATGTACTGCGGCACAGGTCAGGCTTAGCGTAACACAATATTTATGACAAAAAATGATCTAATAATTTGTTATTTGAATAAAAAGACATTTCTCAATCAAAGTGTTTCAAAGAAAGACAGACAGATAGAAAGTCTGCTTGTTATGAAAAGCCAGGAAGAAACACTGCACACCAGAAAAAGCTGTTTTAATAGTTCTTCCCCCCTCTAAAACATTAAACACTTTTGGAAAATGGTCTCACTGGCACAGTGAAGACAACAATAAATATTTTGATTCCAAATCTTATGAAGTCACCAGGTATTCATCTGAAAAGCAATTTTGTAAAGGATGATACAAAAAAAAAAAAAAAGAACTGGAATTACATTTTGAGTAACAGTGTCAGGAATAACTGCTGTTCCGATTTTGCTTTGCTTTGCTTACAGTGTAACACACTAAACAGATTAGCCTCAGCCACATCTTAGAAAAATCACAAGGTCAGTATTTTATAACTGCAATTTAAAAGAAAATAACATGTTTTCTTGTTTCTTACCCTTAAAGAAAAACACGTTTCAAGTTTTTTTCAGTAAGCATGAAAAGTAGATTTTTTTAAGATGCCATCCAAGACTATCACTTCATCAGAAAATCCTAAAAGCTACAGCTCAAGGGAAAGGACCGTTTTAAACTAATGAAGAAAAACCAAATCTTTTCCTTTTGCAAAGCCAGAAAAGAAAGTCTGAATCTTCTGTTTTCGTAATGTTTATAGGGGATTCTTTTGTGGCAGAGATGCTGTAAAACACATGCTGCAACACTCCAGTGACCCGCTTGCTGTTCGAGGTCAACTCCCCAGTGGGAACCACTCGCTGTATTACAGACAAATTGAATCTTCTCAGACATCTCAAAAGCTAATGGGACAGAGTGCTTGCAAAAGGCTTCTTCCTTCAGGGGAGAGGATAAATAGAGAACTACCAGTTAACACAGAACTATCTGTTAAGAAAGAACTACCAGTTTCAAATCATAGGAAATAAACTCAACTGTGCAAGTAAGGGAACCTTATGTATATGGGAGAAATTACACCTTCAGATGTCAATAATTGCAACACATGAACTAATCACTGAATTCCTGCTAAGCTGAAAAGAACATCAGTCAGGAAACGGCTATTGCTGTTTTTCAGTCAGAACAGCCAGGTAAATTGCAGAGCTTGGCAATGATATTTGCAATATGATATAAGCTGGAATGAAGAGCCTCCTTATTAAAGCTGAGAACACCATCAATCTGAGGGACACAGACACTCTTAGTGTCAGGCTGAGGGTAAAGAAGTAGAGGCAGGATCTGGCTGTGGTGGTGGCACACCCAGTGAAGAAGCATGAAGCTGTCCTCTTACACACGCACAGGATGCGGAACATCTACCTAAGCGCCAGCTTCGAGGACAGAGATAGGTCACGATGCGTAAATTCTATGCCACAAAAAAACCCCCAAAGCAAATCCGACCCAGCCTGTAATCAATGCCGGAGTGTGATTATGGGGCTCTTGAGGCACCCAAGGCGTGTATGGACATGACATGGGGATGGAGAGATCCAATACACAAATCCGCCAAACACATCTGAGACTGGAGCTAAGGAAAACATGTTTTACCTCTAGGAAAACTGAGGGGCAATAGCGTGCTGGGCTGGTGACAGAACCTTGCCGAGAGGAGAGGAAGGCGCTGCCCCCTGTGCCCCGCGGGCAGCAAGGCAGGGTGGTGCCACAGGGAGGCCGCCCCCGGAGGCCCGCGGGCGAGCTGTGGGAGGCCGGGCGAGCCGGTCCTGCCAGAGCCGGGGGGTTTCCAGGAGCTGCGAGGACAGGGACGCTGCCGGGGCCGCCTCCGCCGGGACGCCCTCACGGCGCCGCGCGGGAAAAGCGGCGGGCGCTCCGGCCGGGGCACCGGGGGCGGCGGGGGGTACACGGCGCCGGAGCCGGCCCGCAGCCGGCTTTGCTGCAGCGGCAGGAGAGGAGCGGAGATCGGGTGTTAGGGGAAAAGGCTTTGCCGCGAGGGTGGTGAGGCGCGGCTGGAAGAGGCTGCCCGGGGAAGCTGTGGGTGCGCCAGCATCCCAGAACTGCTAGGGTTGTGAGGGGTCTCAGCAGATCATCCGGTCCGACCCCGCTGCTCAGGCAGGGTCGCCTGGAGCGCAGGAGCGCGGCCAGGTGGGGTGGGAACGTCTCCGGAGAGGGAGACTCCATGACTTCCCTGGGCAGCCTCTTCCAGTGCTCTGCCACCCTCAGCGTAAAGATCACTTCCTCACGTTGAGGTGAAACACTGAGCAGTGTGCCCAGGTGGCCAGGAAGATCAATGGCATCCTGGCCTGTATCAGGAACAGTGTGGCCAGCAGGACGAGGGAGGTGGTCCTTCCTCTGTATTCAGGGCTGGTGAGGCCACACTTTGAGTACTGTGGTCGGTTCAGTACTGGGCCCCTCAGTTCAGGAAAGATATTGAGGTGCTGGAGCAGGTCCAGAGAAGAGCAACGAGGCTGGTGAAGGGACTGGAGCACAAGTGCTATGAGGAGAGGCTGAGGGAGATGGGGATGTTTAAACTGGAGAAGGCTCAGGGGAGACCTCATCACTCTGTACAGCTCCCTGAAAGGGGTCTGTGGCCAGGTGGGGGTCGGTCTCTTTTCCCAGGAAACCACCGATAGGACAAGAGGGCACAGGGCTTAAGTTCTGCCAAGGGAGGTTTAGGCTGGATATTAGAAAGAAATTGTTTATGGAGAGACTAATCAGGCATTGGGATGGCCTGCCCAGAGGGGTGGTGGATTCACCGTCCTTCGAGCTTTTAAGATGAGACTGGATGTGGGCACTTAGTGCCATGATCTAGCACACAGCGGTGCTGGATCAAGAGTTAGACTTGTTCACATCTCGGAGATATCTTCCGACGCAGCTGACCCCACGCCTCCATGAACCCCGGCCGTGTGTGGGCTCCGCCCCGGGGCTCCCGCCCTGCGCCGGTCATGTGGCACCGCCCCCTTCCTTGAGCGGCGTCCTGCTCCGCCAATGAGAGGGCGTCACGCGGGGAGGGGCGGGGCGGCGGCGGGCCCTGATAGGCCCGCGGAGCGGGGCTCGCGCTGCGTGCGGGGGCAGAGCGGCGGGCACGGGGCCGCGGGACGGCAGCGCCGAGTGCAGCGCAGAGTGCAGCGCAGCGCCGGGCAGGACATGGTGGGCTCCAGCGAGGCCGGGGGCGAGGCGTGGCGGGGCCGCTACTACCGCCTGGAGGAAGTGCAGAAGCACAACAACAGCCAGAGCACCTGGATCATCGTGCACCACCGCATCTATGATGTCACCAAGTTCCTGGATGAGGTGGGTGCCCCCGCTGTGCACCCGGGGTGCGTGGGGTGCTGCCCCTGGCCCACGTCCCGGGGTGCGGCTCGGCGGGAGCCGCCCTTGGTGCGCAGCCCCGAGGCGGCCCGGGCTCGGCGGCCCGGCGGGTCCGCGCTGCGGGCGCCCCTCGGGCGGCACAAACCCGCCCGTGCCGAGCGCCGGCTCTGCGCCCGCGTCCGTCCCCTCTCCGCCGTAAAACTTTCGGCCTTCGAATTTCAAAGTGAATTTGCAAGAAATGAGGACAAGGAGGGGGGAAAAAAAAAAAATCTAGAGTCGTTGTTAAGGGCTGAGACAGGCTAGCTGTGTGTGTCTGGGGTAACTATAGTGGGACAGTATCCGTGTGGTTCTTGCTCTGGTGTGCCAGCTGAGAGCAGAATTTAAAGTGAAGACTCAGCTGGGACCCTAAGCCATATTATCTTGTGAGCTAAAAGGTCAGTAACTCCTTTCTTCATGCAGTTACAGTGTGTATTGTACTATGAAACTGGAAGGGAACTTCACAAAGTGGAAGGGAAAGTATCGCAACATCCAGAATATGGCAGGTTTTTGAATTACTGTAGTAGTCACAGAATTACAAAGTGCTTTGGATTGAAAGAGACCTTAAAGCTCATCTTATTCCTACCCACCTACCATGGGTAGGTTGTTTCCAGCCCCATCAAACCTGGCCTTCATCATGGGTGACCTTAGTCCTGTCTCTTTGGCAGGACACGGCAGACCTGGCATTACATCCAGGCTGCCAGGTTCAGAAAATTAACTCGTGCATTGCTCTCACTGCCGCCCTAATCCACTCACAGAGGGGCGCTGTGAAGCTGCACAAGTTCAAACTCTAGTGTAAAGTACTGGAGTCAGCTTGAATTCCTTTGACTGTGTTTTGTTGCTTTTTTCTCTTCCCCAGTTAAGTGGTTGATGTTTTCAATCTCTTACAGACAGTGAGCAGTTGGTGTAGTCATGGTTAATAAGGAAGTATTTCAGTTATTGGATTAAAACATTCTTCTGTGGAGATGCAGAAATACATCATAGAGAGAATTTTTTTCAATATTAAATAAAGCTGGGATTTAAATATTTAGAATTCTCTCCATTGTTCCATTTACTCCCAGTCTGCAAAGAGAGAATCATGGAATCAGTCAGGTTAGACCTCTGAGCTTGAGTCCAGCCTATGACTGTACACCACCATGGCATTAACTGCCACATCCAGTCTTACCTTAAACACCTCTAGGAATGGTGACTCCATCACCTCTCTGGGCAATCCATTCCAATGTATAATGACCCTTTCTGTGAGGAAATTCTTCCTAAAGTCCTTGCATCCAATTGAAAAGTGTATGGTAGACTTACATTAACTTCTTTGAAAATACAGTTCAAATGGGTAGAGACATGGCAGATTTCAAGCCTCGGTAGTTCTGGAGCCCTGTCTTTATTATTGTACTTGTAAACACTTCCCATTCAAAGTAGAAATAGAGCATTTTGCAAAGAAAGAGTTGACAAGCAATTTTTCAAAGGCAGTGTTGACACAGGTAGTATTTAATTTTTAAGCTGTATGTCAGTGCAAATTGTTTGGCTTTTCGGTGGATTGTGAAACTGATCTGTTGACTCTTCCTTGGTTATTTTTCATCTAGCTCTGCTCTGGTCTTCATACTTTAGTTGTGGAAATCTTTATAGTTATGCAGGCAGGGCCAATTTAGTTATAGAAGTCTGCAAAACTGAAGTAGCTGTTCTTGGAAACTTGATCAGTTTTGACTGATACCTTATTGTATATTTTCCATATTTGGCAGGAGGAAACCCAAAACCCCACATTTCAGAGTAAGTCCTAACACAAGAAAAAAACACTCAACAAAAAAAAATCCAGGATCTAATGAGCTTTTTAGTTATACAACCTCTTCTTTCAGTACATGTGATGAAATTGGTAAATACTAAGAGGCACTACCTCATGTAAGTTTTTTCAAGAAAATCTTAGTTTCAGCCTTCAGGATAACATTGATAATTCAGCAGTGTATCAAAATAATTTGTTTGTAAGAGTTGGGTTTTTTGGACAACTGGGTAATGTCTTAAAGCACTCTGGTACACAAGGGGCAAACTTTAACCTCACACTGAACAGCTTGCAATAGAGCATGTCTGGTTTTGGAGCCAAAATTTTGGAGTCCTTCTGAGATAATAAATTAATGAGGTGTTGAAGATACTTACCTGAAGTATCTAAGTGAAGCTGCACTCCTAGGGAAAGCTCTTGTATATTTTAATGTTCATTATGATGGTGATTTTTGTAATATGGAACCCTTGAATTAAGATATTTTGTAGGGCCACGTATTTTTAACCTCTTTGTTTAATACTTTTGATAATGGGTAAACTTATTAAGTGTTATGCTAATTCTTTTGACACTGTCAGGCACCCTGAGGCATTTACATGTGACAGCTGAGAAGAAATTTGAGCTAGCCTCTTGTGGTTCATTCCAGAGTACAGTAAACCCTTCTCCAGGCAGGGATTATGTTAGCTGTTTCAATAACATTATTGGTTAAACTCACATTTGTTTGTTTATTTCTTGCAGCTCCTTGCAGGAGTACAGAAGCTTAACATAGTTAAGAATTAAATGTAGACCAATAAAATTTAAGTCCAGTACTACTAAAAAGAATGCACTGCTAAACCATCACCTCATTCATGCTCTTCCCAAGTAGTAAATAAATAAAAGTATCAATTTACTAGAGAGTAAAGAAATGGGAACAGAAGCTGACCTAAGCAGTCCCATTTAAATCAATAATCAATCTTTTCAGCTACTGCATTAACCTATGGAAATATTTTCTTACTAATAATGAAGTTAAAAACTTTACTGTGCTTCGGTAAAGTTGTGCTTTACTGTGCTTCACTATTACGGTAATTAGAGAGTGTATGTCCTCTTCATAGAGGTTGTAGATATTTAGTGGAACTTGTTTAGTTTCTGGGAACCACGAGCCTCTGTGAACACGTGATTGAAGTTAGGTAGTAAATAGACTGGTAGTGGTGAGGCTGAGTGGGAGCAGAGGCATCACATGATGTGACCCATGTTAGCTTGGCAAGGCTTAAAAAAGGTGATTTGAAATATAGATAAAATGCTGAAGGACAAAATAGTTGTGTACTGATACTTTATCCTTGGGATTGCTGAAGATGAAGATTCCAGCAACTGCTTGTATCTTTATTTATTTATTTTTAAATGGCAGGTACTGGGGAAGCTTCATAACTTGAATACACATCTCTGAATTTACTTTGATAATCAAAGTGTAGGATATGTAATCAAGAGACCTCAGCTTATGGTGGGCAGTATTTAAAAGGTCTTGGCATGAAAAACTTTTCTTGAAACCAGAAACTTGAATGTTATCTCTGTCATTCAAAGATTGTTGGACCTGTATTACAGAAAATTTGGGAAACTCTGATGATAAGGAGAGAGAGAGGAATAAAACCCAAGAGAAAAAAATGATGCACATACAGTTGTTTGCCACCCACTGACGAATTCCCAGCCTATTCCTGAGCACTGATTGGTGGCACACTGCCATCTCCGTCCAGTGTATGGATGGAGTGTGACGTTCTGTGGTGTGGCATCTCCCTTTGGCCAGTTTGGATCAGCTGTCCTGGCTTGTGCTCCCTCCCAGTTCCTTGTGCACCTGCTTGCTGGCAAAGCACAGGACACTGAACAAGTCATCGACATGGGTAAGCACTGCTTGGCCACAACCTAAACATCACTGTGTTATTAACATTATTCTTGTGCTAAATCCAAAGCACTGCACCGCACCAGCTACTAAGAAGAAAATTAACTGTATCCCAGATGAAACCAGGATAAGGTCCTATGTCATGTAAAGGAAAATATCTACTAGAAGGGCATGTGTACTCATAGCAGGATCGCATGGCTATATATGTATTGCAGATAATTACATATATGTGAGTAATGTTAAATGTCAATTAATGGACTAAATATGTTGGCAATGCCCTATAGTATTTCCCCATGATTTTAGTAATGGTTGTAGTCAGGCTTCGACATCAATCTAATGAGCTAAACAAGAGTAACTGTGCCTGTAAGAATGAACAATCTGTGTCCTGATCTGCTTGCTGTTGTGATGAGGCTTTTGTGGGAACTTGAGTGGATTTCTTTAGCTAGGCAGAAAAGCTGACATGTACAGGAACATCTCTACCAGAGAGGACTTTTTTGTTCAGGAAACCAACTATGATGTGCATTTAATATTAATTTGATACAGACTTTGTTTAGATTACTTCAATTGCTAGTGGTCTCAGAATTCAGCAAAAGCATTATTGGTCAATTTTTTCTCCCCATAAGGTAAGAATTTGTGCTTTCACAGCACTTTTTCTAAACGGAATTGACAGCTCCCACTAAATATGCTCTGTAATACTGATCAAATAAAGTGCAAAAAGCAAATATTGTTTCACTGTATCAGGATGAGAAATGTTGTCTCCCCTATGTGGCAATAAGTCACGCTTATTCAGTATGGTGGTGTTGTGAAGGAGTAGCATAATGCCTTCCATGTTGAAAGCAATGAGCAGCTTACATTGAAAAGTGTGAGTACTAGCACATTTGAAGTCTGCCAGTGTACCTTGGGAGCTCTATTGCAGAACTTTGCAGTTTGAACCTCATTAAACCTCATGTTATAACTTCCTTAAGCTCTGATGAAGCTTCCAGGAGGATTTGAAAATACTTTGATAAATAGCACTTCTTAACACTCTCTTTTGCAAAACGCAGCAAGCTTTAACTCTTTTGTAAGTGGGGAAATGAGCACTGTTGTGGTTTAGCCCTGTTACTCTGCAGCCGTTTGCTCACTGTTCTCTCCAGCCATTCAGTGGGATGGGAAGGGAATTGGGGAAAAAAGGTAAAGCATGTGGTTTGAGGTAAGAGCAGTCTAAAAACTGACAGAAAATAAAACATAATAATTGTTATAAAAAAGGAAGACCAAAAGACTGGTGCTGACCCATGCTTGGCCTGTTCCAAAGCATTGATCTGCAGCTCCCAGCCAGTTCCCCGGTTTATGTACTTGGTGTGATGTTTCATTGACATGGAATACCCCTTTGGCCAATTTGGTTTGGGAGGTCCTGGCTGTGCTCCTTCCCAGTTTGTTGTGCACCTGCTCTCTGGCAAAGCATGGGACACTTAAGAGTCCTTGACTTGGGTAAGCACCACTTAGTGGCTACTATGGCCTCATTGTGTTATCAACATTATTCTCATACTGAATCCAACGCACAGCACTATACCAGCCTTTAAGAAGAAAATTGAACTCTATCCGAGATGGAACCAGGACAGACACCCAGCTACTGGGCGTTTCTTTTGCACTTCATCTAAAACCCTAATGATGGTTTTTAAAAATACACCCTCAGAGAGAAATCTCTCCTAGGCTCCTGACATTTTACATGAGCAGACAATTTCTGTCTGGTAACTTAAATAGGTGATGAAAATAATTTGCAAGACTCTTTTCAGACTACATGAACATGCCCTTAAAACAAACAGGCTGTCTTGCATAATAAAGCTCAGGTTCTCTGCATGTTTTAGTCTCTGTTGCTACCCTCTTTCTGGTTGTCATCCCTGTAGTGCAGAAAGTGAACTGTGAATTTGTGACTGCCACTGATGGAGACCTTTGCTAATCTCTCCAAAAATTAAATTGGACCCTAGATTTTATTCCCCCAGGTTGGGAATGGAGAGGGGGCAGGAATTGCAAATTAAGGTAGTTATGCTTTAATAGTCTTGAACTATGACACTGAGAAATCTGCATGACTCCAGTGAGGGCAAGAAGAGGTGCCATTCTGAATGAAATAACTCAGATTTTTGACCCAGATGAGAGCAGCAAGATTAACTGCTTCCTTGCTTTATCTAAAACTTGCTAATGTGCTATTGTTAGGAATTAGTCTGTGATATGTACTAGTGATGGATTTGTACAGGCATTTGTTATGCATGTAATTTAGACTATATATGTTAGTATATTGGGAATGTCCTAGGAATGAGCTAGTATATCTTAATTTATCGTTGAAAACTTTTTATTTCTCTTGCACCCCAATTTTACCTGCAAAAACTCTGGTTTAGGAGTTGCTATCTGTATAGTCTTGTGGGCTTTCCAGTTCCAGCATCTATCTAGCTGATCTTCATTAAAGTAGCAGTTCTGGTAGCAAGCTTTGTTTACCAACCAGAAGCATGAACAAAGGCCTTGTATAAACAAACTTTGGGAAACTCATCCAACCATGGAAAATGCTCATCTTTTGATAGAAAAGTCAGTTCCTGCCCTTTGTGTGAGACATTACAGTTGCTCTCTTTTATTAGGGGAGGTGAAATCTTTCATTAATTGTTTGCATTTATGTGCCAGTTGTTTGCAGAGGGTTTGTAAGTTTGTATCATTAACCAGAAGTGCCATCTAAAAGCAAAGTAGTTAGTTTTGAAGTACTTCTGTGACGTAGGTTACTGGTAACATCTGGTAGATGGCTTAAGTTTGTAACTCTGTGTGATTCTCTGTACTTAGCCTTGCTTTTATCACAAAAAAAAACCCGGTTTTCCAGCTGTGGTGGCAGAGGTCTGGGTGAATTTGTCCCCTTCAGCTGATACATGACAGACACTTAGAGGCTTGGTAGAGAGGGTTGGTTGCAGTCACTGTGTTGACTAATATTTTGTAGACAGAGGAATCAGGTACTAGTTAGACCAAAAACTAGTTATACAGATAAAAGCTGGAGTGCCTCAGTGATGCTGCCCCAAAGCTACATGATTGATTTGTAATGGCATGAGGGAAGGATTTGGGAACACAAGTTAGTACACAATCATTCTGTAGTTGTTAGATCCAAGTTCAGCTTCCTAAATGCCATTTTAAAGCACTGAACTTGAGTGATCCATCAATTTATGGCCAGTCTTTTTACTGAATACTTATCAGAATGGATTCAAGGGCAGGATTTTGGTGAGCCTGGCATATTTGCACATCTGCTTGCATAATCTTTACTCTGCGTGCACTATTTTAACCTTCTTTTGGCTCAGTGCTGTGTCTAATCTCTCAATCAATTGCTTAATCTTGCTTTTGCTTAGTCATGCTAGGAGTTCCTTGCCTTCATAGCTGTGGTATCTTGGCTCTTTAAAAAGTGTTATTTTGGGGTTTTGGTGGTTTTTTTGTATGTTGTGGGGGTAATTTTCTTCCCAATTTCCTTAGTCTAGTAAAATAAATGTCTGCCTTTAATGCAAAGTTTAAAGTTTTGAAACTGGTAGTAGTAGTAGTGTTGTCTTCATCTGTGTAAACAAATCTTATTGGAAGAGAAGGTTTGATAGGAGATTAATATGGTGGATTTAAAGTAAATGTTAATTTATTGAATTGCCTAGACTAGCAGGAATGTTTATGGCATTTATTTTAATCTACTGACTAAGCATAGCCTTTCTGGTCAGCTGTGCTCCAGGCAAGATGACCCTAAATAGTAGGAATTTTTCCTAACTTTCATCATTTTAGATCCTGTAGTCAGAAGTATTAAAAACTGAATTGAGGCTCCAAAGCCTTTTATTTCCTCTCATGCTGGTTAAGTACTAATATCTCTCTCATGGTTGCCTTAATCCAGGGCAGTACTAATAAGTGTTTTCAACTTGCTTGCCTAATCATTCCCAATGTTTATGTAGTAGTTTCCCACTTGAAAGTTGAGTGGTGAATTTCTGTCATGTTACTTACCTGTTATATGAATGATTTGAAGCTGAGGAAATTCACTGAACTAGAGCATATGCTCTATCTTGAAGCATATTCAGGCTAAGTGATTTCTCTTCATACTTCATAAAATCCCAAAATTACATCCTGGGGAAGAATAAAAGTTAATGGAGAACAGGGATTTAAGTTAAGGAAATGGTGATGAGTCGAGGTATTAGAGAAGTCATCTCCCAGTGTCTTCTGTGTCTCAAGGATCTCATCAGCAATGTGGGTTTGTGATTACGTAGTCCAATACTAATCTAGTGTCTTATGAGCTTTCAGTTGTCCTTAAACAGTTCCAGTGTATCTGACTTACTCAATATTCATACAATAATTTCTTTTGGAAAGGATCCTTCAAAGTTATCTGGCCCACCCCCAGCATAAACCAGGATTAACTCAATGATCAGGCTCCTCAGCATCTTATGAGACAGCCTCAAAAGATGGAGATGGAGATTGTGTGCTACCTTGCTAACTTGTTTTGCCAGTGCTTGGTTGTGCTTCTCGGGAACAGTTTGTGGTGTGTTGTGTTTGTTTGGTTTTTTGTTGTTGTTTTTTTTTTTTTTTTTTTTTTTAATTTTTTTTTTGTTGTTTTGTTTGTTTTGGGTTTTTTTTGTTGTTGGTTTTAGTTTTTTTATATCTTCCTGGAATGTTCCTTCTGCAGCTCGTACCTTTTGGCTTTTATCCTTTTGCTGTATAAAGCATTGCTTGGGTAAAACCACACATTTTCTGTAGAAATGAGAACACAGAATGTAACTTCAGGTAATAAATAGTTGGGCTATGAAAATACAGGCTGATCACTACACAACAGTCTAAATGCTTTAGTTGCAAGGGGTAATGTCTCTTCCTACTGTGTTGCCAATGAAAGAGAGTCTTAGGTTCCTTGGATTTGGCTTCAGAGAGTAAATAAAGCTCTCTAGTTATTCAGAAAGTCTTATATTTGCTCTAAAGAGTCTAGCAGCTGATTTTGCCTTTTTTCTTTGTTTTTAATTTTAGAAATGGAAAATGGAAAAATTTCCATTTTTAGTATGTGAAATGTATTTCAGTAACAAATTCAAACTCATTAAAAATTGCAGCACCCAGGAGGTGAAGAGGTCCTCAGGGAGCAAGCTGGAGGAGATGCAACTGAGAACTTTGAAGATGTTGGCCATTCCACAGATGCAAGGACATTGTCAGAATCCTTTATTATTGGGGAACTTCATCCGGTGAGTGTGTAAGAGTGTCATTACATTTTGTCTACTGTAATGTTTTTGCATCTAGTTATTTATCTGGTAAATTACTTCAAAATCAAGAAGAGATGCTAATTTGCTTGGATGCCAATCCTGCAGCTGTTTGCAGATGGACCTGGGCTTGGAGATAGGTTCCCTGAATGTGAAGGGATTTGATTAATGTAGCATTAAGGTTGGTCACATCTTTTGCTAATTTAAATTGTCTTACAGCCTAGTTCTTGAATAAACTGAATATGGAATTGTGCCATTTCTGGTCTGTCAGCTTTATAATGAAATGCTGTAACCCCTGAAGGTGATACATCAGAATGTTTAGACCTTTTCTTAAGTTGGTATGCAAAGTGATTACTTAACAGGTTGGATGCCTTTTTTTTTTTTTTTTTTAAAGCTCTGTTTAGAGCTGGTTTGTGAACTTTCAGGTGCTTCTGCCAGTTAAAATAAATGTTCATGTAGAAAAACTGATTTTCATTAAAATGTTGCTTTCATCATTGTAAATGTGTATCTGCCAGGCTAAAATCTGAACCTAAAAGTACAGTCATATGTATGTTTAGAAAATGGCTATTATAAGCATTGTCCTTCTAGTTTGATGGTCTGTCTTCCTGCTCTCTGACTCACCCCATTTTAAGCTGCATCAGAGTTCCCTACTTGTGTCTTTCAGGCTGTTTGTGGTCAGTTCCCACCTGATCATCTGTCCCTTCCTCTTTTCTGTACCATGCATACGATTTCCAGTGCTTTTAACAAGCACCTTTCTGCTGTCTCAAGTTTTGAAGGATTTATTTCTAGGTACATTGCTGCTGCCTTGGCTTTCTTCCGCTAGGGCATCATTGAACTCTCCTGTGTCTTAATAGCTGAAAACCACTGGCTAAAGTTTTAGGCTACTAGTGTGCCTATCTGCTCTGCTTTACTACCTGTTCCTGCTTCTTGCTTTTCCTCTTCTGTTTGGTGTATGTTTTGTCTTGCATTCCAGGTAACTACCACTGTATTGAGTGGTCTGTTTCTCACAGTAAGATTGCTGATCTTGTTTTGCTCTCATATCATCACTGGATAAATGTTACTAAGTGTCTTCTCCTAATAAGAAATAACTCAGCTCTGATGCACATTTGTGTCCTTGCAGGCTTGCCATGTATTTCAGATTACAGTCAATGCCAGTAGCGTTGTTCTTAACCTGGCTATCAGTTGAGTTCATCCTTGTTTGCCAAGTGCCTGTTTTCATTTGATATTAAGCAAACAGCTTGCTATTTTCAAGTACAAATGCAGCACTGACAAGATTATATACTGTTGGACTTTTTTTTTAATAATAAATATGACTATGCCAAGTAAAACTTCATGAATTTGTGAAAGATCCACAGAATTTGAGACCTTTGGTCCAGTAGACAGACCAAAACTAGTTAGTTGACTTTGCCCAATGATACCAGGAGACTAGGTAGAAATGAACAAATATAACTGCAGTCAGTGTATAAGCTAAAGTTACATGTACTCTCTAGAGACAAAGGAAGGGCAAAAACATGAGTACAAAAAAATTACATTTGTTGGAGGCTCAGATTTTACTGCTTTATTGCATATTGGAAGTATAATATGAGGAAGTGATCTTGTTTATGGTAGCTCAAAATTATACAGTCATCTGCTCTCTTATAAGTCTGTTTTTTCTTAGGGAAAATTACTTGTATATTATGCGAATAAATTGCAATCTGAATTTGGTGACAAATGGTATGGCTTTGTGTGTGTGTGTTTTTTTGTTTTTTTTTTTTCGGGGGGGTGGGTTGCTTGGTTTGGGGTTTTTTTAAAATGCTTTTGGATTTTTTTCTAAATGTTTCTTGCTTGTTTTTTCCCATAGGATGATAGATCAAAGCTTCAGAAACCAACAGTAAGTGTGTTTCTTGAAAAACCACGTTGTTTCTTTTAGGCATTGGGGACAGTGAGTGTCTGTATATAAATGGTACACTCCCAGAAATAAAAAATAGTTTGACTTAAATAAAGTGTGGTGTTTCAGGTTAAAGATATCTTTAAATCTCTTAAACCTGTTGATACAGCTTCAAATTATTCTTCCTCTTAAGTGTGATTTTTCTCTAATTTGTATGGCTTCAAACCAGGAGGTTACTAAGTGTGATGGCATTATACTATAGCAAAAGGGTGACTCTAGAACTACTGCTACTGTATCTATAGAGGATATTGGCTTACCAGTAGAGTTGTATGCTTAGGAAATAATTAAAGATTGTTTTAAAATGAAGCTGAGTAAGAATAGGATCTTACTCTTGGTGTTTGAGAGATTGTTTCTTAAAAGTAATCACTTTTGTAATATCTACCAAAAATATAAATCAGTTAAAAAAGAAAGTAAACATATATATATATATATACACACTCTGAACTGATTGCTGTGGCAGTTATTAATTTCATTATTAAGGACTGTAACTAGTATACTAATAGAAATAAGAAATAGAGTAGTTACTGGAATTCTGAGTTTGTTGCCACCAAGAATACCATCTGCTATTCAGATTTCTTTTGAAATTCAGGGCAATTTCATCTTAAGCTGTAAAAGGGGAAATGATAAATGCAATTGAGAAACAGACTGCCCAAAGCAAGTTGTAGATAATCCTTTGGGTAAGCTCGCCAAACAAGAACTTAAGAGTATTAATTTGGCTAATGCATAGTCAGCTAGGAGTTAAGATGTATCCAAGTAACTATCTAAACCACACTTGTTTTCCCTCATTCCAGAAGGAAGTTGGGGTGCTTTCTTCCAGCAGGATGTGTGGCTGTAAAAAGACAGTTTCATTTTTCATTGCACTCTGGGTGGGTAATGTGACAGGTTAGGTGGGCTCTGTGCCCTGACTCTCGGAACTGCCAGAAGGCCTTGGCCTTTCAAATGTCCTGCTTGCCCTTGTGCTGTATTTAAAGCACCCTCTGTGTTCATGTCCAGTGTTGTAGAGTTTAAAAAGAAGTCTTTATGAGCTGGAACCTATTTCTTGTACTGTCTGTGTGAGGAGTCACTCCTTAGTCCTGGATACGGCAAGGCTCTTGTAGGAAGTGTTAGCCTTGACAGTGTGGCCACAAACTCTTCCATGCTGTGTGTCTTTGGGATTAATTTGTCACTGAGATGTTCACAAAAGAAATACAGATGTAATCACAGAGTTATAATCTTTTTAACATAGTATTTGTCACATGTAAACCTAGGATGATTTGGATGCTTGCAGAAGTAGAGTGCTTGAACTTTCAAGAGGATGTTGGGAATCATTCTTTGAATCAATTGCAAATGTTTCGGTACTGTAGCAATTAATTTTTCAATGATGATCTTGTGCCACCAAATTTAAGTAGAGTTTCAGTGCTCGGATCTTTAAAATGCACTGGGGTCATGTGCAAATGAGAATTATTCAAATTAATGTCTTCATACAACATGTCTGTTGTGCAGACCTACCCAACTGGGATTTGATCTTGTAGTGCTGTTTTCTCTATGGAAACTGAACAAGAAGTCCAAGTCAATATCCAAAAAAACTGTGACAATTAGACTGATTCCTACACAATCTGAAACACCACACTAAATAAACCCTGAGTTTAATAAACCTCATAGATGTAAATTAGTAGCTTTCTTCATGTCGTTTCAATAAAGAAATATATGTTAATTTAGTCTTTTCAGTTAGGTTTTAGTCAAGTAATGGATTTGGGTCTTTTAGGTGACTAAAACTTCAACTATAACCTGGGGTTGACGTTAGCTTCATGGAAAACTTGCACCAAAATTCTTCTTGGTGATACTAGTTTAGGAACTTGAGGCAATGTCCACTATAGAAACTGCTCCTGGCTTGCTTCTATTACAGGAGAATTGTTATAGGAGTTATGAGAAGATGCTTTCCAAATGCATGCACTGAGTTGTTTCTAAATCAGTCCCATTTAATGAGTTTTGAGAAATTGAGATGGAGAGGGCTGTCTGCCTGGTGTAAATATCTTTTTATGCTTTGTTTTTCAGGAAACTCTTATTACCACTGCTGAATCTACTTCCAGGTACAGTATGACACCTTATGTCAATCTTGAAGTTTCTTATGACTGTTTCTAAAGCTTAGAAAGCTGAATGGCTTTTAACTGCTGGCTATCAGAGGATGATGCATGGAAACACATGTTTTGTGGATAGTCCAAGTTGGCATTTATGTACCACTTTACAAGTATGTCAGCTTACTAGATTGACACATGTCAATATGAGAAAAATATCTATGTCTACCAAATGGGTGTTTTTTCCCAAGCCTTTATTTCTGGAGTCTGCCACATGAATGGAAGATACTTAGTTCCATTGCCAACTGTTTTACTGACATGGATGCCTCACTTGTATAACTTGCTTTTGATGTTGCCTCTTGGGGAAATAAGAGCATTCTGTGTATAAGAAGAAAAATCTGTCAGAATTGACAGGTGGCTGACAAATGCTTTGGATCATCACTGAATCAAAATTTGTAAAATTATGGCATGCTGACAGTTGTTTACTGATGAAACCTCAGAGGACTCTCCTTCTGGCTGAGGAGCTTAGGTGCTTTTTAAGGGTCATGTGATGCTGTTACTTAAATGGCTTTTGAATGAATGATACTCTGGGTAGCAGGCCATGACTTGAATCATGTCTAGGGTTTTGCTCTTCTCTAGTAAGCAAACTTCTTGTAAGCTCTGGTACTAAGTCTTAAGAGGAAAGCTTTTTTACTTGTCTAGAGTATTACTGGTGAGCCCAGGTGTTGTCTTGCCCTGAATTTTAAGTATTTGTTGGACTGGGAAGGACGGACTTCTTTAAGTGATTACTACTTTTTTTCTTTTTTGACTTGCTGCTTGTCACTCCTAAACTGCTGTTTCAAAAACTTCCTTCTAGTTCGTGGTCCAACTGGGTGATCCCAGCAATAGCCGCAATTATCGTGGCCCTGATGTATCGTTCCTATATGTCAGAGGAAGCGCCTTACTGAGAACTAACACAAGAAGAGAATACGTTCTCTGGGAGAGAATATAAGCAATCCTATTCAATATGTTTCTGGAAAAAAGCCTCATGTCTGAAGAAAAATTCAACTTTTTCAGAAAACTGAGAAATTTTCTGCTGTGCACTTTTCTTAATGTTGCCGCCTTATGTGCTGCTCTGAAGTGATAAAAAGGCAGCATTTCTCTTTTTTAATAACAATTCTCTAATGAATTATTTGATAACTGTATTGGTTTCTGTGTTAGAATATTGTTTTGTATGTAACACTGATTCTGGTTATTTCTCTTTAATCTGTAACAGAGTCCATAGGACTCTTTACATATACATTTTACAGCTTTAAATGACTACCAAAACTCTATGTGTATTTGTCTATGTACACAACTTAACTTAAAGAATCATGTTGTCTTCTTAAATGTAGTATGTTTGAATGAAATGCAAGTTAAATGTAATGAATAAAACTAAGTGGAGTAGTGGTTATAGGTGTGTGACTAGTCAGGCTATAATGAGCTGATTTATTTTTTTTTTTTCTGTTTCTTTTGATGTCTGCTTTTATAGTTGTTGTAGGTATTCCTACTAGCAAACTGTTATGTTCATATCCCATTGAAAAGTTCAGATGAAATATGAAACTCAATGTTTGGCCCAATGATGTCTGTCTCACTTTTGTGAAAAATATGTATTTTTTCCAAAAAGGCAGAAAAGTAGCTGCAATTAAATAGTACTATTCCTGCCAAACACTCAGGTAACTGTAAAATTTGTTCTGGGATTTCTAGTTTTTGATAAAATCTTTAACTTTGTCATGTACGCTGTGAGGGGGGGGAAAAATGATAAATGGAATCTATTTCTGACTCTTCTGTGATGTGCCCCTTGGTGCTTTACTACAAAGAGACGACCATTTTCACTGCTAAATACAAGATAACCGAAAGTTTGGGTTTTGTGGTGAACGTTTTTAATCATGTGTAAATGATCATGAATAAAAGTTTAATTACTTACACCTGCTGGCTTAAACATGTTCATATCAAAAGTTTTTGAAGACCTTGAAAGGAATATCATCTCAGGACACTTTTCAGAAGCACCTGATGATGTCAACGAAGTCCCATGCAAGAAGTGAAAAATTGTATCATAGAGCCTTTGGCCTAGATAGGCATTTTTATCATTATCTGCGTGACCTTGGCACCAACTAGTGACTTAGCAGTGGTCTTGGCCCTGCAAGCTCAGCCTCCCTGACATTCATCAGGACTTGAAACTGTTCTGAGGGCTGCCATTTGCAGCACCAGGGAAGATGCATGCAGTTTAGAGTCAAGTCAAATCAAATTGAAAGACACTACACTGTAAACATGAGCTTTAGAAAATAGCTTTAATAAATAATTGGGGGAGGGAAAGTTGTTCCATGGAGATAAACATTCCTTTCAAGTGGTTAAATGTACTGATTGTGTCAAGTGATACAGATGTAAACCAAAAGATATGATAAAACTTAGTTTCTGTCTTAGATACACTAAGGCTAGAGTTGCTTTTGTTAGGATTGTCATACAGGAGTTTATATGTGACTAGCTTTTGAGTAAAAGAGGAGAAGAGAAAAGGTATATGTGTGTTGAGGAATGAATGACTATGCTATTGAAAAACCAAGTGAATTAAAGGTAGTCAATGTTTTTACAGTCTGACAGCAAAAAGAAAAGGATTGACAGTGTGCTTTCTTCTCAGAACACAATCCTTTGTCCACTGATGTGATCTGAAGGGATTTGCTCTCATTGTCTGGTAATAAATAATAACTTTTCTTTGGAGAGGCTGGCTTTTGTAGTCAGTGCTTTGAATCAGTTCTTATGTTGTCTACTTGTATAACATTGCAATGTTTATAATTTCTTAAATTATTTGAGCACTGCATTTTTACCCTTTATTTGCCTGTTCTCTGTTGTTCCCAAGCATGCACAGTGGCAGATTAGCACCCCCTTAAATGGAGATGGTCTTGGCTGCTTCTCAGTGTCTGGGGAGTAAAGCCAGCACAACTTGTTCACTTGCTCCCTCTGCCATGGACAATGATAAAATAGTATGCAGTCCCTTTGGCTTGCTAGCTCTGGCATGCTGGTCTGATGCTTTTCCCTAGTCCTCAGTGGTGCTCTGCAGTCAGGATCCTGCAGAATGCTGGAGAGAAGCGGGGGGAAACCTAGGCAAATGGAAGCTGATCACAGATTTTCTTTAGGGGCAGAAAAATGCAAAGGTCTTATTTTCTGAATGTTTGACTACAGAGGGTAAATGAATATAAGTTATATAAGTTGTTGGCCATTTGGAGCACAACCTGTTCCTGTACATTTTGCAAGACTGGCAGTGTTTATTAACCAGAACTTGGTGAGAATGAACGAGCTCTATCTACAGCGCACAAAACATATAGGACACTAATATTATTATAGCATTTTCTCATGAATACAGAAAAGGATTTCAGAAACAGCACAGAAGGAGCAAGAGGCAGGAGGAAGTTCATGGTCCTCTATGCTTAGCTCTAATGCATGTCAATGTCTGCAGTGAAGCTAGTAACTGATGGATAACAGTTGAAATTTTACTTTCTGTTCATACTGCATTGCATTCCTTCCTTTGATTAATTCATTATGTGTTGAAATACTTCAAGTTTTTAATGACCTGGCTTAAAAGTAGTTGGGCAGACAGACACATGAATTAATGAGAAATGTTGGAACATTGGATCTTGGTAGATGATTAATGCTGGATTTTCTGTTCTTTCTGAAAACTAGTTAAACTTAATCTTATGTGTGAGACTGTACATAAAACAATCCTTGACATTTTCTTTGCAAGCTTTCTGAAAGTGGGGACATATTGATGGCTGCTAAAACAAAACTCAGACATGATTGCACTGCAAAGTCTCGTGTTTAAGGAACAGATTTTTGCTTTTATCCTGTATAGCATAATTTCTATGCCTGTACTCACACACTTCACTGCACTTAAGCACACAGCACACTGTCAATTCTGTTCCCTGAGAGGAAAGCAGCACTGTGAGGCAGGAAGAGTTACGCATATGAAAGCCTTAGGGAAGGTTTTTTGGTGTTTCTGAACAAAACACCAGAGAACTCATGCAGACCCCCAGAGTCCAGAAATGTACCCAGTAGCCAAATTACCACAGAAATTTTGCCTTCTTCCATAACAACTGGTCTGTGGAAAAAGCTGATCGATCTTATTGGAGGGTGAGAGCACTCTGTCTCTGGAGGTCTACCTACTTAGGTCTTGGATAAATACAGCCTTTTATTGCTTGAAATTAAGAGGTTTTTTTACATGGCAGCAGTGGAAAATGAGAGAGAAAGGTAAACCAAGCAAGGGGTGATCTTTCCTAGATGACTTCTTGAAAAAAAGGAAAGATCACTCTCCTGTCACATTCAGTTGTCACAGATTTCTGAAGCTAGTTGATGCTTTTAGTGTCACTCATTTGGTCTTAACATAGATTGTAGGGATATCCATAAAAGATGTGTTTTCTGTGTAGATGCTAGGGGGTAGACATGAAAGAAGAGCTTAGCCTGATACTTAGAAGCCTGCAGGCTGATGGTCTGGTAACTGGAAACAAACAAATACATCCTTTCATTTGTAAATGGAGTGTATTCCCAACTTGTATTTATTTGGAACCATTTTCAGAGTAGTATTGCAGTTGATAACATTGTCTGCATCAATCTGAGGAGGACAAGCAATTAAAAAATATTAAAGGGAAGTTTGTATTTAAGCAGTCAGGACTTCTGTGATCAGAATGAGAAAACTTTGGTTTATTTTTAGGTGATTCTGTAGAACTACTTTTTGACCTTTTGAAGTAACAAAGACATTTGAGAATGCAAGTTGTTGTACACTTTGTTGTCATGGTGAGATCTTCAAACGTGAGGATACAGATAAACAAGTTACTGGAATACAAGCTAGGGTGTGCAGACTTGGATCTAACTAGCTATTCTCAGGCAGCTCCTGGTGGTGGGCTGCTCTTTCTCTTAGTTGCATGCAAGATAATTTATTGCACCTTTGCTGAAGATGATATGATCACAGGCTTGAGAAGCTCAGCCTCTAGTGATGTGCCAGTTTGAGCAAGTAAGACTTTCCTGCCTCAAGGTCCCATGAGAGTCCTGATCCAGGGTGGTGTCTCAGATCACATGCAACATACATCCACAGGATCAAGTCTGTTTTTCAAAACAAATGATACTTTTTCATACAGAAAATTGATGTCTTCAAATACATGTCAGCAGATGAGGAAGAACAGAAACAGTCGCTGAAGAAAAGAGAAACAGTCTGTGAGACAAGGATTATTGTCCAGGATTTTCCTTCTGAGCTCTGTGCCCTAACTGCTAAGTGCAGAGATTTTTGCTCTCTCTTCCCTACTATGAATCCAGCATTGTTTTTACAATTGGAACGAATTAACTGCTTGAATATTTATCCTGGTTCTTGGACAAGGTTTTACAGCCTGGGTGGTTTCTGGCCTAGTTTAGAGTGAGCTTGGATGCGCATCATTCCTTGCAGGCGTAACCTTGCTGGATTCTGCTGGGCCTCCCTTCTGGTTTGCATGAAGCACGAGAATGCAGCTCCAGACTTGTCGCAGGCTTTCATGTGGGAACCTTTCAGTTTCTTCTTGAAGTTGTCACAAGATCATTATGAATCCCTTAAAAATAGATGGCCTTCCTACTTCCAACTGCTAACATGCAGTTGAAAAAATAAAGAAAAGCAGCATAGGGTTAGCATTAATAGCAAATCACCAAACTACATTCCTTTTGTACATTAAAAATCCACATATTTTAAATCCATCCCTGTAGAGACTTCACTCTTGTGTATAAAAAGCCCTGTGCAAACAAGTCTTGTTTGGAGTGTTCAGGAGTTGTAATAACTGCTGAAAATAGTGTCAGTAATGGGGCTTACAGGCAAATGGATGAGTTTAAATTCCCTTATAAATACAAAGTTGTACATGTCTGTGTTAGATTTTCTTGTTTACTATGCAAACTACCAGTACAATTAAAAATCTGGATTGTGGAATGGATTTAGACTACAATTGTTGTTTTGAAACTAAGCTCAAAATGAGACATTACATGTGAACATTGTGATGACTGTGTCTGGGTCCTGTGCCACAGAGTGTTATTTAAAAGCAAGCAAGAGGAATATGTATGTCAGCATCCTATTTTTTCTGGCATACTGCACTCTAGTAATTCTGGTTTTTGGAAAACTTTTCCTTAATAATCTCCTTTTAAATCCAGTCATACAATGCTATTAGAAGAAGGCTAAATTTACTTCAGTACTTGTTTTATTAACATGATGAAAAAGGACTTACAGATTTTTGAAGTGTCATATAAATGTTATGTGTTCTATTATTCATTGATCATATCCTGGCTGTGATGTTAACTTTGGAGATCAGTGACCAGGAGTATCATGAAGGAAACAGGATTTTCACAGAAGTTAGATGCTATTTCATAAACATGCATTCTTTTTTTTCAATTTAAAACTTTAAATAACCTTTAAACTCAGGCAGCAGTGTTCATTTTAGAGGGATAAACCCAGTCTGTGCAAGAAAGTGCTGTCAAAATGCTCTGGAAGAAAAATAGTCTTTTTCCAGAAACACATTTGCTTAGGTATACGTATTTGTCTTGTTGCATAAATCAGGTATGTGTAGACTACAAATTCTTACAAGCAGCTGCTCAGCATATGACAAATTTTGTCTCCCATGAGTATAACAAAGTAAGTATCCTCTTTATCAATGTGTTACACTATAAACAGTATAAACAAAAAAGTAGTATCAAAACAAGTATTAGTGGCTCTTGTTTAGGTGGCTAAGACATTAATGAGAGGTACACCATATACCCTGGTTATTATCCTCCCCCAATGCTCCATTTCATGGAATAGTATGAGTCTTGTTATTACAATTTTATGTGCCTAAGCCAGAATGCAGACATTTTGTATCTCTGCCCTAGTAATGCAAATTTCATAGAGTACATTCAGTGACTTCACAAGGAGACAACTTGATTTGATTTCCACTCTAAAAGACCAAAGGAAGGTTTGCATGCAGAAGTTCCTCCGGGTTTTAATAATATTATGAGTTACTATGTCATCAAGCAGTTCAGTGGTTAGAAGTATCATAGTGAATTAGAAATAGTGTATGGGACTCATCAGGGCCTTTTAAATTGCTGGCAAAAGAAAAGAATAAGGAAGGTAAGTGCAATTTTAACAGGTTTTAATTGGTAAAATAAGTTTTGTTCCAGGCAATGGCATCAAAGCACATGGATTTGAGAACTCTCAGAAATTCTTCTCAGTAAGAGTTGTTTTGCTTATGTCACTTTTTGAGTGTCCAAACACTTCACTGGTGCTGATTTTCAAAAGCACAGGATTTCTAGATATCTTTGGGTAGTGACAGTATTCCTGCCTGGCTACTCATATGTTGCAGCTCCTGTACTCTGCTAAACCACCACACTCTGGCTGACGAAGGCTTCCCAAGTGTCAAAGGGTATCCTTACTGCTGAGCATTTCAGCAGTGCTTTGTTGCATTGACCTGGTGGGTCCCTTTGGAATGGGTGCCACTGGCTCAGTTTAAAGATGCTTTGTACCAGTGAAACTGCACTCATGAGGTGCCTTGTGCATTTAAAATAAGGTCACCTTCACCCACTTCTTCCATCTACACTCGAAGCCTTTGCAATTTGGTGCCAAGGTAGCTGCCCTTCTCAGAGGCACAACCGTGAAAGAGAGACCATATTTATTAGAAACACTTTAGCAAAGTAAACTGATTTACTGAGGTGAAGTCAGTTTTAAGGTTGCTTAATGCCCCAAACTAGTTGGATTGTTCTTCTGTGATGTTGAAAGGACCTACATATCTTCGTAGTTGTTTAGCTGCATATATATAGATACATGTCAGCAGCTGAAAAAGGAAAAGCTCTCATAAATCAAATTCTCAGACTTATCTGCTCATCTGTGAATACTGAACAGCCCTTTTATTTTTGAGAACTTCTGTTCAAATTTTTTACCTAAGAATGATTATCAGTCTTTCCCCTTCTATCTTGAGTCCTTAAGGCCTTCTTCTATGGAACAAAACCTGTGTATGTTTTGTAGGTGTGCTGAAATACAGCCAAGACAGAGGTCTCAGTCTGGACACAGAGCTACTCTGTTGCCAGACAACATGAGCAATGAGGAACAAAATATTTTCTAAGAGGTTGAGGTGATCTGTTGATTTGTTTCCTTGTCCAGATAAAATTACAGAAATCTGTACCATATGGCGTTACATGGCTTTTGTAAACTCTTCTGGCAGCATTTCGGTTTTTTTCGAAGCTTTTCCCTTCCCAGCATGAGTGATGCAGAGCATGGCACAGGCAGGGTCAGTTGGGGGTTGGTACAAACACCCCACTCAGTCCTGCTCTGCCAGCTTTACTGTGCCTTTAAATTGAAAATTGGGCAGACGCAGGAGAAAACACTGCCTTTAGCAAATGGTGGGCCAAACGCTGCTTGACCTTAAGTTCAGGCTAATTGACATTGACCTTGCTGAAATAACAGGGCTCTGAGCCATGGAGGGGCTTGGGTTGTGCCATGGGGAGTTTTGAGAACCTTTCCACATTCTTATTAGATTTTATTGGTTTTAAGTACTCAGGGTTCAGAGGCAGAGTAAATGCTGCATGCCCCCCACAAAAGAGGAGATCTCGTATTTGTGTGTGTTTTCTCTGTTCTTGCCAGTGCTGGCTTGCTGGCCGAAGGCATTTGCTGACTCCCATCGTGGCCAAGGGTTTAGAAGCTGTAGTTTTTGAAACAAATGTCTGGCTATAGCGGATTGGGTCATAAAGGTGATGGTTCAGGGCTGCCTGTTGTGTTTCCGTAATTCTTCCTTTTCTGTTAATATGGCTTTACTCGGAAGACTCCTTTCACAGACACCCCTGATGACTGCTAAGCTCAACGCACACACCTCCCTGAGGGTTTTGAGAGGCTGTTGAGGGGTTCCATTGAAGATGTGCCAGGATCAGCTGTGTCACGCAAGTGCTAATGAGGAGAAATTCAGTGACCTTAGAAGAAAGGCCTCACAAAGTTGCACTCTGGGACCATGGGCTGGGATCCTTGCAGGAATCTTTTAAAGCTGATGAACTGTCAATAAGATTTCCTACAGGGATGAGGAAAGCGGTAATGTCAGGCTGTGGGCTCAACTGTAGAGACATAATGAAGTTGGTATCTTGAATGAGAGTAAAGTTGTCTTCTGTAAAAATTACCATTTATTAAGACATTTTAAAAGGAAAGAAGGTGGAAAAAGCCCTCAAGACCTATTTTCTTCCAAAGTAATGATTGATCAAAATACATTTAGTCTTAGAAACTTATTTATAAATATGAAGTGTAATAACAGACAAGAACATGATGACATTAATTTTGAGTAAGCATGGTCTTTACATTTGGTTTTGATTTCTTTTAGAAAAAGAAGAGAAATTATAAAAAAACGTTTATCTCCTGCACATTCAGTAAATTTTTAACTCACTGTCTATGTGTAATATAATTTTTATATAAATGTAAGTGGAAAAGGCTTGTTCTTGATGTCTTTTCTATCTTTTGTCACTGCAGAACTTGAATAAACCCCTTATCCTTTCTCTATCCTTGCCCTGCACTGGTAATAACAATCAATCTTTTTATGGTTATCCAGGCAGTTTAATTTATCTTTCCTCTCCTTCATAGTTGCTCAAGCAGACCAATAATCTTTTGTTTACTTGAACTTTGTGTCCTCCTGGTCTATGTGAAGGTAACAGTCCCAGGACAGAGTCCAAGGCAAAATAATTAAATTGACCCTGTTGCATGACAACTCCATTCAGAGTTTTGCTGCTTAATTAACTATTTCTCTTGCCTAAGAGCCACTGTGGTGGTCCAGTATACAAACTGGAAGGAAAAATGTTCAGAATAATGTATTCCTTGAGACCTAAGCCAAGTCCAGAGACACCAAAGAACAGAAAGCCCAAGGGAATACTGAGACTGTCTTGGGAACAGTGAACTGATTTGGGCTCTACACAGGCAGGCTCTCTCGATTTCCCTGCCTATTGGCACAGCATGAGCCTTAACCAAGCTTCAAGCCTACAGATTTAGGCAGCAGCAGTGAATCTGGGAAACTGCAGCAGTGCTGATGGTACCAGTTACCTGTGTTAGAAACTTGTTCTTTATTGTTTTGTTCTTTACTTTTTTGTTACTCCTAGGATGGGTTTTGTTCAGCTTTCAGGTCAGCACTTCTCCTGCTCACCACTGGTATGCTGGCTATAGCCCAGCAGCCCTCAGAATCAGCCCATACCCCATCTCCAAAATCTTGTGCCTGTATTCTTCACAGCACTGCTTAATAGCCCAACTTTAGAGCATTTTCTCTCATAGCAGGCCTGCATGACATTATTCTGCTAATGCTATAAATATTTCACGCTACACACAGGAGCTATGTGTTACTACTACCTGTACAAAAGCCATGGTTGTACTGCACAGAGGAAAGCGAAGCAAGTTAGGTGTAGCTACTTGGTCATTAGAAAAATGGCTGTTACAGCAACAAATCAAGTAAAAAGAAAGCTTTGAGCAGGTCTGGGCAAATTCAGGCAAAGCTGGATGGTCAAACTTTCATCCCAAGGCTCTGCAAAGCCAAATCAATATCTGTATCCTGTTACCTGCAAGAGCTTAGCTGGATTTCTGAGGCTGCAGGCTGCAGGTGTCCTGGACAACCCAGTTTTGTAAACCTGGATACCCATGCTATCCTGAAAAATTATACCAAACCTAATCCTGTCCTGGGCATCCTGTGTAGCCTTAAGTGCTGAAATGTTATGATGTCAATTGTGGACAGTAGCCCTCAGTTCAGCCCAGTGAACCCTGGCCATCTCAGTCACCTCCTGCATTGGGCTTTGCAGGGTCTAAAATCCAACCTTAAGCCCATGGCTCCACATGCAGATGGACTCAAATTTCTTCTTGGATCTCCACCACACTCTTGGGATGAGCCCACAATCCAGCACAACCACCCCTCATGGGATGGTTGGTGTGAGACTCCTCTCAAGAAAGCAAGGTCAGGTTTTTCCAGATACCTGTGTAGTTGTCAGCCTGCTGGTCAGCCCCTGATGCCTTCTCAACCCCTTAAATTATGGCACCTGTACTCTCATTGTCCTGTCCCTGACACTGGGGCAGTTGCCTCCCATGGTGATGGAGATCCTGCCTGAAGCCATACCTTCACCTTAGTCTAAGGCCCAATCCTGAAACTCCAGTGCTTTTGGCTCTCCTGCACCAGGAGTCACCAATCTATAATGTCCTCAAATTGCGGCAGAGAGGGCTGGAAGTGTTTGGAAAAATGCTGGCCTCTGTCAGAGGAAGCAAGATGAATTTTGGTTTGGCAATACCAGATGATGCTCCTTCTCTTTTGGCCTGGGTTCAACATGGATCATGTGCTGGGATCCACTTACCATGTCAACTTTGTAAAGAAGTATAGGACCCTTTATGGGTTTGGTGGCCAAGTTTTTGCAGACACTAATTTTTAATACTGTTGGCCAAGAGAGAAAGATTAATTAATTTCATAATTAACATGTAACTATCTTGGCTATTGTTTTGGTAACTTGTATTAACTTTATCCCCAGTCTCATTCCTTGATCAACCCAATTTCTAAGAGGGGGATATTTTGGTAAGATTATGACTGATGTTACATTTGTGGTTTTAGCTTTTGGAGGCTCGAGACTGAGCACAGGACAAATGCTCTGGTGGGTTGTGACCATCTTCTGATGTGCCAACAGAAAAATAGAATGAAAACAACTTGAGGACAATATGGCACAGGCTGAACTAGGGCTTGGGTTAGGTTCAGATTAAGGGCTACCTTTACTCAGACAACAAGAAATGAAGCCTTGTTAAAGGACAGATTTAGGATCATCCTTCTCAATCTACTGATGAGTTGATGTGCTGGATACTCTGCTTGGAAGTGAGAACAAGAGGAGCTGCTTGCAATCCCAAGAGGCCCAGGCTAGCAGAGAGAATTCAGCTATGGTTTGAGTAGATGACTTTCCTGGTTTGTGACCATCTCTGCATGAAGCTGCTGCACTTGCCTATTGCTCTGTGGAGAAGAGGTGCTGTGTCTGCAAGCAGCGACCATCCTCCTTGGACATGATCATTGTCTGCAGGCAGTCTGACTGCTGCTGTGTGTGTTGTGCCACCCACGACACCTGACATGTGTAGAGCTGCCTGGGCAAGGTCTGTACTGTGGGGACCTTGGCCTTGGTCTTGTTGCATTTTCTATTGCTGGTGTTCTGCTGCTGAGGGTGTCAGAAGTCAGACAAAAGTATTACCCAAAGTCCAAAACCAAAGGTCCTATAAGCCATGCCTGGGTGTTGCTTGAGCCTGGAATTTCTTAGTATCCAGAAAAAAACTTTCCATCTAAGTTTCCCAAATGATTGCATTAGTCCCTCTATATATATCCAGAGAATTATCAGGTATTAACCAGGCTGAGAAAATCAACCCCTAGACTATAAAAACCATAAAATAAATGTCCTTCTGTGTAAAGTCTCTGAGGGGTTGATCTGGGAGGAACAGCTTTGGTATCATTTGAGAACATGGACAGGCTGAGCCTCAGCATGCTACACAGGTGAGACTAAACTTTTCTCCTAAGAGATGAGAGGCAGAGGTAAAGGAAGAAGGAAGATGGAGCCCTCTCATTTTGGGAAATATGCTCTAATGTGTGCTGCTAAGATTAATAGCTCTAACAGACAGGTACTGCTGGAGGTGTCAGCTTTGGGCCAGTGGCAGCTGGTATATAACCCAGTTTGCAAATCAGCATATTAGTACAAGCCCATCTTCATAAGTGAGAGTTTTGCTGTGGCCCATGACTATGATGGATGAAGAATGCGACATGGCAATGTCTCAATGGGCTCAGCAACCTTTGGCGGTGAAGAGACCTTTAGCAGGGTCAAGAACATCTGAAATAACTTTAGCACAACATACAGCAGCCCTGGTTTCCTAGTCTGGTCCTGTATTTCAGTTGGGTCCTACCAATCAAAAAAATTACATGTAGCTATTCAGTATTTTATGTATTCAAAACATTGTCTGTGCTGGTTTTTTTTCTCAAAACAATTCATATTTTTAAGTAATTATATAATATCAGCATTTTGCATAGCCTTCAAAAATGAATTGAATCATGTCAAATGCCACATTTTGAAACTTACCTTGAAATTAACCTATATTTTCACCAATTGATTTTATTATTTTGCTTACTGACAGCTCTGAGATGATGAAATAGATTTCCCCCTTCCCCCAGGTAATTTATTAAAAAGCCTAACTAATTACTTTTACTGCTCTTTGAAAAGGTTTGTCATTGCTAAAGAGCAAAAGAGTTCAATCCTAGCAGTAAAACTTTGGACCGTTTGATTGCCAGAAGTCTATTAATCAGTAAAAGAAGTTTTTCAGAGTCTGTGGGTGAAAGAGAACCTAAAAGGAAATACCTGGATACAATTTTAATTTTAGCCCTTAATTTGCCTACCTATATATAATGTAATTAATTTTTCCTCCCAAGAGGAAAAATACCCATAATTTTTGTGATATTCAGGTGAGAGTGAAACACTGGAATTAGAAAAGCAAAATTAATCACAGAAACAGTAGGTTATAATCCAAACCCAGATCTTGGTCTAGTGAATGCAATAAAGTGTTTGCTTTTACATGATCCCTTCCATTAGTATTCTTAATTTATTTTGTAGAGAAACCCCAAAAGTTTAAGTCCTTGAGCTGCCTGTGCTCTTGATCTAAACCACTTGTTTATTATGGAAAGAGCATATATCTCCATCCTTGGAGATAATCAGAACTTGAGTAGACATGACCCTGAGCGATCCGATCTAATTTTAACATTGCCTCTAACTTCAAGGCTAGTCCTGCTTTGAGCAGGGATCAGACTAGATGAGGTCAGGGGGATCATTCCGACCGAGGGTTTTTCTGTAAGTTTGTATATGTGTACTTATGTGACAAAGGTTACTCCTTGGTTCCAGACTATGGATATAATTTTCATACTGAAAACATCAGTATTAAATTTGTCATAGGGCATTTTGGCTTAATCTATGAGTAGAGAAAATTATTGTCATTTATCTTGCTATTCTAAAGCATTTAAATCAGCTACAGAGCAGCCAACCCATGTGAGTAAAGGGCCCCTGTTTATAGAATTCTTCAAGTTAAATTTCTTTTTCTCCACATATTTGTTTCTTGAAGGGAAAAAAAATTCTAGAAACAGTCCCAAAATATTGGTGTTTTGGCATTTCTAACTACATAGGAGATGAAATAGTGTTAGGAGAAAAAAGCCTCCTAGAACACATGATGGTTGGTGTTTTTTCAAGAGGCAAACACAGAGATACTTCAGTTTTTGGAACAGAATAAGGAACTCTGAAAGTTAGATGGATTGTGAGAGATATTTGAAACTAGAACTGTAACAAGTGTTTCTTCAGCCTGATCTCTGAGGGTTTAATGAGGCTGGGGTTCAGGCAGTCTTCTGTGAAGCCTGAAAATTTTGTAATCTAATGCTGAACTCCATTAAAAGAAAGTTGTGTAAGAAGATGAAAATCACTTTGAAATGGGTTAAAGGAACAATATAATTAGGAAATAATATAGAAGCCTGATCAGAGCTTAGGATGTTCCTGGTATAAGTCAACATAACCCTCTGTCAGTCTAATGATTTACTCTATCTTTTGGCACCTGGGAGTAGGACGCCAGAGCAGCAAAGCATTTTTTTCTGCTAGTCCTGCAGTGGAGAGGAAAACAAAAGAAAACAAAACAACCCAGAAAGAATGGATGGAAAAGTGAGGATTTGTCTATCAAGAAATCACTCAAAAATGTCTTCATTATTTATTTTTTATTCACAGCATGAAGTTCAGCTTTTAAAACATCCTGATATTTAGATGAAATATTTGAAGGGTAAGAAAAATAACACTATTTACAAAGGGAAAAAAAATCTGTAAGAATTGAATTGTGGCTACTCTGTTTCTTTAAAAATGAGTTTTTGATTAAAGCATAATTAATGCCAGGTACACATGCAACACCTATTTCAGTAGTGGTTCACCACAGAAAGTAACTAAAAATAGTGTTAAGTGGTGTTTCTGGAGACAAGTTTAAACTAGAAATGGACAAACTGTCATGCAAAATGGCATTGGCTCATGAAATCCTTTTCTATTCTCTTTGACTTGTTTTAACTCCTACCAAGTGAGATCAAAGACAAACGGTGATGTAAAATCCTTAACAGTCAGCACTGAAAATCAGGTTTGCTCCCATGATAGCAATTCTGTTTCATTTCTTTCTCTCTCATAGCAATGTAGATCACCCTCAGGGATGTGAGGGCTGCAGCTGGGCCAGCAGAAGGTGCTGGCTTTTGCATCCAAAACCTGTTGTGCATTTTGCAGCTTCAGAGAACAGTGTGCCTACCAGCATTACTGAGAACAGCACTGTAATGGATTTCCCTCTAGTGATGAAATGTGTAAACTACAGATTAATCTACATATCTAAAGTACTGGCACAGTAGAAGTAGCTGTTGCTTTCTTCCTTTCAAGCAGCCACTTTGAGAGGGGAAGAAGAGAGAATCAGAAGTTTATTGTATCTGGAATACAAGGAAGTCTAAGTGCAAATAACAGCACTCTCCACCATGAAAAAAAAAAACACAAAAATCAAACCAAACCAAAACCAAACCAACTAACCAAGAAAAAAAACCAAACCAAAACAAAACCAAAACCCAAACCAAACCAAAAAAACACAAACAAAAACAAAACCCCCCAACCAACCAAAACCTCAACAATAACAACAAAAACCAAAGGGGGGAAAAAAAACAAAACCACAGAACCCCCCCCCAAAACAAACAAACAAACAAAAACAAAAAAACCCACAAACGACCACAAAAAACCCCCTCACCACCAACCCCCACCCCCAAGCAACATTTTAAAATTAGAAATAAAGTTCTTCACTAAGTACACCTCCACATTTAGTTTGTTATTCTGGGTAGAAAACCACTACCTCTTAAATCAAGATGAGCTTCAAAATGCATTTTCTGGTGAAACAAGTTAACTCTTTTATCAGTTGTTTCCTTAGTGTTTAGAAAATATCTTTTTCAAGCCTGAGACACTCTTTTAAAAGCTGTCATTTTATGATAGAGTTTTAAAATTACAGCAGAAATAGGTGCTCCAGGGCTGAAACCATAAGATTTAGGTATGGATTCATCTAATTTTCCTAAGCCAATGAAGAAATTAATCAATAAATGTGGGCACAAAATTAACTAATCTTTTGCTCTTTTTTGTGCTTTTTCTAGAGAACTGTCCCTTTTGGCATCAGAAGTCTATATTATTTCCCCTGAATAATTTTGAAATAATTGGCTAGTGTCAAATAAATTTGGCAGTGGGAAAAAGGTTTTGGAGATATTAAGTTTGACACTACTTGTAAAAAAAAAAAAAAAAAGCTACAAAGGAAAGATCTTTAATGCATACCCTGAACCCTGAAGGACAACACCAACAAAGCAGTCTGTGTGGACATGGGATACCTGCGGGACACTGACACGGAGAGAACTGAGCCACACCTTCACTCATGTACATATGTACATGTCAGATTAGAGAGCAGGTAATACAAACCTAGCTTGACGTGCCTCTTGTGTGGATTTTCCTAGTTGCAAGAAAGTGTGAACAGAGGGGAACAGGGCTAGAATCCAAAAAATATTCAGAAAGTTGAGATAGGGACGAAATTTATCACAGTGATAAGAGAAAGGTGGTCTAGTTGGGAAAGAGTCACTGAGTACCATGATTGCACAGGAGAGGATCAGAGAATATTTGGGGACTGCAGGCCCAGCAGTGCTGCAAGTAATATCCCCAGGACAGGAAACAGTGGGAAAGGCTGCATGGGTGGTTGAGGAGCTACAACAGCCAAAGGTCTTCAGTTAGACAGTTCCTTTTTAAGTGTAATTTTTCCTGGCCTTGAAGGAGGACCTAGACTCAGGTCTCTCACTGCCTTATGGCTACTTGAATATTTCCTGTGGTTAAATCGTAGTTGGCTGCCTGAGGATGAAGTGTTGGCATTGAAGTCCCAGAGTTTTTCATGTAAAGAGTCTATCAAAAATGACATGTAAGGAAATGGGGCCTCTCTAGTCCTGGTTAATTTGACATATGCAGAGAAGCGAGTGATTAAATAATTAGGTACCAAAGTTTTTATGAGTTAAATCATGAGTTACTTACGCATTACTAAATGCTGGAATACTGGATAGGCAGCCTGATCTGTATATATGACTTATATCCTCATTAAAACAACTTTCTTCTATGTTATCCTTAGTTCTGTAGGAGAGGCTTGATGCAAAGTGCTAGAGTGAGTGAGGTGTGCAAAATTTTTCCCTCTTCTCTCTAGTCATCTGATGGGCACAGACACAGGGCAGGGTTTAGTCAGGACGCAAGGCAGGGCAGAAAGGATAAGAAGCTTTCAGATAGTCATTAGGGATATGCTAAACAGAGTTTTGGAGGATTTCATTGCCATAACATGTGACTTTGGTAAGGGAGGTCCATGCCCAGTGTGTCCTGTGGGAACACAAGTTGCTTCCAGGGGAAAGCACCCCACTACCTCCAGCTATGTGAGCCGTGGAAGCACGGATGAGATGTGGTGTGGGCAAGACAAACAAAGGACTTTAAGCATCCTGGTTTTAGCAATGCCTAATTTTTCAAGACTCAGTTGGACAAAGCTTTCAGCCACTAGGCCTGGCCTCTGGGCTATGCGCAGGAGGGTGGGCTGAGGCATCTTGAACACTCCTGTGAGCCCATGGCCAAGCACTGGGCTGCTCTGCAACTGCCTCCAGATCACATTATTTCTATACCTGATCTTCCTCTTTCCTCTCCTTTTCTTTTTCCTTTCTTCATCACCTTTTTAGCTTCCCTTTTATAGCCCTTTCCCTACCTCCCACCATCTCTGTTCAGATGACTAGTCTGCCTCAAAGCACTTTTTCTGCACTGCATCAAGCTGTGCTGCATCCCACCTCAGTTTTGCTATTGGTGATACTCTCAGTCTTGGAGGGCATTACCAAAGTGGAACCCCAGATTTTATTGGCTTGGTGAGATACAATGTGCCCAAACATCCCCCATGCAACCTTCAGCTCTGATGTCTGCCCCTTGCTCACACAGCTTCCCCTCAGCTCACTGTGAAACCCAGTTTCTCCCACTGTCATCTCTCACCTCCAGCAACTTCTTCATGTCTTGATGAGATAGGTGAAATCAGCTTGGGACAGAGACCAGCTGTCTTCCTGAAGCCATGATACATAATTTCATTTTTTCCCTCCAGCTTGCCTTTACAGTCATTTGTCTCTCCCTCAGCCCCACCTCTCTCCCAACACATTATACTCTTGTTATTGAGTGTGGTTTTATTCACAGAATATTCACAGAATATCGTTAACAAATATTTAAAGATCTTCCACTGTTTTTTAAAATGTATTTTGAAGATGTCTTTTAAATGTATTTTCTGCAAACCCAGTTGGGGAGGTAGAAGGAGGGACATTATAGTTGTCAGATACTATGCACATCCCGTGCTCTGTGGTCATTACAGTTAGAAAAAACCCCACACTGCCTTGTTATTTTTAAATTTCAGTCTTAGTCATTATGAGATATCTACGTGAACACGCAACAGTCACAGCAAAACCATCTCCCAAAGCTGAGAGGATGCAGTATCTCAAAAATAAGCAGCATCTCTTTAGCATGGCCTCAAAATAATTAAATATTTGAGTTAGTTTCTCTCGGGATTTTAATTATATTTAAAGAGTAATTTTCCTTTTGCACACGCAACACAAGTAGTGTCTTCTGTGTCAGTAAATTTGCATCCAGGCTATATCTGAAGTCAATTATGCATATTTTAGAAATAAAAATAAATTATTTCTCTGTTTTAGAGTTTCTAGCATCACAATACTGATGTAAAAAAATCCATCCATAATTATCTTTTACATTCCCTCTAATGAGATCACATCTCCAAATGTTAATTTTGGATACGTTACCATACAAAACTGAAGGCACTGCACATTTTTTTTCAGTAGCATATTAACTGTGTATCTTCTCAGCTTTACTTGCAATGACTGGGGATTTTTGCTTAAAAAATCCCTAACGTAGGCAAGGCCCATAAACTAAGTGCCCACAACAAATTATTTTTCTCCTGCCAAGTGCACTTGGGACAAGAATCGATCTTATTTGCAATCAGGAAGCCAGTCAAAAATTCTCAAGTCACTTCACAATTTTCAGTGTAGTTTAAATGGTTTAATAAAGAGTAGGATACAATTGCTGCTGCTGGAACATGGGAACCTTCTCTCCTGTGAAAGCTTAATTAATGAAGATGAAAAAAAAAAAACCAACAACACAAAAAACCCCCCAAACAACAAGAAAACCCCTAATTTGACAGATCTCTGGCAGACTTTGCAGGACTGGCTATGTAAGAAATGTTTGACCTTGCAAACTCAGCAGATTCCAAATGAATCAGGGAGACAGGGTAGGTACCAAGACTCATTCTCACACTTGCTTAAAACCCGTCTGTTCAAAACAAACTGACATCTTCAACTATATATGAACTTTCATTAAAAAAAAAAAAAAACCACAAAAATTGAAGTAGATTTTGGCCAAGTTAGTTTTTTACTGAATGGTAGCCAAAATACCTCTTTTGTGTCAGTACTTTTCTTTAACTGCATCTATGCAATGTTATGTGATTTCAGTTTCTCTAAATACTGGTAAGAATTGTCCTCTTATAACCATTTTGACTTTAGGCATGCAATAGCCTTCCTTAAATCAGGAAAGCTGGATCAACTCCTAAGTGCTTTCCAGCTTTACATTTTAGCAGCAAGATGCCAAAGCAGCTTTGCTTGGCATGTTGATTAACTCCTGTGTCAGGGAAAAAGAAGAACAGACCACAAAGGCTTTAGACAAATACATGGAGAAGAAAGCTGTCAAATTTCTGTGGCTATTTACCTGTGTCAGAGCAAGTGCCTGTAAGGCATACAAAAGTGTAAAAACAAGCAGCTCCCACAGAAGAGAGGCATACCATGGAATCAGAGATATTTTGGAGAAGGGTGAACATATCACATGTTTTAGAGGAGTGTATAAAACATAACCATGCTGAAATGTCCCAAAAGCATTAATAATTATTTATTCAGCTAAACTTTAGGATCCAAAATGCTTCTCATCTAAACTCATTCTTGATAAATAAGCTGAAAAAGGGGACAGAATCCATGAGGCAAGCAGCTACCACTCTAGTGGCAAAAGAAAGGGGGCTACTATTTTTCTTCTAGTACACATGCAAAGGAGTAATATGTTGCTATGCTCCCAGCTGTGGGAATGGATTTCCCATATACAACATGGAAAGAGTCCTGCCAAAGATGGGCAGAAGAAGAAAATCAGCCAGCGAATGTTGATACCTTGGACTGATGCTTTAATGTTGTTTAAAATGTATGTTTACCTTTGCCATGTGTTCCCCTTCCTAGAATTCTGCACGTGTTTCCCCCCAGAATCCTGTGTCTTCCCGAGACCCACCTCAGTGAGCAGAGGGGTGGGGTCCACCTTGTTACCTTCCCCACCTGAATGTAAATTCCCTCATCCCTACTGGCCCACAGCCAGACTCCCCCCTTTCCCCTCATTGGAGAATTTGAACCCCCTCCAAGGTCTATAAAAACCCCTGTTTGTCCTAATAAAGTCTCTCCGTTTGTACCCTCCCCAGGCTGTGTGGTCTCTGTGTCCTCTGCCCGGGGCTTGGGGTCCACGTGGCACAACTTTCTCCTAGGTTCATGGACTGAAAAACCTAACCTGGAGGCTAAACCCATACTGCTGTGACCTCAGCACTACCAACACAACATCCAACGAGGCTCAAAATATATCCCAGCCAGGATACCCAACTATCAAATCAATCACATATAAAAAGAGGCCAAGAATTCTTTGAGATTTATTCTCTTCCATTATTTGCAGGCAGCAGACTGCCATCCCAGGCATTGGCTCAGAGTAAACCAGGACAATCCATCACCTCCCAAGGACATGGATGAGAAAAATGCTATCAAATTTTCCTTACAATATGGCAGCAGATATGGCAGCAGTTCAGTCACACAAGTGGCCCATCTATAAGATGCTGATCAATATGAGATAATGGAGATATTGAGAGTGTTTTGCCTCAAACCCAGGGGGAAAACAGTCTGTAACTGCAGATGAAAAATATTTAAGCTAACTGCAATAAAAACACATAGTTTTTGCAGCCAGAATGGGTTGCCCTTAATACTGAGATCTTATTTCCATAAATAAAAAGTGGTTTTGTAAATAATTTTTTACCACATCAGAAGTTGATATCTTCCATGAAACAAGGGTATTGCTGACATTTGCACATGTCAGATTCTGATGTCTGTTCCACATTGTTTATGTCCTCAAGGAGGTACTGAACAGCGCTGGTGTGCAGTTCCCTTCAGGTTTCTGCAGGAAATATCTCTTGCAGTCTTGGAAAGTAATTATTTTACAACATTGCTGGGGCCTTTGCTGCTGCAGTTGATCCAATGATTCATTTTAAATTGGTTGCACTTTAAAGCTAGGAATTGTCTCTTCCCTGTTAAACATGGCAGTTAATGTTTTCTTGGAGGACCAAATATATTGTAAAATCATATAAAGTTTCTGTTGTATGAATGTTTAGTCATTTCTAAAATCTTACTGGGGAAAATGTGATTATTTGATGTGGTTCTTTCATGCAAACTTCTCTCTCAGAAGGTCAGACAAGAACCTGTATTTTGCAAGGCCTGTGTTATTATCTGTTAGGCAATGACGTGACTGCTCCTTATCCAGTCATGTTCTTTTCATTATATTTGAAATCTAAAAATCAGACATCAGTACCACAGATTTATAGGCTCAGTACTTAAAGTTTTTTAATTAATCAAAAGGATTGTAACAATCCAGGAAAGGAAAGGTGTTGTAGTACCTATGATTGGTAGGACTAGGTTACAGAGGGACTGACCATCCTCTCTCCCAGTACAGCACTGGGGCATCATGTGAAGATTTCTGGGGCCCTGCATTAAGGACATCAATGAAGGCAGCTCTTGATGCTCCAGCTGGTGGAGCACCACTGGAGACAGAATCCTGGCCTAGATGGTTCCTCCACTTGAATCAATACAGCTTATTATCTTGTTTTTCTCTCTCCCTTACTTGGAAGGGGAAAAAAGTCCATTGTGGTAACCAGGGGATGAAGTGGGCAAAGCCCTCAGCAACCAAGTATGACCTCAGAAGTGGTCCTGCTGTGTGCAGAAGGTTCCACTGAGGTGCCCTGATCTCTTGTCCAGCTGGAATCATACTGTGATTCCAAATGTCTTTTGGTGTTGGTGAGGTTTTTGTGAGTTTGTTTGTTTGTTTTTTTTTTTTTGTTTTTGTTTTAGTTTGTTTCTGTTTTGGTTTTGGGTTTTGTTTTGGTTTGGTTTGGTTTTTTTTGTTTTGTTTTGTTTTGTTTTGTTGTTGTTTGGTTTTGTTTTTTTTTTTCTACAATACTGCCTGGCTGTTGTTTCAAAGTTATGGTATGTGATGAAAAACTTTGTAAGGGTAACTTTGGATGACACATAATTCACCTGTATTCAGAGGTTGTTTAGGAACTTTCAGCTTACAAAACTTATTTTTTCTTTAAGTTCTAATTAAATAACTTCCAGTGACTTTACACTGTATCTTTTGTGCATGAGACTCCCCTAGCCTTTCTCTGCCCTTGTTTATTAGTTTCTTCAGGAAAAAGATGATCCTGTTTTGCATTTCCTGAAAATCCCTGGCTGTTGTTTATTATAAACATCCTACAAATATTTCAGTTACCACACATTTCCCTTTCATTTATTGCCATTTACCATTTGCTTGGTATTAGCAGTGCTGATTGTGTGTGTGGGATCTGTTAGCTTCAGACTACTTTCGTAAGACTAGTCTGTCTCTTCTGTGACTTCTCAGGTCCCAAAGCACAGTTTGCAATTTCAGGGTACAGTTGAAGTTGAAAGTGTGGGTTTGCACGCACAAGCTTTCCATAATAAAAACTCTGTTGTGCAAGTACAGCAAAAGGTCTCTGAATTTTAAATTCTTGGCAACTTGTGAAGAAAAACACACACTGAGAACAGCTTCTCAGAAGAGACAGAGCAATTATTGTAACTGGTGCTTGCAAAGCAGAGGGGAAACCTTATTGAGGGAACAGGGGCAAGGGCATCACTCTTACCTTCCTGGGGCACCAGTGTATGGCAACCTGATGTGTGTGGACAGGCCCCATGCAATTCCAGATTTTGTCGTGGGGCTGCATATCCCAGTGAGTGCAAAGATTTGTCAGGTAGTTTTGTGCACAGTTCTGTTGCATTGACCTTGTGGAGTCCTGTGGGGACTTTACCTACGAGTTTAGTATTAAGGTCAAAGGGAGTATGAACAACAGAGTCCTGCAAAAGTCTTCATTGAAACAAGCACAGGTTGTAGCTGTGGGGATTTGAATCATGGACATTCAGGTCATCTGGCCTGTGGATTCAGAAAACATTGCCGAGTGTCCTCCCTGCCCTGTGCAAAAGCAACAGGTCGCACACAGGGCCAGCACGGGCTTTGGGCCAAAGATGGAGAAAAGCTGCTGAGTATAGTTTCTGTGGGTGCTGATAACTTCTTAAACTGAAGTAAATTTTGATTTTACCACACATCCTGTCTACACAGTACTGAGTGTTTATGGGCTGAAGAAGCATGATATCTAGCCTGAGCCACAGTATAAATCAACATGATGCTAACACACTGCTTCAACTGCCTCAGCTATTGCAGATACCTCCTCAGTACTGTGTTGTACATTAAAGATATATCCTTAGTTTTTCATGCTGCCACATTATTCCTGGAGGTATACACCTTCAGCATATATGAATCTCGTGTTCCTTCTAAACCTGTTTGGATGTATAGAAGTGGGGATGTCTGGTTTCAGTACTTGCTTGCTGTAACTTTCTACACAAACAGAGTTCAGTGAAACGCCAATTTACATTCACAAACACTTTGCTCCTGTGTTCTACTAGCAAAACTAAGCAATTCCTTCAAGTGTTTAATCATAAAGAGGTAGGGTATCCCCAGCTCCTGCTTTCGAAAATAGGCATAACACATGTAAATTAAATATTGAACTTCATGGTATGAAAGTCATCAGATGCCTGTTCAGCAACTGGTAGTGTAGAGCTTTCAGTTATTATGACTGCCAGGCAGGAGCTGATGTGAAAATGTTAACCTGAGTGAGCCCCTTAGTAACGAATCCTCATTACAACACTCTGTTTTCATAAAGCTGCAACCTAACAACCTCCAATCTTTTTGTATTTATACAATGTCTGTCTAAAGGCTGAAAGGACAAAAGTAGTTTGAATTTAATAATTTGCCTTTTTTTCTTCATTTTGAAAGAAGGAACAACATGGAACTGTACACCCAGGCCGGTGGCCTCCAGTGATGCTAGTGCCAGGGGCAATACAAACAGTAGCAGAAAACCAAACACTTCTCTTGCCTATGTGCAAAATCCCTCTTCCCACTGCTATGCAAAGGAACACAGCATCACACATAAAAGCAAGGAACTGCTGGCTGTGTGGCTTCCTTGTGGAAAATAAGAACAGGAAAACCTGTGGATGAGAAAAAGAATTGTGTTGGTGAAAATACTCTATCTTTAATAAGGTATTTAATGGTTTAAAAAATGATTCACTGTACCTCCTCTTAGGGGCTATATGAATTTGATATGAGTCATAGTTTGTTGACATACAGCATGGAAAGAAAATCACTAAAATTGTAGCCAAGTCAGATGGTTATCAGGAAAAGTTCGTAAACTTGTCAGCATTGTTTGGAAGCTGTTTTCCCATTTTATAGTATGCCATTGTAGCTATGTAAGAAGTGAGGATGCCTGATGCTGACAAAAGCCCTATGAAGTCCTATACCTTCTCTTTTTAAATGTAAGCTGAACAAGATAAGTTATGAATAGAGAAAAAATTTTGGTCTTCTTCAGAAAAAAAACCCACAAAACAACCAACAAACAAACAAAACAAAACAACAACAACAAAAAACCAAACAAAACAAAAAATACAAAAGCAAAAAAAAAAAAAGAAATTGCATTTCCGGTTACCTTTCATCTGTTTTTCATTCAAGATAAAATGTCTGTCATTGCAACACTGCAATGTAGTGGGAAACATCAGATAACTATCAAACAGTTTTGAAGCAAAGACATAATTCACAGGTCTGATTTTTATGTAGTGATCAATCTTCCTGAAAATGGAGCATCAGCAGATCTGAGACAGCCGACATCAATGTTTAGAGTTGATGTGATCCCTCCTGATGCCAATAAACTTCAAGCCTTCTTCCATGTCATAAATTCTAAAGAAACCTTAAAGGGAAGAGATTTTTTTCCATTTCTAGAGAAGAAAAGAACTTAGAAGTTTTCTGTACTTTTATAAGAGAGACGAAGTCTCCCTCTACTTCTTTAGGAATTGCCATACAATTATCATTGCCCTGTGCACCCTCAAAGACACCCATGTTCCACGGCCAACATTAAGCTAAGAGTGATTAAGCACTCTTAGTTGAACCACAACAATAAATTAAATTATACTTTCAGTTTAAAATAATCCTCATCTTGCCTACCGAGAGTTCTTAGAGCAAAAAGAAAGGCTTAAAGTATCTAATCTAGTTTTCCTACTTTATTTTCTTGTCTCATCCTTGAATTTGAATTAAAATGAGTAATAATAATGAACTTTTCTCTCCCTTTAGTTTATAGGCTTTGACTTGAAGTGCTACTCTTTTTCTTGATAGATGTGCATAAATCTTCACTGTAGGTGCTCTGAGGCCCTCTGCATCCAAAAAGACAGCATTTATTTGGATTCTTATCTTCTTCTTCTCCAGTTTGGGGAAAGGGATATTGCATATCTGCAGTATCTACATGTCATCCCTAATTGCTGTGGACACAGAATGTCATTGAGTTAAAGCTGACACTAAGGCAAGAATCATGTTTATTCAGGTATCCTAGAAATACTATGGCATCTTAATTCTCTGAAATGAATGTGTAGTCCAAAGTAGCCACAGTATTATAACACTCTCTATCACTCTCACCATGTCAGAAAATGCCTATGATTCTTTTTTACAGCAAAGTCACACTTACATTTTGTTGTGACAGACATGGAGAGACAATGAGCATGTCTCCAGCATCTTACTGCTACCAGCTCGTCGTTGATGTATATAATTCTCTGATGCTTGCTTTATAGCTGTTCAGCACTTTTACTGCTCTACAGTCTGTTCTAAACAGTTCAAGGCACTTTTATTCTCCATTTTTCTTAAGGGATGTAGAAGAGACATCTGTCTCCAAACACTTAAAACTTCCCAACATACACTGTAATTTATTTATGCAAAATACCTCAGATAAATTTTCAGTAGGACTTACAGATGTCTGACAAAAATGTAATTTGCTTACACCATTAAATAAAACATTGTTGAAATCTGGCATTCACGCCAACATGGAAAACTGCTCATTTTATATAAGAAAATAAGAAATTTAGGCTTAAAATTAGTCTTCTTAATCCAAATATTTCACTTCAAACAAATTTTCAAGTATTTTGCTGGATCTGTAAATAGCCTTGTACTGAATATGTTTGAATGTATAGTGTGAAAACTGATAGATCTACATAACACATTTAACTAAGACTTTCTATCTCAAAGCTCTGTGTAAACATGGATTAATCCAGCTACTATATTGGGAACTCTGAAGTGTAAAGAGAGACTTGTTAAAGGCATCAAGAATGGATTTAATGAGTCTAAGCTGGGCTTAAAAAGAAAGAGTTTCAGTTAGTAGCCCATGGAAATAAATCCTTTCCTGACCCAAGTGTATCAAGGGAAGAGATGAAGGATCCCGGTGGGTTCCCACTGCTATCTACTGGCAGCCTCCTCCCCAGCACATCAACAGAGTGAAGTTTGTAGAAGTTAAACTGTTTATAAAGGTGACCTAGGACAATTTGATAATAATTTTCAACTTTTCACTCAACAGTGTGTGGTTGTTGGCAAAGATGTGATATGACCTCTTGCTAAAAGCCTTTGGATAAACATCCTCTTCCATTTCTACAGACCTCTGCTCCATCCACTGCTTATCATCTTTCCTATGGCAATAAAAAAAACTTAAGGACTTATGGAGTTGACCGGATGTAACTGAGATGTGGTGACTGAAGGAGCCACTGGTTCCCAGAGTGAGGTCGAACGTGCTAATTAAATCAGACCTGTTAGTCTCTGCTCCTGTCAGGAACATCTGCTGGGGCTGCTGCAAATATGGAGAGTAAGTGGCTGATGCCCTTGATATCCAGGAGGTTCAAAAAGAACAAATCCATGTCAGATTACTTTTCTAAATAAGGTGGTTTTTTTTTGTTTTTGTTTTTTTTTTTTTTTTTTTTTTTTTTAATTGATGTTTCTCTATTAGCAGAATCTCACAGCTCTATTTAATCAGGAGTCATCCCTTGGGTGCACGATAAGATGCTAGCTTTTAGAAATATGATGAAAAAGTTTCACAAGAAAACTGTTCCCTGTTGCTTGCTGTAAATGCTGTAGGAAAGGGTGAGATGCTGAGAAAAGGTTATTTGCAAGGTTCCTGGGGATCTCCAGCTGCCCAGAGGGATGTCCACATGGATATGACCCAGCACACATGGCTGTGTGGGGCATGGTCACTCCGGGGTGCCTTGGCTAGGGCATCCCAAGGCATTTGATAGCTACCCTGTGCCAGTTGCTGGGGAATAACTGCAGGCAGAGGGCACTGGCCTTGGTCTGCATGAAGAAGACAAATGCAATTATTATTTTTTTTTGTTTATTGACAAAGTTCATCTGGATTTTCATGGGAATAAAAGTCCAAATTTCTGCCACACAAACTGTCTCCAGGAAAATCCATAATCCTGTTTCAAATCAGAGATTGTTAGAACAGATAGAAGGTCTTGGTACTTTACATCAGGCAGAGGAGAAGGAGTGACACATTTTTTGTTCAGCCTTGACCACAGAAATGAGCAAACTATCATAACTGAAGCTTCTGGTGAAGGACTGTGGGGGAAAATCAACTGATAACAGATGCTCATTGTGTAAAATTTAATTCCAAGTTGTTAAAGAGCTGTAAGCAGAACTTTTCCAGCATTTATAGCTGGTGCTATCACTTTGTATTCATCAAACAATAATTGCTAATTCTGTGTGCCTTCTGTTCTCTCTGTATGCTCTTTGTTCTGTTCAAATTTCTAACATAGCAATGCCATCGAAACTGAAGTGCAGCATCTGGAGACAAAGCGAGTGTCATTAGTGGGATGATTTTCATGCAAATACCATGCTTGGGATCTAATTTCAAAGTTCACTTACCTGAAAGATGGAAAACTGCTTGTCAAACAAAGATCTTCACCAGACCAGTACTGCTGAAAATACTTTGACTTACTCATCTGTCATTCATGAGGGAGGATGGATTACACTGCAGAAAGTATTAAATCAAAGAGACTTGAGTCTGTAACTCCTACTTGTGGGCAGTGCACAGACCCTTCTCCAGGCTCCTCTTTCATAATATCCCAAGGGTCCCCAGGTACTGCTGTTGTGTAGCCTCTGCCACTCCCAGCAATGCCATGGGTGATAGGGATGAAGACACCTAAGCACAGCCAGCCCAGGGCAGTGGTTGACTGTGCTTGCCAGGACTGTGACTTTTGATGGACCACAGCTGTAAAGGGCTTGCAATCCAGTGCTAACACCTCTGAAGTACCTGCTGGCTCACTCACAGGGCTGATGTTTTACAAAGAGAAATCAGAGCCTACCAAAATCAATTTAATGAACTATGACTGGAAAAAGCCATGGTGCTTGAGCTCTCCCCATGGCTTTTCCAACTAAGTGACCTGTCCTACAGTGTCGCTGTTCTGGATCTGATACTGGGGAACCTCACAGGGGTTTTAGTGATAATGATTGATGTCTGAGAAGGTCTGGAGAGCCAAGGAAGTACACACATCTAAAAACATTTTGCCTGCTCAATAGGAGCTAATCTGTTTACATTGGGCACGTTTGCATGAAAATGAGTAATTCCTGCAAAGGAAAAGAGCATATACAATTGAAAGAATGCTCTGCTATAATACATTTTCTATGCAAACTCCAGGTGTAATTTTAGTAAAATTGAAATTTTAACAAAAGCATCAAAAATATGTGAAATGTGAGCACACAGTTGCATGTGTTTATTCAGTTGCCTCTATTGAGTAGCAATGTCTATGGAAATATGTGTATGATCCATTGACTGGGACCAGAAAATAAAATGTATTTGTTGAGCACTACACACTATCATGACATTCTTCAAATAGTAATGCATTTGGTGTTTGCCTTCTCAGGGCCACACTAGAAATGCAGCCTAGAACAAACTAGAAGTGAATTGAAATTGCAAGAATTTAGCTTCATTAATGAGTATTATGCAGACACTCTTAGCCAGGCTATCAGTGTCCTTAATTCAATCTGCTTTCGTTCTCCTTGGAAATTAAATAACTTAAGGCAACTTTAGTGGTTTTTTTTGTTTGGTTGGTTGGTTTTTTTAATTCTGAATGAGAATATTCGGACAAAAGTGTAAAAAAATAAAATATACACCTTAAAAGACTAATTTACATGTCTTTTCTTGAGTTGCCTGCAGAAACTGTGCCTAATCCACATGTGGAGTTCAGGTAAAATTTCAAAGGCTGACAGCTACATCTCCTTTTTTCTTATTTATCATCTTATTTTCTCTTTATGTTGCTGCCCTGAGTCAGAAGAGGTAAATGTGTGTCCATATCTCAACTCACTGCTATAATTAAAACTGCCATTATTTGCCACTGAGGTACTGGTTTGGGGAAATTAAGTACGTGATAGAAGGGTGGCTACCTAGCAGGGAAAAATATAATGGTTGCTTAATATGCAATATCACATTCTGTTTGTTTTCAGGTTTTTTTCCCCCAAAGAGACAAAAATGAGTTGTTTTATATTTGCAATCAGTTACACCTGAATAATTGCATAGGCAAAGAAACTAAGGAATAAATGGCCTTAAAGGTTTTCCCCATATTCAAAGTGCTTTCTATTCTGAAGAATAATTTTACAACCAGAGAAGGAAGCAAAGACGTAATAGGGGATGCAGCTTCAGTATCTAGCATGGCAGTGAGAGGTTTAGCCACCAGACTGTCACAAGGACCACAGTCAGGGTGGCCATTTGTCACCCAGAATTCTGTGACCACACCTCAGGGAACACCTCCTGGGACTACCCTCATACAGTGCTGATGGAAAGCACCAAGCCAAGCACCAAGTACACAGATCTCTGGGTTTTTTCTGGTATGAATATGTGAGGACTCTGTAAAACAGGTCATATCATGGAGGGTATTTGCAGCTTTTGGGTCACAGGATAAGGAGCTCAGCCTAGAAGGATGTTTTGCAGAGGGTGACTGTAAGGTAATTTTGAGATTAAGCTTATTCTTGGGTAGCTGATCCTGGACAGGCCCCATGCAAAAGTGAGGGCATGCTGGGGAACAAATTGAAGGGGAAAATTGAATTTAAAAAAATCTACATGGTTTACTTAAATTTTCTTTGAGGTATGGGTTTGTCTTTGATGCTAATGCAGGTCAGTTGCCCATATATCTGTCACCTGTATTATTTTTCTTACCAACTTCTTGGATTATGGAAGAATATAATTACATTTTGGACTATGAGGCTACCTGCTGCCATTACCAATTCGGTTTGTTTTTCAATGAGGCATTGAAACTCTCAAGGTGAAGCACAGAAAATAGGTTGAATTTGTTGAGTGAAAGTACCATGGTCATATCAGGCACTCACAAGCTCCTTTTTAAATACTAAAATGTGCTATATTCAGCATAAAACACAGTTTACATTAGAAACTGCAGTTTTCCTGACTTGGAAACATAAGCAATGGGTCCTGAAACTGTGACAGCACAGATCCACAGCAATAGAGCCGTAACTGAAGTGTTGCAAGGAGCACTAGTCTGTGGGATAGTTTCTAAAAACTGATGAGAGGCAAAAATTGTTGAGGACAGAGAACACCATCTTATTATTATAAATGTCTAGTAATTGAAACAGAGGGGAAAATAACCACCTTTCTTTGTAGTTTCCCTTTTGTTGGAAGCCTTTCAAGCCAAACGTTCTGGCAGTGCAAAGCTGCTATTCTTTGGTGTCTAGGAAGGTGGTGCTAAACTACAAATTATGGCAAAAGCTGTGGGAGTGTGTATTCGCTGCAGCTGAAGGATTTACAGATGGTTGTTACCGTTTCTTAAAATCCACAAAGATTGCAGAAGGAATGCTGTAGGGAGTAAAAAAAGCAGATGAATAGATTTAAGATAATATTATTTATGATTTTCTGATAAAATTACTGGTTCAGTGTTAGGAATGCTCAATCTTTTCTGCAGCACCTCTTTTGTCATATTAGGAGAATCAAGATCTGCTCTCGATTTTGTAGCTTTTAGCCACACAGCCTATTATATTGTGGAGTGATGTGTGTGTTCACACGGTGCTATGGCTGCTGTTTGGATCCTAAAAACCTGCATCCAGCTCAGAGAAATGTATTTTATTCTTTATATGCATAAAGAATGTCATACTGTCCTCAAGGGATGGGTTTTGTTCTGTTATGCATAAAACTCTTTGGTTTGCTGTTTTCAAATCTGAGCTTAAAACTGAGCTTCTGCTTCTTGTCATATCGAAGCCGAAAGAGCTTTTCACTAAAACCAGAAATGAATTGTAGTGCAGGCATATGGGATGTCTAGGAACACCAGGCTTGGGCTACTGGACACTTTGACCCTTCTTTATCAGTGCTAATATTAGCACTTTCCTATAAAACTTCCTGTAGAATCATGGATATGATTTGAGGAATGGCCTGAGAGAAATGTTAACAGTGTTTATTTCTTTAATGTCATGACATATTATGTAATAATTTCTTTACTCATCACTTTAACAGACAGAAGCGATTAGAACTTTTGCCTGGAAAAATGCTTTTGAGTACTGATTTGAAGTGTGTTTAGGAAATGTGTTCAAGGGTTGCTGAAATCCCAACCCTCTGGGTTCCTCAAACTCAGTTCCTTTCTCAGGCCTCCTGCCTACCTGCCCAGGCTGTCTGCAGCTTCAGTTCCTTGCCTGATTCTCACAACACTCCTTTGGGGCAGGTGATTATTACAGCAGAGAGAAAGACAAAAACACTCACTCCAGGCCCACAGAAGAGAATTTATCATTGAATCAGTATTTCCTGAGTCCTAGTCCCGTGCTCATTACCCATTTATGTGAAGATGAAAATATCTGTTCCATTACTAATATGTCCTTATTTCTACTAAGTATTATTTCAGTGTGAAAGTGTGCTTTTCATGGAACCCTCTACGATGTGGCAGTGATGTACAGGCAGTTCCAAAAATACCCATGTTATTTCTTGTCTTTAAAATCTCAGTGAGATCTGCGTGGAGTTGTTGCACAAAGTATGGCCTGAGGAGTATGTGTGGTATGCAGAGGTCTAAAAGACCTGCCTGCAGCTGGCCTCTGGCAAATGACCTTTTACTCCCAGGGAAGAGATGAATGACCCTTGAATTGGAGACAGAAACCTTCCCCAGGGCTCCAAGACTGAGTAGAATATATTTTTAGAAAGCAATCAGATGTCTGCCATTTGAAAGGCAGAGATACCCACAAGTACAACACCAATGGGCACAGCAGCAGAACCCTTTATAAGTCATCACAATGACCTCAATAGGGATATATATGTGCTCGTTGCTCCTGAACTCTCTCACAAGGTACAGCATTGTAACAACACATGACTGGGCACACAGCAAAAGAATTTCATGGATTTAATATTCTCACATAGCAAGATTGCTCACTGGTTACCTGAAAATGTTTATAGAAGTGTGCTAAATCTAAAAACATTGACTTCAGCCCGTGGAAGACATGTTCATTTTTTTTTGACATTACAATGGTTTCATTCTTTTGAGCATTAGCTTTTCTTCAATTTTTGTGTTTGTATATGTTGATATTTATGTTGTGATGGATAATTATTTTGGAGATGTCACATAGGAACTCTTCATTTAGGAAGCATGGAGCCAGTCTTCCATGAAAAGGAAGTCACTCTGTCACATCCCTCATGTGGGTGGTACAGTGTGACGGCCAGCCTCTCAGTAAACAGGGCTGAACATGACATCAGCAGTTGGTTTAGAATTAATACTTTCAACATGAAAAATTCATGTTTTTACAAAACCACAAAACCTATATTCATATATTTCCACTTTGAATTCCATCCCAAGGGCTGACAACTACCAGCAAATGCACCAGTATTTTTCTGGCCTTTACCATTACAATGCAGGATGGAGCAGTGGATTATCAAGAAGAAACTGCCATCATGATTCACTCAACACAGAAAAGATTAGAGCTGACTGGCTCTACTCTTAGCACAGGTCACATCCTTTTGCTTATCAGATTTCTTCTTTTTGATTCATCTTGAAGTATTTGCCACTGAGAGGTGTCTGGAACATTTGTACATGTCAGTCACTGAAAGTTTGGATGGGGCGCTGCATATCAGTTAAAAATGAAGGTGTCAATCAGACTTACCATCCAGAATTCAACTCTTGTTAGTTTCATGTGGCTTACACAGATAACAGGGATCTCAGGAACATCACTGGAGACCAGCTCTGCAACATGACTTCGTCAGTAATGGTAGGTGTTTGCTTGCGAATGGACCCAGAATCTGGTTTATTTTGATGTTGCATGAAAAGTTTTTGAGGTGAAGTATATAAATAGGTATTATTATGTATACATAATATAGATGATATAACATATATGCTCTATATAATATATTTATAGTGCTTTTATGCATAGGCATATATGTGTATAAGGGCAATAAAGCTGGTGAAGGGTCTAGAAAACATGTCTTATGATGAGTGGTTGTGGTAGTTCAGCTTTTCTTCTGTGAAATTAAATATAGGTAAAGAAAAGACATGTGGACATGGAATGTAGGTCTAATATTTTGAAGGAAATGAGAAATATATGGAGAGGCTAGTAGCATTCTCCCCAAAAAGGGTGTTAAGAGAGAAATTCAAGGAAAATGAGTGTAAATAATACAAAAAATTAGCCCAGCAGGACATTTTTCATGGACATTTTCAGGGAAAAGTAGTTATGGCTTACTACAAGGCTTTTATGCTGGAAGCAGTTGAATAGAAATCTGCTGTTTTAAACCTTGAAACATCTCAACTCTTTTTCTCCACCACCTCTATCCTAACATGGCAGCTTTGCAGCCAGACAGAGGAGGAGAGGGCATCTAGAGCTCACCAGGCATAACACAAAAAAGCAACTGGTGGCATTCTGCAAATCTGCACTCCAGCATTGGGATTTGGTTTCACATTATTAAAACACAGGATAATGCATGGCCCCAGACAGAGTACAACATAGCAATTCACTTCCAGCTCCTCTACGAAGGTAGTAGCACTAATGAAGCAAATCACATCTCAGGGACATATAGTCATGATTTACTATGTATATAACTGTAACAAAATGTTGTTATGGCTGAGATTGGTACATTTTTAATGGAAAAAAAAAAAGAATTAGGATCGAAATTGAAAAACAACCCTGTTCCTATAAAGAATGAAAATGCACTTGGATAAAAGGTTAATAGACTTAATTGTGGGGAGTAATACAAGACAGCAACTCATACTAGAGAACATAATTTTGATTCTGATATAGGGGAATTGTAATTAAATAGAGGTTGGATAAACACAATTATCCTGGAAAGATTTCCCAGCACTGTACCAGGAGGTTTTAAAATGCAGAGGCAGACACCTATACGTGATCTGGAAGTAGAGATATCACCCTTCCAGCCCCACTGGGTGCTCCACTGCTGTGGCACACTGCCCATGCTGCTGCACTGAGTGGTAACACGGGCAACAACAGCAAGGGGCTGTAATTTGAGATAATTTTGAAGTTTATTCCACCTGTAACTGTAAATGGCAAGTGACCTCCCTGTCTTCATCACAAACCCGAAGATTTCTTGTTCCTGCTGTTCCCCATTTCCACCCGCACCCTGCTGAGGGGGGAGCAGCTATGGGTGCTGGCCAAGCCTAACTTGCCACAAGATGGCTTTGGGCATCCCTCCCACAGTCACAGGGAAAGGGCTGTGTGTGCTCTTCCCCCACTGCCACCTGAGGAAGAAGCTTGTACCAAAGTACATCAGGTAAACTTTCATATAGACAGGTAAATGTTTGGAGCTGCCATATATGACATCTAAAACTGACATTTCCCATTGGTTTAAAATCCCTGATACTTTCCTTCAGGTGCATTGTGTCATGTCCTTTAAGAAGATAATTATAAGTTTACTTATTATGCTTTTTCAATAACTGAAAATTTTTTACATGGACATTAAAATGAAATGGAGTCGTTTGATATTGAACACATAAAGGCAAATAGAGGTTTTCCATACTGAACTGTTTTCATGCTTAGTATTTTTATTTGCCTAGTTACAAATGTTTCACAACCACCTATAGGAGATCATATTTATTCCTCCTAGTACAACCACAAGACTTAAAAAAACACTTTTCCTTTTTTCCCTTTTGTTTCATTTTAATTGCAAAATATTTTTGCTCCATTTTCAAATTTAACTATATATCATTATTAAGAAAATACAAATATACTGAATTTGAATACAGTATGGTATTAATTCACATTTTTCTATAATTCCTATAGATCATTTTATGTAACACACAGAGAATAAAAAGCCCCAAGAACTTACTAAGAAAAACTATCAAATATGTCTGCTGTTCAATTATTTATAGTACAGTTTGGAATCAGTGTATATCATAATGATATACATTCCCAGCTGCCTGAGGAGAATTTCTACCTCTGTTCTATTATTCTCCATTCCAAGCAAGCGAACATTTCTCTAGGGACTAAGTTGTTGTGTGGCTTTTTGTTGTTGTTGTTTGTTTGGTTTGTTGGTTTTGGGTTTGGTTGGGTTTGGTTTGGTTTTTCCCCCATCAAAAAAAAGGGGAAGAGATCTATTTGCTTTCAAATGTCTGTTTTTCCAGTGCCAACTGTACTCCAGATCTCTAAGCAAACTTCACAACCCCATATACAGAGGCCAGTTATACGCCCTTACTGTCATCTCTAAGCTTGCTCCTTCAAACTTTTTTGCCTTTAAATTTTCTCCCATACGCTGTGCTTGCCTTACATATTTCCATGAGCTTACAGACTGCAATGAATCCTAAAAGTGGGTTTTGATCCAAAATACGTCCTCAATGTTTTTCAGGTGTAATCTGTAACAGGTAATTTACGTATTGGAATAATCCCACAAGTATTAGGATGAATAGCATTCCATGTGATAGTGAATGAGACTTAGAGCAAAGTGAATTGAAATTAATTGTGAAAACCCCCAGTGCATCTTCTCTGGGTTTTTCTTTCTGTAGTTGGCATGTGATACAATAATTGTCTTACTTACATTCTTGTCTTCTATGCTTGTTAAGTGTGTTTGTTGAAGTTTCTTGTATTAGACATGCATTTATTTTCAACCATTTCCAAGATCATGACTATGGTCTAAATCAGAAACTTGAATTCCACACTGGAAATACATAGGTATCCAGATAATTTTTAAACTCAGTCATGCACAACATCACTTTTCCTTCCCAGTCTAAAGTTACATTTTCTTTTCAAGTTCTTCTGATTACTGATGCTTAGTAAAAGAATTATTTTTAAAAAAAAATTATTATTTAAGTTTTCACTAAATTAATTTCCTGAAAGGGTATGTCCTTTTGTCACTATACAGCAAGAAAACACAGAACTAGGCTCAAACAGAGGTCACGCAGATGACACAGTAATGTTACTATTCCCACAAAGCAGCTCAAAGGATGATGGCTGCCTATGCTATTTATACAACTTTTGGCATCCACAAGAACGAATGCAGGGACAGAAAAGTTAAGACCATGTTGTACACCTGCCTTAAATACATTTTGAGTAGTCTGCCACACAGTGTTTCTGGAAAAACAACATATCACAGGTGAGTGACATATTTTCGTGTCCTAAAGGACAAAGGAGGTTTTGAGCATATACATTTTTATTAATTCTGCAACAATCAAAATCGATCTCTGGAAAATGTGCTTCATTCCCACGAAAATGTCATTGTTTTGGCTCTGATTTACTGGCAGTGATTTTTTTCCCCTGCTGCTTTAGTAACAGTAACATGACACTTTTGCATCAGAAAGTAACTAGCATATGCTGTAATTTTGCTTTCCCAAAGAAAGAGTTTTGAAAAGGAAACATTGAAATGATTACTGTTTGTATCTACTGATAAGTGAAGGTGAAACTTCCAATTACTTTGCTGCCTCCCAAGCCGAACATCATCCAGTGAGAAGATGGAACACTGATCTGCTTGCCACGCAGACAGATCTCTGTATGGCTTATTGGTACCACAACAATCCATTGAAGCAGGGCCAGCTTTATATGGAATAATTGAGGCTAATGGTTTTCAGAATTAGGACAGGGTATTCTAAAACATTATGTTTAAAGTCAGTGAATGCAGCTATTTCCCTCCAATGCAAACTGCCACCAGGTAAAGTGGTACTGAGAAGACATCAATGTTCTCTATTCCAGATGACTTGCTAGTCATCTTCACCTTATTTTAATTATAGTGTCTCCATGTATTTGCTTCCATGGAAAAGGAATTAAGAAAAAATTTTAAGTGTATGTGCCATCCTGGTCCATAAGGACCAACAGAACTTCAGACTCAAAAGGAATATGGAAAGAAGTAACAAGTTCCCACAAGACTTCTGTTACCAATAACCGTTTAACTTTTTTTCTGCAGCTAAACTACATACATATAAAATTTTAATACTCTTGAAATCTCATGGGACTTAAATAATCTTGCTGGTGATAAGTATCTAGCTGGGAGGAGAATTATATATAAATCATGCTGTGTTCTTTTTTTCTTGTTCCTTCACTGACGAGGTGTTCCTAGAAAAAGGATTAGCAAAACCTTTCCTCCACTGAGACCGGAAAGCATTTAAGCCTTGTATTTGTCATTTGTTCAAACTAAGAACACTCATATAACTAAGCTCATGTAAAGGTGATTTCTTCTGCTACTTTGGCCTTCATTTTATCAAGTATGTTGTCAGCTTTTTCACAATGCAGGAGAAGTGACATCCTTTAGTCATGTCCCCCATTCAAGATATATGAAGAAAAGTACCCTTGTGCATCTGCTTATCTAGCAAGGTGATGCAGGCAGTAAAAGAAAATGAGGAGCACCTTATAAATGAAGAACTCACACTCATAAATAACACTTCCAGACATAGACAAAGTGGGAAAGAGAGAAGTTTAAATGGAATGTTGTGCTTTTCAAAACATTTGGAAGGTAATGATATTTAGAGCTCAATAGTTTTTCTAAAGAGATACCAGTGAACATCCTAACTACTGTTTAGCTTCATGAACATTTTATATGTGTATGCCCCTTTCTCTTACTGTTGCATTTAGCCAGAATTTTGGTGTCAGGGTTTGAAAACAAAGTATGGTGAAGTACACTACTTCCTGGACACTTTAGTTATTCTACAGAAAAGGCAGCTCTAAAGAAAATACCAAATGTTCCCCCAAAACTACAGGAGAACACTTTTAGAGATAAAAATCTCCATAAAAGTGGGGGTTTTTTGCCAATAGGAGAGTAACTAGCACCACATGGTAAAAAAACCACCTGTGTTAGACAGTTCATCCAGGGGCACAGCCCATATCACCAATTATAAGCATGTGAATATCAGAAGTCAATTATAGATACTGGATTCTTTCTCTCTTTTTCCTGGGGGTTGATGATCTTGAGGGAGGTGGACAAGAAAAGCAGTTGTGAAGTATTCCAGCTCCCTCTGTATATGACTGACTTTTAGATTTAACCAAGACAGGGTGTGTAATGCAACTTCAGAAAAAAGGATGACTGAGGGCCCCCTGAAAGGACTCTGTATCTCTTCCCAGCAGGGGGTACACTGATTGACTTGATATATTCATTGAATTCACAGAATCGTTAATATGGAAAGGCCCTCCAAGATAATTGATCAAACATTGCTATGTGAACTAAACTACAGCACTCAGTGCTATGTCCAGTTGTTTCTTGAACACTTCCAGGGATGGTGACTCCACCACTTTCCTGGGCAGTCTGTTTCAATGCCTGACCACCCTTTCAGTGAAGAAATTCTTCCTAATGTCCATCTCAAACCTCCCTTGGTACAGCTTGAGGCCACTTCTGTCACTAGGTGCTTGGGAGAATAGGTCAACCCTCACCTTCCTACAATCATGTGGAGCAGCATGGCAGATGGTGCTGATGTTCTGTGGGCGGTTAACTTATTTAGAGGACATCGATTCTGAAGTCTTTATCTTCAGTTGTTTGTCATGGGTGTGTGCTTCTACTGTTTGTACCCTTACATGCCTTTGGGCTAGATCTGTCTAGCATCACTAATATTCTTATTTTACCTTCTTTCTTACAAAGGCATCCAGAATGAAAACAGACTTTGTCTACAGTTAAAATACCATTTTCTTTATTTCAGTGGTGGTGGGAAATCCAAGCAAAGAAAGACAAAAGACTCCCCATACAAACCTAAAGATTTGGAAGACTCAGTTTTCGGGTGTGCGGAAGTATTATCCAGCATTAAACTGTTTATTACGAGCCATTATTTTCCTATGTCAAGAGTATCTGCCGTTAAGTGATAGCTTTACTGTATTTCATTGGTTTCACTTTAAATCCCCTATCTGTTATCAAAAGTCCTCAGTGGAGGCCCTGAGAGGCTCCTTCCTGTAACACAACCCCAAAGTTGGGAGACATAATTGAGAATACCAAACAATTCATATGTTGACTTGCTACACCAGTATTATCAATATTCAGTGAGACAAGGCAGCAGCTTTGATTGTTGGCTTTCTGTTGTCTTCTATGACAATGGTTCTTCTTGGATAGGTGTCAATGTCCACAAATATGTAGTGGACCTCATATCTTCCTGTTTCAGGATTCTGTAAGAAAAACAAATTCAGGCTGCTTTTTCTCTTTGGTAGTTTAAGTTCAAGATTAATCTTGTCAGCTACATCAAGCAAATAAACTTACCTCTTTGACTTCCACATGGACTGTTCCCTGTTTTCCTGATTCAGTGCCCTCAATATAGAACTTCAAACGCATATGTTTCTGTCCATCCTTTACGTATTCGATGTGACTAAAAAGAGCAAAACAAAACAAAACCCCAACCACCCAGCAAGGATACGTATTATACACCAGTTAAGACTTCAAATTCAAATTTACTTAGAGGAGCTGCTTCCTCATTTTGTAAGACAGTGTATTCCAACGCAGTCCTTATGCTACCATGGGTTACTTCTCTACTGCTCTTCCCAAGCTTTACTGTGAGTGCCTAAGGACTAGCAGAGTCAGAAGAGCTAATTAGCTATTGAGGATTAAGAGGTGAAATGCTTAAATGTCATCACCCCAGTCCTCCCCTAAAAACTGAAACGCAATCCAGTACCTGAAGACTCTGTAATTTCCTTGTATTTATTCCAAAGAACCCTGAGAGCTTCTGACCTTGACATCTAGAAAGGGATGCCCACATCACCAAGACTACCAGGGTTTTTTCTAGGCACTTAAACTATGTTACCAAGCCAAAACACACATAGCATGTTCTGTCAATCTAACTATTAGGTTGGTTAAATCACATCAAAACAAACAATTTACTATGTGCTTTACTTATTTAGGCAATAATTTTGTTCTGCTGAGGTTCTATGACTTCGGCACTGATATCAGATCTCCAAACTAAATGCTGGTATTTAGACTGGAGCTGGTTTATGTGCAAGTATCAGATAAATAGAAAGGTCTCATCACTTTCAAAGTGATCACTTTTGGAAACTAATGGTCAAAAGACAGTTTTGGTGCCAGTTTGCCCCCCACATAACTGCTGCATGCTACCAAGCTCTTACTTCTATCAGGCATGCTCAGGTACACACTGTGAATTAAACTTCCAATACAGTTTATGGTGATATGATGGATTAGAGAGAACAAAGATGAATGAAGAGCCTTACTGTGGTGAATTCATACTCAAGCTGTTCACACAAAAAAAAAAACCCTTTACATTTTTGAGATATTTATGGTCATCCTTACACTGCAGATGCAAACTCTACAATCTTACACAGTTCTCAGCTCAAAATTTATTTAAAATACTAGACATTCAAATGATGGAAATGAAATACTAAGAACGATGATTGATAATGCATTTACTTAACTACATAGTTTCTTGTACAGAGACATGCTTAAAATGTCTGTGCATATCCATTTCATTTAGCAGCTCCACTTTAAACACTTTTCCACAGAGTCTGATGTAGAGATTAAACTTCAAAACCAGTAAAAGTCACTTTCCTCTGGAAAAAAAAATCTCAGTATCATGGTTCAAGTTGCATATCTGTGTATCTACCTATATGAAACCTCATTGAATATATTCAAGGCAAAGAACCCAATAAAGGCAAAAACACGGAGGATTTAAGTTTTGTAAGAAACAGTTCTGTTGTTTTGCTCAAAAGGAGAGTAATAAACAGGCAGTCATGAAAGGTTTAGATGAGGGATGTTCTACTAAACACACAACAGAGTTGTAGCCTCATGTACAAAAAAGCAATGTAAGAAATGGGCAGCCAGTTCTGATTATCAGCTCAGAATAGTTTCAGACTGCAAACTTCAGTCAGATTCCTGCTCCATACATGCACGTCTAGGCCTCTGTACTACTCTCATCAGACTTATTTTTGGGAGACACCATCTCTATGTTCACCATGATGACCATTTCCTGTTTTGAGGCATTCAGAACTGGCATTTTATGTACATGCACTGTACTTAGTGGTATATGCCACACAAGAGGTACTGCAAAAAACTTGTATGTTCACTCAAAAGAGTATGTCACATACAGTTCATCAATCTAGATCCAATGTATGACCCAAAATGTCTTTGCTGTGCAAAAACTACTGTCTGTATGGGGCAAACACCAAAGGGTACCTGACATGCTGTCGCCTTCCTCTTCTTGTTGCTTCCCCATAACCTTTAATAGAGTCACCAAGAACACCAATTATCTACAGAAGAAGAGGGTAGTGTTGTCAGAAGGTATCACACAGTTATTCCAGTATCAGCTCACATCCATGCTGTGAATGCATTTTCTTTTAACAAAATGCCCTTGTGAGTCTAGTGTGTCAAGAATAGAAGAGTTTATGAAAGAAAAGACTGTTAATGAAAATTCTTCTGTATTCCAGTCCTCTTCTTTACAGTCATATATTAAACATTTAAAATAAACCCTACTAATATCTTCCATTTCACAGAATATTCTGAGTTGAAAGGGATCCAGAAGAATCATCAAATCCAACTCTTAAGCGAATGGCCTATGTAGGTATTGAACCCATGACCTTGGTGTTATCAGCACCATGCTCTAACTAACTGAACTAAACTTGTACTCTTCTCAAAGATGAAGATGTGTGAACCAAGATTTCGTGTAAAAAAAAAAAAGTATTTGCTCATGTCTCCTCCAAGAGAATGTTTTTAAGTTTAAAATTCAAGTACGTTCCCCTTCACAATATCTAAAAAACTCTACTGTTGAAGAAATTCAGCACTTTTTTCAGACCTATAAAGCCAGAGCAGATTAACCTAGTTTTAAATCTACTTTAAAGTTGGTGAGAAAGGAAGGGTAAGTTTTACTTTGTGAATACCAAAGAGAAGTTTTAATTCTACAAAATTATTCCAAAGCAGTCATCAGTTTTTTCCTCACTTCATTTCTACATTATCCACAGTGGCATCTGTGGCAACCTTGTTTGAAAGCTATTCAATGCATTTCTAGTTTTGCCTGAAGTAGTGTTTTTTAGAATCTAGTTTTAGATTGATTTTTGTTTACACATAGCTATGACTGTGATCCCGTAACTGTTCTGCATCTCTTTTTACGTTAGCCAAAGGAAGGCTATGTTGCAAATGATGAGTTTAAATTCCTGGATATCTATGCAGTGCTTCACAGAATGGCAGAACCATAGTGAAGTGTCACAGCAGAATAACTGTGCTGAGAAAAGGAACAGGCTAGGTCTACAGAACTTAAGTGGGACTAGTTGCATTTCTGACCTGGAGAACTCCTTAAATACTACATTTAGCAGGCACTCAGGTATGCCTATAAGACATTCCACATATTGACAAAAGAACATGCTCTGAAGAGTAGACTGTATTAGCATCAGTTTTTGTGCTGTGGCATATTGACTTGGTTTCCGACAGGTTAATTCACACAGGTTCAATGCTTGCACTGACTTGTCCTATTACAGGCTCCAATCTGGAGCTGACCCACCTCCAGCCAACTAAAAGCACTGGCAGATCTGCTAGGTACCATGTGGGTCTTTCTGCAGCTTTGCTTGTGAGATTCCTTGTGTGAACTTTTGACTAGAAGAGAGACAGTCACTACTGATAAACAAACTTACAACTGAAATCCAAAAACTAACCTCAGGGTGAGATCTGCATTTCTCCAAGGCATCTCCATAGATCTTATTTGGACTAGAAGAAGAGAACAGCTCTTTAAAAATCACGTAGAACAAACCACCTGTAAGAAAAACAACAGCAAATGGAGTGAAAACTTATCAAACCAGATGGAATTAATGAAAAATATCTTCTAATAAAGAATGTAAAAATTAAAAAAAGTAACCTGTGACACCAATTCCAACAAGTACCACAATAAAATAGGTAAAGTCTCTTCCAGCTTCTTTCACTGAAATAAGACAGAAAGCAATACAGAAGTTACAATCTTGGATAACAAAACTTGCATGGCTTTCTTACACAAATGCTCTTTTATTAGTCTGCAGTTCAAATAACATTTTGGCAGAAGAAAAAATTCCAGTAATAGTTTCCACAGTGCCTCATCACTATAACTAAGAGACCATGGGACATCTCTTGTATTGTACAGGGCATTTTTATATCTCTGTGTTAGGCCTCACTATTTTCTGTTTTCCTACTAGATGATTTCAAGATCCAAAACAGCACTGACTGTTACTTTTTACATATGTGAGAGCTAGATTTTTTTTAAGATTTAATGAGGTATTTAGGACTGCAGTATTCAAGCTACCACCTAACCCCACAATCACTCCAGTGCTTATGCACAGAGAAGGAGAATTAAAAATATAAAACACACACTGAAAATAACTGATTTTATGAATTACCAATCAAAAGAATAAAAAGGAGGAATATTAGACCAAAATATGTTTTATTAACATCATTAATTGCTGTTGATCAGATTAGTTTTTAATCTATCAAGTTTGATCTAAAGCACCAGTAAAAGTGTCAGTATACACTTCAAAAATAATTAAAAAAAAGGTCGTATGAGATTCTCTGTTTCAAAATATTTTTTGAAAACTTGGAAAGAGACTACTAGTCTTTTAAAAAACTAAAGTGTGCCTTTCAGTGAAGTACAACTTACCGAGGAAATTTTAATAACCATTTTCCCTGCAGTCTTCTAATTGGTTGAAGATGTTTTTCACAACCCATTTCAAAGCACTTAGAATTTCTAAAGTTAATTATGTAGCAACCACTTTTCACTGATGTGAATGAGACCACCCAAAGTGGAAGCAATCCCATCAAGAAGCTATTATCACCTCCAGCTTCCACAGTTTTGCTGGAAGTTAAATTGTTTCAGCAGCTTCGAGACAGGCTGTATATGACATGTTTCCCTTTAAAAAAGGAAAAACGAGAGGCTACTGCACCTTGTCCCTGATAGGACTTAAACACCAAATCAACAGGCTCTTTGGAAGAAGCTACATAGTTTGTCCCGCTTGCACAATAGTACACTGAAACGTATCAACTGCTGCAAACAGTACGATGTGAAAAGAAACCGGCCTGGCAATTTTCAGAGATTTGATGTGCTGTGGGTTTTTTAGAAAAACCTTGTGTTTTGGGACTATCAAACCTGAGCTGCGGCACGACCTGTATCCGCGACAGCCTCTCCGAGCAGCGCACAGCATCCCTCTCGCTGTGACCACCGCCCGCCTTACCTTTCTGAGCAGCCGACAGCAGCGTTTCCTCGTTCCGCGCCCTCTGCACGGACACATCTTTGCCACTGTCGCCAGGTTTTTCAGCTCTCAGCCCTCCCGCCTCTGTCCCGATGCGGCGGCGGGCGGCGCGGAGCAGCAGCGGGGGCTGGCGGCCCCACCTCGGGCAGGGCGCGGTGCCCGCGGCCAGCAGCGCCCACCCGCGGGGGGCGAGCAGCCACCTCCCCAGGCAGCTCCGCTCGAGGGAGCCGGCCAGCATCCCGGGAACGGCTCCCCGCCGGCCTCACGGCGCCACGGTGGGGGCAGCCCACCCCAAAGGAAAGGCTCAGGAGCCCGGCAGACCCTTCACCGCCGACGGCCGCCGATCGCCATTGCCCCGGCGGAAATGTTCGGGACGGAGAGCGGCAGCGGCGAGCCCTGGGAGCCGTAGTTTGAGCGGGCTCCCTCTCCCGCCCGCCGCCGGGAGCGGCTCCCGGCCAGCCCACTACAGCGCCCGGCGTGCCCGGCACAGGCAAGGGCACGGGCACCGCTCCGGCCACAGGCACAGGCGCAGCCCCAGCCCCAGCCATAGGCACAACCCCAGTTCCGGTCCCAGCCATAGACACAACCCCAGCTCCAGCCACAGCCATAGGCACAACCCCAGTCCCAGCCCACTCCCAGGGTCAGGGACCTGCCGCCTCGTTTAAGGGCTCAGGGGTCAGGTCTGAGCGTCGTGCGCCTGCAGTCTCCGGCACCCTGTTAAAGCTGTTGTTTTTATATATGTTTTTCTTAGTCTTGCACGCTGAGGTGTGTGAAAGCGCTGCAGCTGACGGTTTCAGGAACGGAGACTGAAAGAGACCAGCGTTACGAGGTTTAGCAAGACCAAGTGGCGGGTCCTGCACTTGGTCCACAATAACCCCATGCAGGGCTATAGGCTGGGGGCAGAGTGGCTGGAGAACGGCCCAGCGAAAAAGGATTTGGCCGTGCTGGTCAACAGGCGACTGAGCATAGGCCAGCAGCGTGCCGGGGGCCAAGAAGGCCAGTGATGTCCTGGCTTGAGTCAGAAATAGGGTGGTCAGCAGCACTAAGGAAGTGATTGTCTCTGTGTGCTCGGCACAGCTGCAGCCACACATCGAGTGCTGTGTCAGTCTAGGAAGGACACTGAGGTGCTAGAGTGGGCAACAAGGCTTGTGAAGGGTCTGGAGCACAGGTGCTATGGGGGGCGGCTGAGGGAGGTGGGGACGTTTAGCCTGGCGGCTCAGGGTTGACCTTATCAATCTCTACAACTACATGAAGGAGGTTGTGGCCAGGTGGGGGTGGTCTCTTCTCCCACGCAGCCAGCAATAGGACAAGAGGGCATTGTCTCAGGCTGTGCAAAGGAAGGTTTAGCTCGGACATCAGGATGAATTTATTCACAGAAAGGTCTATTAGACACTGGAATGGGCTGCCCGGCAAGGTGGTGCGATCACCGTCCCCGGAGGTGTTGAAGAACACTCTGAATGCTGCTTTAAGTGCCGTGACCCAGGGTGCCGTGGTGGCGGTCGGTCACAGGCTGGAACTGAATGATTCCGTGACTGAGGCCCGACAACACCGTACTCCAACTCCCCGGGGCCGGGAGCTCACTATGGGGCACGGGGAACCGACTTGGCAGCGGACGCTGCGATCCCCGCGGCCCCACCGCTTTCCCTGCGCCCCCCAAGCCCGCCCCAGACCCCAGCGCCGGCCCCGCCCCGCTCCGGGCTCCGCCAGGAGGAGGCAGCGCCCCCTGCCGGCCCCGCCGCGCAGTGGGCATGGCGACGGGCCGCGCCAGGTAACGGGAGGCGTGGCGAGCGGGGGGTCTGCCGGCCCAGGGCGGCCTGCTGTGGCCTTAATCATCTTCTCCGGCGAGAGAGCGTTGTTGTTTTTCCCTGGGCTCCCGTGGCTCCTCTGGGAAACCCCTTCCAGCAGCCCCACGGCTCTGGGTGCCAGCTCAGAACTTGCCGGCGGCCTGATGGCCGTGGTGCTCTGCTCTTCCTGCCCCGGCCCTGTGGGAGCGATGCTCCTTGCACTGGGAAAAGGCAAGTGTTGCCAGGCGCCCCTGGGAACGGGGCTTAGACTGGGCTGCATCCTTGGGCTTGGAGGAGATACCCTAATCAGCAGCCTGGCTACAAAGTACTGGTTATCCTGGTGGCGAATGTGTGTTCAGGGTAGTGAGGCCTTTGTAACACATGGGAGATTTGCACTGAGGAAGGTGTGATTGGCCTAAGTCTTACACTACAGGTTCATCCTCCGAGGATTAAAGTATCAGGTTTAGAAACAAAGTCGAGGAAGCAGATTTTTCTGACACATTTGTTTAACCTTGAATTTCATAGCAGTTTCATTCCCCCTATTTTTTTGTAATTATTTATTTTTTATCTTTATTTATTTATTTAATTTTTATTTTATTTTTAACCTGTAAATGGAGTGGGATAACATCCACCTTGTAAAATGACCTTGGAATTATTTTACAACCCATGTAAAAACATTGCTGTAATTTCTGTTTATCCCCAGGTATGCTTTAAAATCTGGAGGAGACAGATTTTTTAACTACTTGCAATTTAGCATAAGTTATTTGAAATACATGAAAGAGATTTGTTTGCTGACTATCACACTGCAAGTATCATAGGGTATGGGACTGGTACAAAACTGAATCCCACAAGTTGAAAGCTAATGAAAAAGCAATTGAAGTTACTGTGCCTCTAAGTAAAAGCATCTCAATTGCTCTGGAATTCCATCTCTTAAGATGGAATGTAACAGGTATCATTGCCTTTTAACTTGGGCCTATCTGTCCAAGCTTTGTCAATGCGGTGTAAAAGTATTTTGTCAACACTAATTAAAAACCTTAGCACACACTGTAAGTGGAACAATAGTTGATGGATTGGATTTGCTGTTGTTCATACCTTAAGAGTATTTTTGTTTTGGAAGATGCAAAAGTTCAGCTTGCTTTTTTTTTTTTTTTCAATTGAAGCTTACAAAAGGAGTGTTTAAAATCCAGGACCGAGCTTCTTATCTGAATTACTCCTCTATACCTGGTGTCTACGAAGTTATGTCCCTCTAGATTATGGCCAAACTAGTTTTCTCTGTGCTTTCAGCATGGATTCAGGGCAGAATAGCCTGGGCCTGGAACATACAGAAGTGATAGCTCTGCTACTGTTGGACATGACTTGTGTTCCTAAATCCCTTTATTGGCATCTGAAGATGAAGAATGCAGTTTGTTAGTGTCTCATCATCTAAGTGTTTGGTTTTGGTTTTTTTTTTGTTTTGTTTTGTTTTTGTTTTTGTTTTTTTTTTACATAGCCCAGTTGACAATGTAGAGCAGACTTGTTCTTTTCTTTGTATTTTTATTTCTCTTTGAGCTTTAACCAACCTAAGTCAAGAACAGCATGTGTTAAATGTACGTGGTACCCATGCACTTCAAAATTAGGTATTTTTTTCACCCCAGTAGGGCTTTGTTGCCTATAAACCCAGAGCTGGTTTGATGACGTTGGGAACTCAACTGGGAATTGAAAGCTTCACTAATGCAGTGAATGGGGAGCTCTGCCTGCTTGGTGGCATCTGTGCATATGAAGTATAAGAATTCGATTAAGATTGAAACTATCTCAATATTTCTATGTGGTTTAATGATAATATTTGTAATTGCAGCTTACCAAGTCCAACTTGGAAAAATATATGACCAGTTGCATTTTAAGAATTTATGTTAGAAATATGCAAAGTTGCTTTCTTTAATAAAAGAAAGTAGTTCCAATCCAAACTGTGATGTGCTAATGAGCTGTAAAAACATTGATACACAACTTGCCTGTTGAACTAGCACTTATGTCTCAGATTTGTGAATATTTTAGCAGAGGAAAATCTGAAATGAGACTTTAACTTTGTTTCAAATATGATTCTGTTGAATGTTCAAGGAAATTATTTCTCAACCTCAGAAGTTCTTGAGAAAGGTCCAAGATACTGGGGTTTTTTTGGTATCTTTTAATAGCTTGGCAAAGTTGGATGGCTCAAAAATGTCTCTGGAGTAATGTTGCAAAACAGAAGATTAGTCAGTGAGTTTGACTCACTGCAGGGGCCTCTCTGGGGCTTGGTTGTGGTGGCCACCATGGTGTACATGTGTAATCCTAATAGATCTCTGTTGGATTCAAACTGCTTTAATGGAGCAACACTATTCCCTTCTGACTACAGTGAGAGATTAATCACAGGAGAGACAGCCCTGAGTTTGAATCTGACATCTTTCTGATGTCAAGTATTTTAACTTGATGGTAATTGTTCAAATCTGTGAATACGTAATAGTGAGTTGCCATATGATGTATTCCCTGAATCCTGCCTTGGTTAAAATATTGTGTCTAGATGTGTGCAATATGTATATTTCTTCATTTTTTTGAAGTTGTGACTCCTAACAGCTTTTCTGTGTTAGAAATAGGCTAAGGACCTTTGCTGCCAGTCCTGGGAAATGCTCTGAAACTGTAAATGCTGGAATTAAAAGTCTGTATTTGATGCCTACCCAAAAACCGAAACCAAACATGGGCATTGACAGGTGAGTACGTCTTCAGTTTAGGAGTAAGAGTGGAAGACTCCTTTCAGGCTCTAAGCCATCTTTTGACTGCTTACAGTAATTATGTTCATATTTTGGAGATTTCTATATCAGGTGTTCTGAGTTGAAAATATTTGCTTTCCTGACCTATTTTGTGATCCTGTATTCACCTTCTAATGTTTTCTGGCATGGTTCTTCTTCGCCTTCTTTTCCGAGTCATATGAAGTCTTCAACAACTCCTTTGCATGTCATGGGCAGCATTGTTCCTTGAGAATAAAAATTGTTATTGTATTAAGCCAGTTCAGAATTAAACTTTGTATTTTTGTCCTGATTGTTGGTTTTATTTTGTATAGAGAGATTAAGAATGGTGGAGTGGGATGAAGGGGGAGGAATAAGTGGCTGCTACGTGTTTGCTGTGCAGTAAATGTTTCCCTTCCTGTTTGACAATGAAAGGGCACTTCAATATAATTGTGAGTTTTCTTTTTGAAAATTAGTTACATTTTTGAAAACAAACAAACAAACCAAAAAGAAGCATCCAAGATTATGTTACCTGAAAGATTAATTAATTTTCCCTGTTTTATTCATTGCTGTGTAATGATTTCTCTGTTTTGCATTGAGTGGCCAGTTCCATACCTTTATGCTGTTAGTCTGGTGTGAAAGATGAGGGAAAAAAGAAAAAAAAATCCTTTCAGCTTCCTTCAAAGAAAAAATAATATGGATGTAAAAACTACTGTTGAGAATTCTGGATCAATTGTATTATTTTATTTAATTTGCAGCTTTTAAAGGGCTCACTTCTAAATTCTCTCTGATATAAATGCACTAACTATTTTGGGCTTTCAGTTTATGACTAATTTTGCATAATAACCATGTGAGTTTTGGCAAGTTGCAAGTTTTGGCGTGTTGCCTCTATGTTAGTGCAGCTAAGATTCTGAGTTTTAATACAAACCTTGGAGTAATGGCATTCTAGTGCTACCCTTGACAGCTCTGTGCTTTTGGAATAAGGTGTTATAAATCAACAACTCTTGTAAATCACACCGTAGTAAAAGGATGAGAAACAGCTGGGGCATTGACTTCCACAGCACCTTGTATTTTTAATGGTGATATTGATGTGACCATACTCTATGCTTCAAAAAAATGAGAGTATAAAATGCATCTATTTTAAACTCTGTGCAGTTATGAGGAACTACTCAAAGGGTATGAGGTTTCTGTCTGTTAAAAATAAAATCATGGTGGCTCATTTCCAGCTTATCTTGGGCTTATCATGCTCAGACTGGCACCTGCATTTCAGGCCATCTTCCAGAGGCACAGAAACTTTAATGATCTCAAGGTTCCACTCAGCTCTTATTTGGAAGTTCACATCTTTCTGTTGAAAGTTGAACGCCCTGAGCACATACAGTTCGAAGATTATGATGAAGTAGAGCATGATCTTGCTGTTTGACTAGGACATTTCTGTCCTGGTGCATCCTGAGATCTGATGCCACAGTCAGGAGGAAAGATATCAGCAGTTTTGGCAGACACTGGTGGTTATGGGTTAAACATTAAAGTTGTGCTACAAACAGATAGTGAAATTGCAAACCCATAACTTTTAATGTAATTTTGCTGTGCCACTTGAAAAAGTTGTGATGAATTGTTTTATGCAAATGCTTTGTATCAGAAAGTGACATCAGAACCCAAACTCTGCAATTTAACTCTTCAGGTGACTTTTGTTTTGTATGTTTACAAAGGTGGTAATTTCCACATATTTTGTTTTGATCTGGTTTGAATTTAAAATTCTTTGCCCTCGTAATTTCTGAAGTTTGCAGGCAAGTCTAACAGTGGTCCTCTTTCTCCTGTTTTCCAGCATGCCACCAGAAATTCTGCTTAAGATATTTTCATATTTGGATGCATTGTCCCTGTTGTCTGTTGGTTGTGTGAATAAACTCTTCTATGACCTGGCTAATGACAAGTAAGGAAGATAAGTGCTGATCTCAGTTTGGCGGCTGTTGAGTTTACCTTCCTAATTTACTTTCTGTGATGCCAGCACACTGATGTATAAACCTATGGGCAATTACTCAGCTGAAAATGTACTGCATAGTCCACAGTACAGTGTGTTGTATGGAATTCTAGCTGTGCAAGCCCTGTTGTTTAATGGGAGTTATGAGGCAAAAGCTAAATACACTGCTTTGAAATTTTGCTATTTGCATTTTTTTAATTGCAAAGTTTGCGTTTATTTGTTTGTATTCACATACACCTGCACAAGCTTTTCAGATCTGACAATCCTTAGTGGTGCATCGCCAGTGCTTGGTGGAATTGTCATAGCTTTCATAATTCTGAAGTCCCACTTGTTAGGTCTTCCATCAGGTTTTTGCAAAGGGATTGATTTAATCAAGTGATTAACTAGTGGGTTTTATCTGTTACTCTGTCAAATTTTTGTGACTTCTAAATGAAAACAAAGGAGATGAAGTTAAATACTGACACATTTTTTTGTAAGTGATTGCTTATGCAGAGTTCACAAATTGCTGCTACCAGCATCATGGCAATTTTGTGAAAGGATAAAGAGGAGAGAGCTGGGTTGGTATGTGACAACTAGGATGCCTGGGTATCCCATTTTTTCAATTTGAATTCTGCTTCATTAGTGTTGTTTGAATGAGAAAATGTCTTCCTGTATAGGAAGTTGCTGCGTCTGGTATGAATCCATTTCTCCTTTATTTGCCAAAACTTGTACAGTGAATTAGTTTACATTGGCATTGACACCTTTAGAACTGATTAATTTAAAGGGAAGACTGTAATCCAGATTTATGTTTTGAGGTGTCAGCAGGTAAGTGTAGATAAAAATTCCGTAGTTGACAAAATTATGTATCTTAATTTGTGTTTTCCACTTCAGGTTAGTAAGATAGGATAAACTCATTGTGGCTGTACAGGGAAAGATGATTCATCTGTCTCCATCTCGACAATGTTTCCCTTTTCTAGTCTCGACAGAGATTACTGTCTGTACACAAGAGGGATTTGGAGAAGAGATGCTTTCTCTTAGCTAGGAGATTGACTGATTCAGTGGGACCAGGTCATTTCTTCCTGGTGGATTTCTACAGTGCTTCTTGAGACCCTGAATCTTGTGGTGAATTAACAGAAGTTTTAATTGAAGTCCTTGCATATTTTTCTGACAAATCTGATCTTGTTTTTTAGGCAGAGTATCTATTTTAGGTTATTTCTTCTGTCATGGATGTACAGGGTGCTGTCGTTAGTGCAACAGGACCATCAGTTTTTCATTATGCTGTGTCTGGGCTGCCTAACGCAGTGCTGAATCTTTGTGCTCTTCAAATAATGTCTGTGCTTGAACAATTCTTTGGCATTGATGTCTTCAATATGACTATTGGAAACAACCAAAGGTTTCTGAGCCCTTTTTCTGCACCCTCCTTGCCCCTTGTGGTATTGTTCGAGCCTTCTTGTCATGCCATGGGGGAAGCTTATGTAGATGGTCTGTGTGAAAGCCTGATGATTCTGGTAACCCACAGAATGTGCTTGCAAAAGAGGAAGTGAGAAGTTAGAGTGCAGGGGAAGATCTTTTTGCCATTGTGGTCAGGTGATGATTAATGATGATGTGTGTCTGAATCTGGCGTATGAGTTAGCAGTAAGGGCTTTTTTTGGCTTGTGGTAACATCCAATAGGAGAGCCTGGGATTAATATTATTACAGAGGCAAAAAGTGCATGTATTCTGCTCTGTAAGAGGCAAACATGTGCTTCTGTGTTGGATGCCTTTTTGATAGATCTGACCTGACTTCTTCAGAAGTTGAGGTAAAGGGGCAGTGATGTCTTCCTAAACACTTGTGATTCCAAATCCTCATTCTTTTTCTCCTCTGCCTCTCTTCCCCAGTTGATTTTTTAGCTTCTTGAACTGACTTCTCATCTGCTTGCATAATGCTTTTTTGGAAAAGGAAGAAGCAGTATGTAGCTGAGAGTGAGGACAAGGCTGCTAGGTATTGGTGGCAAGTCTGTCTTCAATCGACTTATATTACCTGAGACTAAACCTTCAAAATACAGAAAATGCCTACTGTTAAGCCCTGTCTTTTCAGCATCATGTAGTGGGATGGGGAGTATCTCTCCCCATAGAAGAAAGAGTATCTCTCTTGGGAAGGGGTTTCTAGTTAACAGGAGAGCTATAAGAAGATATCTTACTGGAGTATTTAGGCTGATTAAGACCAGTTGGATGATGCACAGCTCAGTTTCCTCTGATGATCATATGTCGAGGACATCTCTGCTCTGTTTTCATCACCCTACAATTCTAACTTCTTTGGAGTTAAATAAGAATTTTCTTCTTCTATCAGAGATGTTTTATACTATCTAATAACCTTGTTGCCTTTTCTGGTCTTAAAAAGAAGTATCTTAAATCTTTGTTTTAATTATGGGATTGCTCTTCATGTTCTCCTGCCCCAGTTTTGGTGAAAGGAAATTCAGAATCTCATGTTGACTGTGAATCCACATTTACCAGTCCTGGAAGCTTATTGGTCTGTGTGTTTTAAACAGCTTTGTCTCAAAAAATGGCAGTGGATCATTCTGTATATTTCTGCACAGCAGCAGGCTGGAAGGCTTTTCCAAAATTCCTTAGTATGTTTGCATCAATAACCAGAGCCTGGCTCAGCATGCAGGGATTTATTCTTAGCAGCTGATGAATTGAGAATGGTTTTGATGGGTAGGTGGCAGTGTGGGATGGATTCAGTCCTTGAATGATTTAATGCCTTAAGGAGAGGGAAAATGCATTACAAAATATGTTAGTGGAAGTTTGCCTGGGGATAAGTGAGGACTTGTAAAGGTAATCTTGCTGATAAATGGTAGAAAATGTCTCATGAGAATTTGTTTCTCTTGCTATTAATTTTCTCTAGTGCAGTTATGTAGACTGTGTGGCTAGCACTCTAAAATTAGAAAATTATTGAAAACCTTTATTAACCGATTGTGGTTTGCATTCTTGTAAATTCTTGTAGTCAATATTCCATGAACTGTCCTAGAGATACAGGGGCATGGGGAGACGAAATGTGACCTCATTGTTTTCCTGACATGAAAGAGATGAGCCCATCATTCCTGTGGCATGTTTCTTTGTCTTCAAAAGGTCGTGTCTTCTCTGAGCTTTTCCAAAGAGAGGGCAGAAGGGATTGATGTGATACTGGTGCTACTATAGGTAACTCTAATCGTCCTCCTCTACCCCACTTTCAGCTGTGTGAGCGACTTGAGGGGTACAGATTATCCTTGTTGAGTAAGAGGTACTAAAACACTTTTTCTGTTAGCTGATTTTGTGTAAGGAGGATGCATCATTGTTTTGGGTTGGAAGTTTCAAAAGTTATTGCTTAACCCTTACCAGTTTTCACTTCAGTCATTAAGGCTATGCTGTCTCTGAGCTTCATCCTGAATCCAATGTTTTCAGGAAGACAGAAAAGACCTGCTTTTCTTGTTTTCCTCGTGATAGTTTTCTCTCAGATCTGTTTGTTTTTACTTTTTTTTTTTTTTAATTTTTAAATCTACTCAGTGAGTATCTGTGAAAGAAGTAGAAGCATAAGGGGAAGGGAAGCTTTCCAAAAACCACATACTCTAATGTTATATTGAGAACTGTAAAACAGTGGGAAGTTCTCTGTATCTGATTAGCTTACCTTCTAGAGCACTAGTCAAACATTTTCTGTGTATAGTTAGGATGTTTATCAATCTTACTGAAGTAAGGTAAGAATTAACTGAAAGAACTTTTCTTTCCCCCTGTGGCAGAGTAGGAAGTTGTAAGTGGATTTCATTTGGTACATATAACCTGGAACAAGAGATGTGTTCGGAGATTCCATGGTCTTTTAGATAACCTAGTAAGCCCATGAGAAATGCTGCCATTTAACATCCTTGGGTTCCTGAGTCTTCACGTTTGCACCGGGGAAACTGACCTCATATGAGACTTTGAAAGGTCAAAAGGGGAAAAGTGTAAAACCGTGCCTTTGTATTTTCTTGACTCATAGCTAGGAGGCTCCAGTTTCTAGCAACTTAGATCAAATACAATTTTCTGATAATCTAGGACTTAGTATTTTTTTCTACTAACATTATGCTCAAGGGTCGCTGAGATGTGCATATAAAATATTAAGTGACTATTATTGAAATTAATGTAGTTTTCCTCTTTATTCTATTTTTATTTTCAGTGGAATTTGGTTGAAAATCTATTCCAGTTGTTTGCAGCCAAAAAAGACAATTTGGAAAATGAAGTCTGAACAAACAGAAGCTGTTCCCTTAGGCTATGCTGCTCTACATGATAAAAAGCCTGGGTATTGGAAGAAAGAATACATCTTGAAACAAACAGCTGCTGTCAAAACTAGACTAATGCAACTTGTTAAACCTCTAGATCCTTATACAGGTCTTCCATTTAAAAACAAAGAAGCTGTGAAGTAAGCAATGCCTTGTCACAGAAGAGGTTTACTTGAGTACAATGTACAGAATATTAATAGCTTTAAAAACACTGGGGGAGGGGGTATGGAAGGAGAGCTATACAATATGTATCATAAGCAGGAGATACAATGATAGCCTATAAATGGATGAACCTGAGAAACCTAAGTAGCAGCTAATAGAAATTTAAAAATTCTTCTGAAAACATAGTTTAAATTTTGGGAATTTAAAGAAAAATATCCCTCTACCCTCTCAATTCCTAAATAACAGAGTCTCTGGCTTGAGTTGGATAATTGTTCTAAAGGACAAAAATGGAAAAGAACATGTAATAGAGAAGGCAAAGCTGTCATTTAAGGACACATCTGTTACCATACTTTGGTACAGTACAAACTGGCCGTGCTTGGATGTCGTGTCAACCCTAAAACTATTTGGAGTTACACCGTTGCTTCCTGACCTAAACAAACCTCCCAACAAGAATGGGTGAGTTTTAACACAGAATATTTTAGGCCTTTTTAGATATATCTGATTGATAATGTGTTGGTAGGAGCTGTCTGACCTAGGTTTAATTCAACAAGTTAATTCTTTGTTAGAAAGCCTCTCTGTAATATTCTTTCCAAAGCCTATGCTCTTCTCTTCATTGGTAGAGCTTTTTAGCAAGAAATATATAATCCAAAAAGCTATGACATTAATTCATAGGTTAGTATAACTAATGGCACATGACATACAGACTGATAGGTTCTGCTATGGCAAGCGTAATCTAAGGCATAGATACAAATAAGTATGAAAGAAACATGTAAATCTAGGAGAATTTAATGTGATGCATTTAGCTTGGGACAGTTCATCAGTATTTATATGGCTACAATCAGATAGTCTCTGCTGTTAACATTTATTTTCTATCTGATAAGAGTGTATGTGAATTAGGGAACTTGGGGTGTAACTGAGTGCAATCTAAGTACATGCATTAAAAAAAATCCAGTCCACAGCATGTCCGTTTTGTAAATTAAGTGGGTACAATGTTTTTCTGGCTTTATGTACTGAGAAAAGATAGTTAAATGAAAAGTGTCGCTTTGAGGTATTTGGTTGCTGTCAAGAAGTTTTGCACACATCTGTGTCTATATGTATAGTATGTGCAGTATCAGCTGCATGCTTCTTACACAAAGCCCCTATTCATATTAGTGCTGAAAAGATAGAATTGTGCACCTACAAAAACCTGGTTCCTCAAGCAGAAGCAAATTATTTGCTTAAAAAAGAAAGAAATCATGAGAAATCTTTTGTATAAAGTAAGCTGAACAAATCTTGCAGTCAAATTATGCGGAACTGTAGTTGTTTTACCAAGATGATGATTCATATGTAGAAAATAGTAAAAACTTGCAGGCTGTTGGTATATTTATTTCACAGAATAAGTTACTAGAACTTGTGAATATACATGAAGGTAATGGTTTCACCAATACCAGAATATCAGTGTTAAGACCATAGGGAACTAGTGTGGGAACTTTTGAATGTTCCTGTATTGGTATAAGTCTGATTGATTTAAACATGGGAAAGGTTTATGTTTATTAGGAAGAAATTATTTACTGTGAGGGTGGTGAGGCACTGGAACAGGTCTCCCAGGGAGGTTGTGGATGCCCTGACCCTGGCAGTGTTCAAAGCCATGTTGGATAAGGCCTTGAGCAACCTGGTCTACTGGGAGGTGTCTCTGCCTGTGGCAGGGTGAGTTGGGACTAGGTGATCCTTAAGGACCGTTCCAACCCTTAACATTCTCTCAGTGATTCTATGATGTTCCGTTGCTGCCCCAAATCTACAGTTCACGGTAATGTGATGAAGTTCCTGTTGGTTGCTGCCTTCTTAGCAGTGTGTGTAGGTGATACTACAGTGATACTACTGGAAAATCTGTGAAGCCTTTTGAATATATTAAGAGCCCAAAAGGTTTTCAAAAATCTTCCCTTCCATTCTGAATAGGTAACACAGACTCTGCTTTCTGCTCGCTATCTATCTATCTATCTATCTATCTATCTATCTATCTATCTATCTATCTATCTATCTATTTATTTATTTATAGTGTTTTATTAGTTAAGCGTATCTGTGAAGTCTGGACTTTAGTTAATGGGTGTCATGGATATCTTTATATAAAATAAAGGCATATAAAGATATATAAAATATTTTTCATTACAAACAAAATGTAGAAAAAATTCAGAAAAAGGGAGCTTGCTCTAACAGAAGCTTTTAATTTATTATATGTACAGTTTGATCTTCTCCTTTGAATTTTTTTTTCTGTGGAGGAATAATTTGCTTTAATAGCTTGCATCATACTGACAGAAGTTCAGTGATTCCATCTAGTACCAACATAATATTAAAATAAATTTTGAAATAATTCTGTGAATATTTTGAAAAACTGGGCAAGTATGTAAGTTTTTCTTCTTTTTATAAAGATTATATTAGAACATCTTATGGTGGTTTTTGTTTCCTTTCTTGTGAGGGGTTGAGAACCTGATAGTACACTGTAGTTGTTTGAAAATACAGTCGATGCCTGTGCATGCCAAAATCATTTCCATTGGGTGCTGTTGGTCATATTTCAGAGTTAAAAATTAAATTAGGCTGAACTTTAACATAAATAAGGAGACACGACCTTTTTGCTGCATTCTGTATGTTCTTTTCAAAGACCTCATCGACGTTCCTTGATTGCTGAATACCATCTTGCTAACCTGACTGAAGGCAGCATAGCAGTTGGTGTTGATAATCTTGTCCAGCTCTTCAGTCTTAATCCAGGACTCTTAGTAGGAATTTGGAAGGTAAGATAACATTTTGTTTCAGTATTTTATTATGACTTGAAGGAACAGATTTTTTTGCCTTCTAGCTTGGGATTTGAGGAGGTTTCAAGTTTTTTTAATCTTCCTTTTTTTTTTCTTTTTACTTTATATTTTGAAAAATCTTATCCACACTAACAAAAAAATACAAGTAGGTACAGCTAGTTGATGATTCATTGTGTTCATATATAAAGAGCTGTCACAGGAATATTGGTACTTTTCAAAAAGAATCCACCTCTAATTAAAAAATCAATTATGTATCATAATATATTAGATGCTGTGTTCAGTTTTATTTATTTTGCAGTCTTCACATGCCAAAGTTTGATATCCCAGAGTAATTTTAAATAGAATGGTATGAGGAGAGATGTGCTACTTCCCTTGATTCATGCCATGCCTTGTCCACATCACTCAAAGTGATGAGTTCCCACAAGGCAACTTAGCTTTAATCTACATCATCAGGTAGCCATGTCCTTCTCCAGCAGTAGGAATGGTGTAAATCATGGCCTTTTGGGGGTATTACATTCTTGGTATTAAGTGTCTAAGTTAAACAGTTAGTCTCTGTAGGCTGTGTGTCGAGATGAATATCTTTAGGGAGCGGTGCAGAACATCTGAAGTAGACTTCTACACAAAAGAAATCTGTATCTTTGCAGTGAAGACACTGGGATCTTGGTGTCTGCCTGAAGTTACATAGGGCTGGATGCTATAGAAGCCTGTCACAGGGTTTCTGCCTGTGGTCTGAGTTCAGAAGTAGCAGTCCTTCTTCCTCCTTCAACGACATTATTGATGTAGGCTTACATTATTTCACACTAGCAAGGAACTTCCCTCAGGGAGCCTGTGAACAGTTGCTGAAAGTTGTGTCTAATTTTCCTCTGGACATATGCTGCCTCAGCTCAAATGTGCACAATCACCAGAGGTATTGTTTAAATCCACAGAAGGAATACTTCTTTTACTTAAAGATAAGAGTGGATGTCTATTTTCCAGATAAATTGAGACTGGCTGACCTGCATAAGCCTATTCCATGTTGTCTTGATATACAAAAAGCACTGGTAAATTAACAGAAATTTTTGTGTCTTTAGAAGTTTAGTAGGTTGTGTCCCTGTGTTGTTTGCCCTATGGTCTTACCCCCTACCATTCTTGGAAAAAGAACTCTTTCAGCACTTGGAAATGGTTCAATCATAACTGAATTCCACATAGTTGTTATGCCTCAAAGTGTAGAAGCTTTTCTGAAAATCAGTTCTTATTCTCTGTGTAGGCAGAGTAACATTAAAAGCGGTCAACTGGGGATGAGTGTAGTAATTACAAGTGCCACACATCCTGATGTTTTACACATAGCTTAACTTCATAGAAGAAACTCTTGGTGCTGGTAGTTCTGACCACCAAAGACATGTTATGTGGACCTTCTGGTATCTGGATAGGGAAAGACTGAGAGACTCTATGTGATCGATAAATCCCTGTGGTTATATCTTTTAGAGCTGTAATTTTGCACTGTGACTGTACAGGGGTAGTTAAGAACACAAAAGTTTGAAAAGAGTATGTAATTTTTGGGCAACCCAGAGATATAAAAATAATAGTTGCCACATTTCAGAATAGTAATAGACTGCTGACTGCAAATAGTTTTGCTATTGACTTACGTGTTTGCAAATGTGGGACTTAAAAATGCATAAAGAAAAAGGGAAAAAGAGCTGAATTCTAGCATTCTGTATTTTTGAGGTAGATACTTTTTTCTATATTTAATTTTCACATTGAGCTCTGATGTTTTCTTTGAGCTATACAAGGCCTACAGAAGATTATGTCTTAACATTTTCCCAGGAGTATATAATCTGGTGAAGACATCTGAGGTTTTACTTTGAAAGTCACCATTTCTATTGAATAGTTCAGTATTCCTCACTGATATTAGTCCTCTCTGCAAACAGTTCCTTACATATGAAAATTAACTTGGTGCTTAGGTATTCAGTAACTGGGAGTAAGTCGTGTTTGATTCTGTTTAGGTATCTCTTTTAAAGTGGTAAGTAGAGGCTAGAGGAGTACAATTACGGATTTCTCTGATAACTTTTGCCCTAACATAGCTAGTTTCCCCCTTTTCCCCCTAATGCAGAAGTGCTGTAATCTTTTACGTATATTCTTTGCTCTTGTGAAAAGAACAGCAGTTGCAGGAGTCCAACTGTTAAAGGAAGCCATTATTAACATTATTACAGTAACGGGCAGAGTAATAAGCAGCATTTATCTATGAATTTTAATGCTCAGAAAAGCTTTGTAAAAAAAAGCCTTTCCAGATGAAAATACATCTACTTTAATTAACTTTTCAGGAGAAAAATGAAATTGCCTTTGTTATGGTGAGTCTTCATTATCATCAACTTCTTGAGAGAAGCATTTTGGGTTCTGCCACTGTGTAAGTTTGGTTTCTCCTTTGTGGGTGATGAAGATAACCTTTTGAATAAAGCTTTGGGTTTTACGGTTAAAATTGGCTTCTGGTAAGAGGTTTATATTTAGGCAGTAGTTCACTATTCTTGTTTAATATAAACAACAGTTGCAGTAACTATATACTAGACTGTAGAAGCATTTTCATACTAAAATGTTGCAATTGGTAGACTATTAAGTAGATAATATTAATGTATTAGCACTTACTGTATTGAGGTTAGAAATACACTGCCAACACTCCTTTTCACAAGCAGTCTTTCTATTCTCTCTTCCAATCTGAAAGGTGTAGAAGAGAGCAAGATATTTTAGGAAGTAGGAAAAGTAATCTTCAGCTGTATAAGAGGGGAGAAAAGGGTTCTGGTAAACTGATTAAGTGCCTGCATTTGTCTTTCAGTCCTATTGAGAAACTACCTGGATTTCCTGTGAAGTATTTGTGTATATGTATATATTGCAGTGTATAATACAATACCTATTCATACACTGCAAAATATTTAAAAGGATGGAGTTTTTTAGCTTTAGAACATTATTTGGGGAATTTATTTTCCCCTCAGCTTTCTTCTGAGATACTGCTGTATCTACTGGTGGTCTTATGTGCCCACTCTAACTTAGTGTGGATCTTTTTCACACAAAAGGTAAGATTTAACACCATCTCCCGCGGTAGCAAACAGGATCCTAAGTAGAAGCTGCTAAGCTGCCCCTGGCATTTGGTCTCTTCAGGTCATTTGTGTGCAGTAGGTTTTCTTTTGGTTATGCACAGATAAAATTATTCCAATAACTGCTATTTCAGTCTCTAGTTAGTGGGCTTCTAGATTTGTGCTTATGTTGATGCTTTTTTTCTTTGTTGTAGACAAGTTCATGTTTTGAAGTTTAACAGATGTACATTTTAAAGTTGACTGTCATTATTTTCTGCTTTTGGCTAGTCTAAACAGCTGATTAGAAGTATTAGACACTGCATTAGATAGTTTAAAAGAAGTATGATGAACCAGAGATGTTTTCAAAACTCTCTGAATATGATAGTCCAGGTGTAGGGCCATGCATTATATCTCTTTCCATTAAGTAATTTCCCCTTGCTTAATTATATTATTATTATTTTTCAAAGTCAATATGCCCCTCCACCTAATAAACCTGTATTGGATGATATTGACCCAGAATATGGACTACATGGCTACAGTCTGCATCTTGACATGCATGGTCGAAGCTGCACCTACCTGTGTGGAACTTTCAAGAACCTCTTTTGCAGAAAAGGTGCAGTTGACAGAACAGTAATATCTGTTTTTTCTTTTTTTTTTTTTTTTTAAATTATCCCTGCTGTTATGTCCTTCCTTCTTGTATCCAGTGCCTTTGTTTAAGAGCAGAAACTAAAATGGATCTTTAAGAGTAAGCTATCTTTCTGTTCATTGTGTGAATTCTTTCTATCTGCATGGGGTGTGTGTGGCATCGTAAGCCTGCTCTGGATGAACTCTGCCTGCTGTTACAATGACATGGTGTCAGGCCTGAGACACAAGTTCTGTAGACTGTCAGGGTGTTTTCTTTTGGTTCAGCATTGTGTTAATAATGCAGTGGCACAGCTCTTGGTACAGGTTGGTGTTCCTGCCACTTGTACACTATAAAGGAGAGACAGTTTGTCCTCATACATTTTGGAGGCCTATATCTGTAGAATTCCCCTTGAGTGTACTTGAAGTGGATTGACAGATTAAATATTTAAATGTTTGTAGAAGTTACTGTGAACTTGAAGATTTAGAGTTTTTATTTCAGTCTGACTAAGGCTGCCTATTCCAACAGACTTTGATTGCGTAGTAAACAATTTCAGTGATTGTTTTTAACTGTACTTCTTCTTTTGATTCTCAATGTCTTCTTTCATGAGACATGATTGACCATCTGTGTTGTTCTTCTGCAGCCCAGCTTCATAATTGTACAAGGGTTTTACAAGATACGTGGGTGATCTCGCTTTTGATGTAACTTCAGCACAACCATTTCTACAGCTACACGACTGTCTTTCTGTCAGCAGATGCAGATTAAAATATTAAAATTGAAAAATTAAAATTAAATACTGAAAATTAGTTATTGCTCCCTGGTATTTTATTCATAAAGGCACTACTGAGCCTTCTGTGGATTTCCGAAAATATTACTTTTGCAGACAGTAGAGGGCGATGTTGTCAGGCCGGAGTGCCTTCACAAAGGTTACAAGTTTCCTCGTGATTTTTAATTTTACTTGTATTTGGTAACTCCAAGAACTGTCATTTAAACTGCAGCCTTTTGCACACTGTGGAATGTTGTAATCCTTGAATCTGAAATATGCATGTTTTCAAATTCCAGAAGAGTTTCAAGGAATACTGCTAAGGCTAAAACTTCAGTGAAAGTCTATCCATGTAGCAAGAAATCTCACCTGAAGTGTTATGCAATACAGGAGTCCTCAAACTCTCAAAAAAATTTTTTTTTTCTAAATTGGCCAGGTGGTTTGGGTTTTAGGTTTGTGTTTGGTTTCTGGGTTTTCTTTTTTTGGTGAATATCATGTTTTGCTTTCTAAAGTTAAAATTTTATGCTCTTAGCAATTTGGTTGCACAAGAAAAAAGCATTATGTGGCACATTTACTTTCTTGGCATCACTTTTTTGCTGCTTAGATGCTACTTACATGAAAGATTATGCTGATGTTTATTATCGTAACAGATTTCCATGAACTACAGTTCTGGTACCATCTCATCTTGCATGTTACAGAACCTGTTTCATGATCTCTAGTGTTTTCTGAATTGTTTTGATTTTGTGACCTTCAGCAGCGTGACAGCCACTAGATTCTGGTCTCACAGCACATCAAAACAGCTGAAGCTATGGTTCTGCAGACAGTAAGCTTGTTGTCATCTAGTCCTTTCCATGTGCTTGCACAATAATTGCTTTTGGAAAATGTTTGACTTTCTCCAAAAATTGCTTAGTGAGGCAGCATATTGATTTCAACTTTAACATATTTTCATTTTAATTTGTTGCTCATTTTACTCTTTCTGGTAAATGATGGTGTTTCTGAACATGGCTGACAGTGTAGGTTTGTTCAAGCTGGTTGTGTTTGATGATTTGTGCTTTCTTTTTAGGCCTCATTCTAATAATACTCTTCGTCCCATTCCCTGGGAGGACTCTGAATCGTGGAGGTCTCAGAAATACTAAGAAGTCCTGCTATTTCCTAAAATTCTCTCCTAAATCTAGATTTATTTTAAATTATGGATGCAACATGCCAATGGTAGTTTCCATAACATGAGGCACAGATCAGTTGTCAGCTGTTACATTAATGTTTTACTTATTTATTGGTTTCCATTAGAAATCTGTACATTTCTAGGTTACCAGAGAATATCCTTTCATATTCTGCAGAATAACTGATTTATTTGTTCAAGTTTAGTTTTATTTTTGTCTGCTTTTTGTTAGTGCTTATTAATGTGGTCCTTCATTTTTCTGCTCTATATACAGTTCTTTTTGCAGAATTCTTACTATTAAATTATAAAAGTTATATCACAGTTCATTGAGCAAAGTGGATGGAGTATATATGGCTTCAGGTTTTTTTTCTGTTATTAATACTTGCACTGCAGTAACTGGGTGTTTTAACACTCTGTTTTGGTTAGGTTTTAGCATCTTATTTTATGTAAGCAACATTGGTAATATGTTAACAGATACTGTAGGGTGAATATGCGAAATACTTCCAAATTGAATTGAAAATATGTCGAAAACTTATCTTGTTTTCAGGAAGCAGTAACAGGCTTTTCATACAATGGGCCATGAATCTAGCTTCTTAATAAACATGAAATATGTTTACCTAGGTTTTCCACCTTTAAGCACAGCTTCGTAGCACTTGGCAGTTTAAGCTTTGGCTTTTCAATGTTATTTCTTCTTGATGTAAATTGATATGTTGTGCATGCAAAATATAGGGGGTGATTTTTATTTCTGGAGCTGTTAAGATTTGTTTGTAAAATTTCATATCATGTATTTGAAATGTTTTGCTTGACCTTGAAGATTAATTTGCAAGTTTAGATGATCATTGTAGTGTGGTAAGGCTGGTTGTTGGCACCCAAAGTAGTGTTAAGCACAGTCTTTCCTCTGCAAATACCAATCAATTTACAACTTGCAACAAGGGCTTAGTTAGCAAAATAAAATTCCTTGGCTTTTAGCTAAAATAAGAGAATGGTTATATGTAGTAATAAAAAAGTCACTAATCAGTGTAATTCTGTGAAGAAAAAAAAAAAGAAAGAATGCGAGCCTTTGGAAAGCTATTTAAAAAGTGAAAAAAATCCATAATTCAAAAATTTGATTCAAATCTAAGCATAGTGCATGTCAATTTAAATGACACAATATCCTTTCCAAGTGGGATTGATAGTTATCCTTATACCCTGTTGCATTGTGTAACTTGAGTTACCAGTCAGAGCTGAGATTCAAATAATTTTAAAAAAGGTCAGGGAGGTGTCTCATAATTTATTTCACGTGTTATGTGTTGAGCTTGACTTTTGGGGAGTGGGCAGTGATGGATGCACTGGTAGCATGAAAATGAAATACTGCATCCTTGTGTAAGTTCTTTGGGTGACGTTCATATTTTTATACTAAAAAAAGAGAAAATACTATTTTGCTGCTGCTTCTACCGTGTATCACAGAATTGAAACCCAGAACTGCAATGTAATTTTTCTGTAATGTGCTTGATATCTAGCTGCTGGAGTATGTCAGGATTCCTTGTTGGTGAATGGGAAGAAAATAAAGACCTGGAGTGAAGATAAGAGAACATTACAGTGCACTTGATTTGTACTGGTATACTCTTATGTATTGTTTGTATTTTCAGGTGACATTGCAAATGGATACTTGAGGCTCACAGTTGTAAGCTTAAAGAATTATAGAAAGCACTTGCCTCTTACTGGAACACTTGGCTTATCCTGGGAAACAGATGTGTTTAAAGGCAATGTAAAGGTCAGAAATACTTTTTGTTCCTGGAAATGTAGAAGGTGTCTTTAACTGGGGAAAAAAATCATCTCTATTCAGATATTGCAAAAAATATGTGAATTTTGAAGAAAAAAGTTTTATCCTTTCTCTTTCGGAGTCTTGGTTGTATGACAGACCCATTATGTATATGTGATGATTCCATTGCTTTCCATTCAGCAACTTGCTGTGACTGACCACCCCTGCTTGGAAATGCTGGACAAAAGAACTTTCATGCAGATGTACTTTTTGTCGTTTGGTGTGGGCATTTTTTGTTTTGTTTTGTTTTGGTTTTTTTGCAAGCATTAAGCCTTGAACCCTGAGGAAATACTCTTTAGATCTGTGCTAGTACGTATATGTAGTGAAAGTTAGGAACTGCTGGAGAATGTTAAAATGCCAATGGACACAGGCAGGAACTGCAGTCCCCATTCACAGTTCACCTAGCTCAAGTCATGTACATTGTTTCAGCTGGATTAATTCCTTGTGTTTTAGAGGAATGCTTACTCCTTCTGTTGGATAAAATTCCCAAAATAATATTTCAAAGAAAGTTTCAGACTAGTTCAGTAGATTTTACAGTAGTAGTGAAGGCATACATTTTTAATTGTACTGCAGCTGCATAAGCATTATAGAAGTTACAAAAATTCTGATGTATGTAATTTGAGGACTACTGAAAAATTATCTAGTTCAGCACTTGGTTTCCATTTTTGCACTTGTTTTGGAAAAAAATTAAAAATTAATAAAACTGTTGTTCCTGATAATCCTGCATAAATGTGGAATGAAATATTGTTTGATATCATAGTTGAGGGAGACTTTTTTTTCCAAGGCCTGTAGTGACAGAACAAGGGACAATGTTTTTAAACTAAAAGAGAATAGATTTTTACTGGTCATCAGAAAGAACCTTTTCTTTTTAACACTGAGGGTGGTGAGGCACAGGAACAGGTTGCCCAGAGACTCTGTGTATGTGCCATCCCTGGAAGTTCAGGGCTGGATGGGACTGGGTGCAACCTGGTCTAGTGGAAAGTGTCCCTGCCCATGGCAGGTGAGATGGAACCTCAAAAGTACCCACCTTCCAACCCAAACAATTCTATGGGATTAACATCTGCTTGGAAGAAATTCTTTTTCCATGAAAATAATCATGAGTAGCACAAAAGAATTTGGGAAATTAACTGTCCAAGGGAACAAACAGCTCTGGCTGCAGTCTTTAGCTTTTTAGTTTTAGTCTCTGTTCTGTGTGCTTACAACATATGTTTTACTGAATATTTGTTTAGAGGAAAAAATAATACAATATTTTTTTAAACCCCTCATTTTGTGGTGAGAGATTGTGACTAGAATTCAGTGTGATTTTAAACATAAATCTCTAAAATTCTTAAAACATGTGAAGGCAAAGTAGCATCAACCACAAAAGCAGGGCATGCCATTACTTTGAATAGGGGATGTTGGTTTGTTTATACTTTTGGAATATTACTCCTGGAAACAATGCATATATGCAACCTAATTAAGATAATTTGATTCATTTAGTGATTTAGAGCTTATTAGAATAACTTAATAAGTAACAGCTGATACTAACAATGATGCATAATTCCTATGCTTTTAAGGGAGATGTGAAATTATGAGTTTGCAAGTACCTGAGAATTGGCTTCCCTGACATTAGTATTATAAAATGATGTAATTGTGTAATGATGTAAAGAAACATTTTCAATAATTTGTAAAAGGAGGAATTATATGGAGGGTAGAACGATATATTACTATCGTCTTTTTGGGAACTGAAGCTTGGAGCCTTTCAAAAAGTCCTATATATATCTTCCTTTTACAGCTGATGTGTTAAGGGTAATTGTGTGTGTGTACACTTCCTTGGGTCATCTCAGTATCTCTGCAAACATTGCTGCATTCACACAAGTTCTAAACTTGAGTTTAAACTTAAGTTGTGTTCTCATATTGAAAGGATTGTCACTGATCGCATGGTAAGGTAACTAATAATTGAGAAACACATATTAAACAGATGTTCAAGAAATAGTGTCTGATTTGGGTTGGCAGTGCTACCTTCTGTAGCACAGCTTTTGATTTCTGTAGGAAACCTCTACATAAGTATTTATTGCTTTGCAGTAATCAGTGGAGCACTATCAATTTAATTTTGAATTTTTAGCTTTCATACAAAAAATTGCTCTCTAAACCCAAGGACAGTTCTACTTACTGTGTCATGGCGTAGGGAAATAATATCTTCTGCTTGTGTTTGTAGGACTGCTATGTTATGAATCTTACTCTCTTGGATGAAATTGGGAAGCCCTTCTGGTGTTTCAGTGCCCCGGTGTACATGGAACTGTCTTCCAAGACATCTGGCCTTTACGATTACATGGGTCATATCTATACCACAGACTATGCAGATTCAGAGGGTAAGGTTCATGTTAAGTTGATATGGCTGGAAGAAACCAAGGAGTATGTTATAGTCAGTTTGGTGCTTTATGTAAGCACCAAAAAGGTAAATAATTGGTACGGAACAACTTACTGACTTAATTGTGTCACTAATTTCCCTGCTTTAAAAACCAAAACCAACCAAACAACCTCCCTGCAAACCAGAAAAATACAATAAACCTTTGATGCTTAAGACTGACACCAATAAGCAAGACTGTTCCTGCAAGCTTTTCAATAACAAGTGCAATTGCATCATTTTTTAAATTTACATTGGAGACATCAAAGATAATATATTGATATGTCAGAGTTTTTCCACTCTGTTGAACATCACATGGTTAGTCGGATATGTTTTGGATACTGGGTGTATTGAAATTAGTTTTATGAATATTTATAGACACTTGTTACTATGGTTAAGGAATCGCTTCTTTTGAGAGCCATACTTTGAAGATGCCTTATGCGATGTAAGCTGCAGTTTCTGCGAACATTGACTTTTATGCACAGTAATAAAACAGCATGTGTGCTGTTGCCTTCAGGTTCATTGGAATGTTATTGGTAAATGGCAAGTTTTGTTAAATGCAGAACTACTTCCTTTTTTCTTTTTTTTCTTTTTCTTTTTTTCCCCCTTTTCCCAGAAAATACTTAAATGTCTTCTAGTAAAGGATTAAAAAGGTAGACAGGAAGTCACAGATCTGAACTATATGGTAGTCAAGACATCTGTCAAGAAAATCACTTGTAATATCTGTTCTGACATGTCTTTAAATTTGTGCTTGTTCTGTTTTCCCTTCTTCTTACCTTCTGTGTGATGTTAGCCTAGATATTTGTCTTGCGTACTGGACTGTGAATGTGTCCCAATTATCAGCCCACCTGAACTGATATCTACTCTTACTGAATGTATGTAATATGTATGTAAACATATGCAGTTCTTTGGAAACAATGCATATCAGATGCAATATGATACAATACATATTCATATGAAAATCAAATGTGTGTGTTTAATCTTTCAGGTTCCTTGAAGAAACTTTAGGACCAATTTTTTTACTTGCTTTATATTAAAAAAAACCCACATATTACATGATATTTGGGACTCCAGTGTCATTTTCTATTGTGTTACAAACCACAGCAAATGTATGCAGTTTCACAGTATTCTGTTAAGAAAAAAGGACAGTTATATTATTGACTGCTGTGACTTTATTATGGTAGTGATTTCCTTAATAATAAATTCTCTCTTTATTTGCTTGTACAACCCACGTACATATGCAAGCACTTGGGTTCTAGGTTGCAGAGACAGCTGGAGATTATACCACAACCACAGAGTTGTTTCTTAATGTAAATTTCCAAGATAATAATGTTGAGGCTGATACAGTCCTAGTTTGCCTTGTATAATCTTGCCTGAAGAAGAAGTATGTTTCTGTGTTTGGTCATTATCCCATCTAACAAGCATGATCAGCTGCATTTTGTCTCCTTTCTTTCTGAGTGCTGATGGTGTCTGGAATCCCTTGAAGTGATACAAATGTTTAAACAAGTGGATTGGGCATGATGAATGCCAGAACAACAGATGCTGAAATTCATCTGCATAGACAAATGGCCAGTCAAGGTTTTCTTTTGACCAAAGTTAGGCTTTGAGGTGTCACCTTTATCAAGGCAATGGTAGCTCAGTCCAAGTCTTCTCAGTCACTGGCCTCACTGCTAAGCCAGTTAACAAAGATGTAGAATTTTTCTGGCTGCATTGATCTTTTGAGATGTGCAAGTATGTTCTCTGACCTGCTGTAACTACCAAAGTCAATGGGCACCCAGCAGCCATAAAATGGTAAGCGATCTATAACTACTCATTCTAGATGAATTTTTGCTGCATTTCCAATATTTGTTTGCCTTTTTTTTAAAATTTAAAGTACTTTCTTTAATAAACAATCACTGTTTCTAAAGCATGAATGGTTTTATACAGTTGAATGTTTTATAGAACCTTCTGGTGTCACTACTGGATATGAAATAAGAATATGCTGTCCTTACCTGATTCTCTGGTAGCCTGAAAGTTTACTAACTGAATTGATAAGGAGGAGGGTAAATCTTTAGCAGCAGTGTCAACCTAAAAAGTGATACAAGACATTATAGAGTTTCCTCAGACTGTTGCTAACTTGTGCTGTTCATAAACAACATGTGTATGCAGCAAACCCAAGCAAACTGTTCCAAGAGATCTAAAAATGGACCCAGCTGTTGCAGAACTGTTCTGCATCTTTGCTGAAAAAAAGGATCATAATTGTGCCCTTTCTGGAGATATGAAGGTTAATATTCCCATTTACATCTTGAGATAGGCCTTAGACAGACCTAAACCTGCTTTAGTGTTTATGTCATGTAAACACTCCTTTGATTTCAGCTGACAGTTGCTTTTATCTTGCACAGCAGAAGTAAACACAGTAGTGACTACCTGTATGATTAAACCTGGAAAGTTATATATGCCTTCATTCAAACTTATATTTCTTTAACATCTTGCTTTCTTTGTAAAAGAAGGGAGATACACTGAACCTCCACAAAGAGAAGGGATTACATTAGGTAACTGCACTGGCCTATTTAATGAAAGAAGGTATCTGTTTCAAAAAACTACATGTTTTGATAATATCTTCAACTAATCTTCAAAGTCCCCTTTTATAAACCTATTGCAAAAGTCAGGAAGATGAATTGCATGTCCCATTCTGCAATAAAAGATTCTTGCTGTATAAAAGACAATTAGAACAAAGAGGAAAAATGGAGGCACTGGTTGAAATCTGATCATCAAAACACACAGCTGGTTGTGACACTAAGCCTTACAGCACATTTTTCCTTTAATGCCTCAGTGAGAGAAAGTGGGGAAAGAGCCCTAGAATTTAGAGGTTTTACTTGTATTTGTGTGCTCCAGGTAGCAACTCATCCAGCTCAAAGGAGAGCAGCCCCTAACAAATTCTAAATGTGTATGTTTAAGTAGTCTGCAACAGACAGAACTGTAATATGTTTAAAGGCTGATTTACCTCGTAGGCAAGCATAAAAACAGTACTTATGTTTATTTTATTGCAAATATAATAGTGCTTATTTAACCTAATGAATTTAAATTGCATTGAAAAGGAATCAGTTAGTATGAAAGAGTGATTTAATGAAAGGGTATTTATGAGATTATTCCAACACTGGAGGAATTGTCTTTCTAACAGAACTATGTGTAAATATTAGTCCTGCCACTTATCCTTGTTTTGCCAGATGTCTGCTGTGCTCTTGATTTTTTTTTTCTTTAAAGAGATGTTTCTGAAGGGAAAATGCCTTTAATGAAAAATTAATTAATATTTTGAGGCATCTAATGCAATCTTCCATTGATACAAGCGGGATCCATGTTGGTTTATGTAATGTTAACTATTGTCTTTAATTTTAACACTGCCACTCTGGAATCATTGCTCTTTACTGCAGTTGGCTTACTTTAGTGGGGAGCTAATATCAGCTATGTATTTCTGAAGTCTTTGAAGTGTAGGCGAGTAATCACAGTATTTTTCTGCAAAATGGCCTTTCAGTTGTTTTGGTTTTTCTTCACTTTTTGGAATTTCTATTGGAGAACCACATTTGCTTTCACAATGCATTTCTGTTTCAGTGTGCTTTTGGTACACATGGTTTAATATAGAAAGCAGTTTTATGGTGTGTAGCCTCACATGGATTTTTTTTTTTCCTGCCTGGCTTTTCTCTCTCAGTTAGGAGGTATGTTTTCATTGCCATTCATCCATTAGATATTTAGGTATGGTCTTGATTTGGTTTAAACTGGTCTCACTGTCATGTGCTTGCTTTTGCTTTTTTTTTTTTTTTTCCCTTTGTTTTCTTTTTTATTAGCTACATAGCTATTTGAAGCTAGTGATTGAGTACTCAGCAAAAATATATGTATCGTATAAGGATAGCATGAGCTGAACTGGATTAATACTGCTTCTGATTAAGAATCTAGACAGGTGATTAAGTTCTATATCTTAAGTATATCTAATGAGTTCCTGTTCAGCAACAGTCATATAGTAGCCTACCTTGTATTTATGAGATGATCTAACACATTCAAACAATTAGGAGATTTAGGTAAAAGCATTTGCTCTTCTGCCCTTCTGGCATTGTTAGTACAGCTCAGCTGATACACAGGGTCTAACTAATTTGTGATAATTTAATCTGAGCTCAAACATAACTGTATTAGAAACTGCACAGATAAAATAGTGTTTCAAGAAGTTAAAATGAGAACAAGCAATGGATTTTATTCTCTGCTTGTGTGTGGTGAACTGTAGGGACATTGATATGAAAAGCTAAATCCTGTCCTTGTTTCCTGTCTCTTCCATTCACTATAAATCAGAAGGGGAAATGGTGGCCACAAGGATAGCAAGTGAATTGAGAGTGGTGAGGAATTTGTCATACTGAATGTCAAAGCATTGCATATTCTCTTCTTTCTTCAAATTATAAGCCATTTAAGAGTCTTTCTCATGCTGTGCCTCTTTTAAAATATTTGTGAAAAAGGCATAATACTATTTACTATTAATGCTGCTTCAATTGTAGAAGTGTTTATAATAAAATTGAAAATTATAAGGCTTCTAACCATACCCAAAACTAAAATTGGATTTACTCTCTCTAGGTTTAAGTTTTTTATCTTTTTTTGAAGAGATATGAAGCTTTTGAAGGGAAATGCACTTATGAGTCAGACACTGATCATCTCTTGGCAAATGGAATTACTTTTGTTCTGTATAAAAGCCACTTAGAATACACATTAATGATTATTTTCCTCCTGAATCAGTCATGCATAAAGTTAAATTTGGCTGTTTTGATGAAAATTTATCAAAAAAAATGCAGGGTGGGGGAGAATGTAATAAATAGGTAATATCCTGTTTATTCACTGAAATACTGTAAATCTGTTTAATATGCAGGGATTGTAAATTATTTAACTATTAAACAAAAAATACCACCACCAACACAAATGCTTAACATGTCAGAGTTCGGTATCATAAGTCTGTCTTTTGTACCAAAGATCCAAAATTCCTGTTTACAAATAGGGAGCAAAAAAAAACCTCTTTCAGAAGAATCTGGAAATAATATTTAAAGACTTAAACAAAAACAAACCCTCAGAAAATATACTGGAAAGTCTTCATTGTTGAAAAAAAATCTGAAAATAATTAATAAAGAAAGTATTCTTATTCTTGATCATCAGTAGTTCTTTGTTCATTTTTATTTATTTTTTTAGCACCTTGATTTACAACTTCCTCTTTTCTGATAGAAATGTGCAAAGAGTGAAAACATTTAACAAAAACCTTGAAAGAAAGGCAAAGTACTCTGAAAGTAAATAATTTTATTCCAGATTTGCTACCTGTAAGTAAAAGAATGTTTTTGAGAAAAAACGTCATCATAGTGACTATGCCAGATGTCCACTGTGTTTTGTTCTAATGTTGTACACATAAAATGATTTTTAAATTTCAGTTTTAATACTATTGTAGATTACTTAGTGGATTATTTGTGTGATAGGAAGGACAGAACTTTGTATCACTAGTGTTCTGCTATCCTGAAAATACATTTAATGAACTATTAATGGAATAATACAATTGCTTAGTAATTTTTTAATTTCAAGTTTTGCATCTGCTTTCACATATCATAGAACATAGGGTAAAGACCGAATTGGAAATACACTGTCTTTAGGAAGTAGTGGAACTAACTGATAGTCTGGTCCTTTTTTTAATCTCAGCATTTCAGTTTTACAACTTATTATTCAAAGCATGAGTAGAAGGCAGTTATTTTTGCCGTTAGTTTTCCCTAATTTTTGTAACTGTGTAGGAATTTGTGGAGCACAAGGATTCTTGCCAGTTTTACTCAGTAGTCTTGAAAGATCAAAAGGCCAAGATTTGGACTCTAGTTTCATGAAGCTGTAGACCTCTATATGTGGGTTGGTTTAGGGTACTCTTTTGAATTGAAGTGCTAATTAACCAGTTTGTTGCTGAACTCTATATCACAGAATCACAGAATATGTCGGGTTGGAAGGGAGCCACAGGGGTCATGAAGTCCAGCTCCTGGCCCTGCACAGGACCATTGCCAAGAGTCACAAGAAAAAGTTGGCATTGTTTTATGCAGCTCTGTTCTATTAAAAACCAACCTCCAGGGGGTTCTTCCTCCAAAACATGAGTTCAGAATGTATCCATTATCCATGATTACACTCATATATTACCTCATTCTCATTACCCAGCAAACAAAACTGGAAAAAATCTTTGACAAAATTTATCACTTTTGAGAGACAGAGGTTGTTTTTTTTTTTTCTGGCATATCCCCACAATCACTGTTTGAAAGTACACTGTAATCTCTGGTATACATGTGGCCTTCTATTTAAGCTACTCAGTGCAATTATATGTGGAATTTTAATTTACTGTCATAGAGCACTCTTTTACTTCTTCTGCTCTGCCCTGGTCCCTCATTTTGCACCTGCAGTAATTTTGTGCAAATTGTGTACTGTAATATTGCAGTGTGAAGAGGAAAATGCCTGCAAATTTTGAAGTCCAAAGAGAGTCCCATCTGCGAGTCAGACTGCACATCCATATTTGTGTTACATGGGACGTTTATTCCAGGATTTATTAGAACTGGAGTTTCGGTTGGTGCTTTAGCTCAGTGCTTTATGTTTATTCCTACTAATTCAGTAAGGATTTCCAGTGTAGATGTTCTTTATAATCTCATATCTCTCTGAGAGCTGACATAAATTACATAGCAATGAAACTGGACAGAATTACATTCAGTAAGAGGAAGAAGCTTTAGATTTTCTGATTTGTGTTGATGGTTTCATCTTGACTATTAGAAGTCCAATTTAAGCAAATGACCTGTTTCCAGCTAATGCTTGATTGCATAAAATCAGTCCTGAATCTTGTGACTTTTTTTTACTACAATTTATATAGAAATTCTCAGATGTTATCAGACTGCACCAAATTTATGACTGCTTAGTCAACTGAAAATGTTGCACACTGTTCAGCTGTTGCAGCAGCTCCTGTAGCTTCCTTTGCGATTCTTCTTTGTAAAAATATTTTATTCCCTTTTACAGATAAGAATAGCAGAAGTTGATTTACCCCAATTAATAATTGTACTTGTATAATATTTTTTGCCAACCCTTTGTTAGGTTTACTCATAGTGTAGTCATACTTACCTAGGTAGAGCGTATGCATTTATCTGTCTGCAAAATCTTATTAACTTATTTAGTAGGTAATTGTAATTTTTTCTATCTGTGAATAATTTGCTGTCTCCTTTAAATCTGCACTTGACTCAGTTTCCAAGACTGATTTTTTGGAAGTTTTGTTCAAAACCTTAACCCCTCCTTTTTTTTTTTTTTTTTTTTTTTTCCCCCCCCCCTCTGTAGGGGCCTGTGTCACAACATTGCAGGAAATTCTCATTTTACCCCTTTAATGAATTTTTTTTTTCCTAGTCATGTGGAAGCCCCAGGCATTTGACATTCCAGGCAGCTTCTGTGTAGAGCAATCTCATTCCTTTCATTTCCTTTATCTTGTTACAATGTGGTATATAGCATACAGTAACTTGCACCCAAAGTCTTCCTCATAGAGAATGGCCCCTGACAGTTCCCTCTAGTTCTGGCTCTGGCAGAAGCTGGCATCTCTGAATGGTCACCCGCAGTAAAGCATTCTTTTTTTTTTAACAGGGATGATGCTTCTTGAGACACCAAAATAGCTGGTGGTCTGGCCATCCTTGTAATCTGTTTTTATTCAATGATTTTGTCTTGCAGATCCTTGCCTGCTCTTTTCATTTTCTGCTGTATTTATCTCCTGTAAAGGTGTTTGTATGCAAAAGCAAAGAACTTTATTGCTAAGGGAGTGTAGGATAGGCAACTGATAACATTTAGGCACAGGTCACTACCAGTATGGCAGGCTAAGACTTGAACTGAAGAGTTCAAGTTACAAAGTTCTGCTCTCATGGAGGAAAACAATTGCTTCTCCCTCCTCGGCTTCCTTCATGTATCTATTCCTTTCCCATGAAGGTAGCAAATGACTGTAGTAACAGGATTTCTGCCCTTGGAAACTCACTAAGGTGAGATAGATCTAAGGTCTTTGAGCTTTAGACATGAACTTTCTTGGACCAAGATAGAGTAGAGCTTATCATGGAGCTTGTCATGTGAAAGTCCCAAAAGAGTGATGGAGTTCAGGTGGAAGCAGGAAGTAATTTTGGATGGCCCGTGGAACCCACTGGTTTGTTGTAATTCTTATGCAGAGATGAACTTTGTTTATTTCCAGGATGTCTCTCAGAATGCAAAGTTTACCCGTGAACAGTTTACTGGGCAATAATTTCCTGGAGTTTTCTGAGTAGCCCTTCTGTTATGTAATTGTGTTACTGATGATAGCAGTCTCCTGTGCTGTGGACCACTGTTGAGGTTTCAGAAAATTCAGCATAGGACTGGTACAACAAATGCAGCCAAAAAAATGGTACTCTTGGGAGCTTGGAAACTACAACAGGAGACTGCAAGATACAGGTCACTGTGTGAACAGCACATACAAGGGTTGCAGCTGAAGGTGGAAAAAAAGTTTTGTTCTTCAGGCTTCAACCTCTATCTCTTTGTCTTATTTGATTCTGTTGCTTTTCCTTCTTTAACTGTTTCTTCCCATACTTTACAACAGATGCTGCCCTTGTCTCATCATACTCCAAAGTGTATTCGTAGAGGGGATCATAGAGGGATTCATTTATCTGCTGAATATTTGGCAGGTTTGCTGCTGGGAGCTGGCTTAGCTTTTTTAGCCTCATCAGTGTCAGGCAAATCATCTTGTAATATTGTGACTACCACAAATCTTGTTTGATCTCTTTCCACAAGTATGGAACTGACTGTCTTACACATTGTGGGGCAATTCCTGATGTCCTAGATGAAAACAACAGTAGCTACCCAGCTAGATTAGAGCAACTGAGAGAAGATTGCAGTATAATATACACTTGTAAAACATAAAGTATGTCTCTTGGGTAGCATCTGCTTACTACTGGCAGAACTGGACATGTTATAGAGCAGTTTCAGCCATTTGTAAAGAAAATGTGAATTGAAGCATTAATTTAATATGTATGGTAGCTCTAATCTGGCAACAGGGATTTAGTGAGCTTTTTAGTCATCTATTCTCTAAAGGATATAAGTCATAAACCAGCACTTTTCCCATGCCACTTTCACTAATGCTCATTTTCACATTACAGTCCCATAATTTTATGAGAGGCAGTGAGATAAGTCGCAGAGGCATTTGAGATTTGTCTCGTCTAGCAGAACTTTCAGGGTGTAAAATAGGGACGAGGGGAAAGAGAGGGTTCTTTTGAGAACATGTTCAGTTTAACTTGTGTGGCAGCTTACTGATTGTAAGTACACAAAAACAACTACAGCCACCCACCTCACTCCGCAAACCTTCCTCATTCAGGGGCACCCAGAAGATCAGTTTGCTTCACCCAAAGGGTCAAAGGATCACTCAAGGGTATCCAGCAGAAAAATAGTCACTCCCTCAGGAGAAGGGTTGAGGACACTCAGTCCCAGGAGGTGTCCTTGCCTGGCATCTGAGCTGCAAGGGAAGGGCTTCCCCTCACAGACCTACTGCTCCCAGGAAAACCACACTCAAGGGGGTTTTCAGGCAGGATGCCATGTATAACTTGGCCAGGTTGGGGCTTGTGGTCATGCACAGTAGTGGTCCAGAACTTCTCTGGACCTCTGTGTATCTGTGTGTACATGTGCGTGTGTGTTTGTGCCACTAAAAAAATGTTAGCACAAAGGGGAATTTAATGAAAGCATGCAAGTGAGTTAAATGAGTTAGTTTAAACTGAAAGGAATTTCGTAATTTGCACTGAGATTGGTTAATCTTATTCATCGGGTTTAGAAAACTCCTGTTGATATTATAGGTGATGCTTTTCCTGGTTTGCATTTTAAGTGAATTTAAGGCTGTGGAAAGTACTTCCTTTAGGCAGAGAAATTCTAAGTGGATCAAGAATGGTGCGTCAGCAACTTCACCCCAGGAATGTCACCTCCAGACACAGGCAAGTAGCTCTGCAGTCATGTCCCTTCAGCTTTGCTTCCTCTAGAGATACTAAGGATGATGCAGCAAGTTAGTGTCATTGTCATCCAGAAATTCCACTCTGCAACAGCATAAATCTACAGTTTCATTACTATGCCATTTCTTCACTTAACTGCAGGGAGAAATAGGTTTTGACGTGTGAGGAGTTTGTCTATGTTGCCTGCTTTTCAGTTGCGTGGTTGATATTATCCCGCTGCCTTGAAGTCTGTAAGGTAGCATTTCTTATCTGATAATGAAAGAAGGCTATGTTGAATTCCTATGACTGAATTTTAAGCAGTGACTTGAATGGTACTTTCTACAAAATCTTTCTTTGAGTATCTCTGCATACATCTAGTTTGGGTTTTTGTGAATAAAATCATCACCTACTTCTCCCATAGTCACAGATTCTTTTTCAGTGAGAATATTGACAGAAGCATACCTGTAGGAAAGGGTTTGATCCCAGCAGCACTGAAGTGATAAGCAGAGTTAAACATGTGAGCATACATTTGCAATGTCTAAAGTTCAGTCAATACATAATTTACTTTTTGTATTCACATTTTCCACATTGACTTTTTGAGAAGGTGTAACCCTGTGCTTTTGCAAAATTTCTTTCTGTGTCTTTCTAGAATTACATTGGAAGCACCGATCTTGTGTTGAAGCACCTGCAGTCACGTAATGTAATGAATGGTAAATTGCATCTTCTTGTAATGGTTCATAATCAGATTACTGTGAGAAAGACAATTTTGTAAGGTCTTTCTGAAAAACATCTTTTTTTTTTTTTTTCCCTCAAGAAGTGAAGATTAATAATTGAAAATGGATGCTGAAAAGAATTCTAAAAGTAGCTGAACTGCTGCTCCAGTTCTGCTGGGTTAGCTGAGAAAAATGAAGTTCATGTCCTTTCCCTTTTCCCCTTTCCAGACAATGTATCCTGACATTGCGGCAGTAAATCTAGGGGTAGTCACACAAATGTCTTTTCCAAGTATCTGCTCTCCACATGTGGTTACATAACTACTCTCCCCATGGGGTCGCACTGATGAGCAATCTTTACTTTGTAGGTCGGGATTCATTTGATGATATGTGCTTGATTATCACTGCCCTACAGTCACTCACTGAAGAGATATTTACTGAGTGTGCAGTTCTACTTGATCCTCATTACTGACCTTGGGGCTCCTGCACTTATTGTCTTGAATAATGTTTTCACAGATTTCACAGAATATTCTGAAGTTGGAAGGGGCTCACAAGGATCATTGGGTCTGATTCTTGTATGGTTGAAACATAATTGTTCAGCTAAGCTGAAGCGAGAGATTGCTTTGAAATGTTTCTTATGCCAGCAGATCTTTATCAATGAACCAAGAATCAATAATTTTTATAGATTTTAAAATTCTTCACTGCACCTGCTCTGCAAATGACTTATGTATTTGTCTTTGATATCATAACAGTATTTTGGCTAGTTCTCCCTTAGAGTTGCTCAGTTTTCTGTACCTCATGAAGTCTGATAGATTCAGAGAATGTTCTGCTTTGCCTGAAAACCTCAAAAGGGCAAAATTTTAAAGAAGTAATCTGAGATATTATTTTTACTGTATTTTTATTATATTTATTGCATTGTTGTATTTGTATTATATTCTTTGGAAGAACTGATAATTTGTATTAAGCTTTCAGCAGTGCAACCTTTGATAAAGTGGTTGCTTAGTGTAGATTTGTAGAACTATGTGCAGGTTCTAAGAAAAGTACAGCTATGAACACAGGGTTAATGTGTCCGTGTAGGACTGTGTTGATCCAGTTCAGGAACTGGAAGCATGGTGTTAACCTGGCTGTTCCTCTGAATTATTTGGCACAACACATAAAAAAATGTTAAATTATTTGATTAAAAAAAAAGAAAAAGAAAAAAAAGGCAGCCCCAGGGTTGAAAAGGTGTAAGCATTCTGAATTATTATAAAGTCCTTCTTCTGAATTAAAAGAAAAAAAAAAAAATTAAATCTACAGGCCACACTGATTTTGAAATTGATTTTCAGTATCTGAAGATAGCCCAGAGCCAGTCTATTGTGTACATGATGAGGTTAAATGAGACACAACTGTAAAATATTTCTTAGACCTGATGGACAAGGATAGTTCAGCTTGTGTTGAAGCTCAAGAATATGACACTTGGAGGTAATTTGCAGTAAATAGATTAAGCCTAAGTAGTATGCAATGCCAGTGATAGCTGAAAAATGATTCTAGCAGGAAAGCAAGAAATAAATGCTTTCCTGAAGTGAGAAGCACAATATGCATTTTAACAGCAAAGTTTTAATAAGATGGAAACTTATTAAGGACAATTGAGGATAATTCATTACGGTGCTACAGAAAATGCTCTGGTTGCAGAATGGATTATAAACTTTATTGTTATTAGTAAATTATGATAGTTGTTTGGCTGCACTGCATCAAAAAAAATGACACATTTGATGTTCAAGTGTTAGGGACTCTGCATGCTGTAGGCTTCGCTCAGTGGAGATGGTTTTAATCAGGTATTTGCATGGCACAGTTTGTTTCAGATGTTCTCTGTTGTGTATATGAGTAATTTATTTTAGCAGCTGGAAAATGCACTTAAGTGTGTTATATGTTGATTTGTAATTTTCTATTTTCTTGCATGCTGATGGCATTTAAAGACTGAATTGTTCACAGCAGTAGATGTTTATTCTAGGGGAGGTAGAATAACATTCTTGTACGCTCAGTTGGATCTTGTTACTGCACCCTACTGGTTTTGGTATGTATTTGAATAAATGGATAGATATGGACAACATAGCCTCGTGCAAACTCATAATTTTCTGCACTACATGAGACATTGTGAAGAATATTGTCTCAAACCCCATAGTCAGGCATCATAGGGAATAAAGATAAAACAGCAGCACAAAGCAAACTGTCTTTGGCTGACAGGGAAAAGGTGTATTTGCAAAGAACAAAAACCTGCATCAGAGATAGCAGAATTACTCAATTTGTCATTTCATCTGTCAGTGAAAAATTGCTGCTCCAAAGGAGTTAATCTAATAATGTAAGTCTCTTATGCAGTTTTCATGTTTCTTTAGAATGTGAATGCATAGTGCATCTTCCTTGGTGCATTGTAGTCTTTCCCCCACCTGGCAAAAACTAAAGAGGGGAAGAGGAACTGCCTTCTTATTTTAGTCTAATAATATCCCATTTCCACTTTTTGGAAGACTCTCTTTACCTACGTAGCTGTGTTTAGTAATGTTTGCCTCTAAAATAATAGTGGATGTGCTGCTATATCACACACTGAATACAAGTAATTCTTGATTTTACCACTTGCATTTATCCCCTCTCTTCTGGGACTCATGAAAAGAAAGGATCTCTTTGAGAGGAATCATGAAGATGGAGATGACTGGGAATTAATTTATAAAAGCTGATCTGAAGTGAACCCTTAAGAAAGTAGTAAGGTATGGTTCTAGAAGGGAACTGGTTCAGGTTCTGATAACTGCAGGGTTTGGATCTGATCACTGTATCAAGTGGCCAGGCTTTGTTGAAGGCTGACTCTTCCTGCATTACTGTGTTTCTGATGCTGATCCCTTCAAGATGTTACAGTGTCCTCATGGAAACCATCTGAGTTATCCTAAATCTTTCAAATAGATAGTTTTGTAAAGAGTAGTTGGTGGTGATAGTTGCCACTTCTTAAAATTTGCCATTTTCTGAAATGTTAAGACAGAAGTTTATATTACAGAGTTTCATTTAACATTTTTCAACCCTGCCTTTTTGTTTTTGCAAGGTGCTTTACAGTCAAATGACTGAAATAATTACTTCCTCACTCATTCAAAAAAAAAAAAAAAAAAAAGAGAAAGCCATTGTCAAGAAGGTACTTTTTGACATTTTGAAAATGTGGGTGGTCAGAATAGAAAAATACTTTGATACAAGAAGATCAACTTAATTAAGGCTTTCAAAAAGCTCAACTGTTAAAATCTTCTCTGGTAAGATGAATAAGGAGTCTGACTTGGAGGGGGAAAAAAGACATCATCTATGTCTAGTACAATGTACATGACATCAGTGCAACTAAATCTTTTCTTTCTGCTTGTATTTGTGACCCTGTATTTGCATTTCCTACAGTTCTCTCAAATTAAAATGAATATTTTAGCAGTGACAGGGAATCAAGTCTTTGTATTGAGATCGATTTTTTAGTGATTAATACCTTGTGGGTTTAGAAGCTACTTGCAGAAGTGGTGCATTGACAGAGGCAGGTGGCAGATGTATTCTTCTGTTTGTCATTCTCATGCTATAATAGTTGAGAAGAAGGAGCAAACTTGTGGAAATGTTCATTGATAAGTTACAAATTTTGGGCCAGTATTTTGTGCAAAGGCTTTAAAATGCAAAAATTAAAGGTTGTGCAAATATTTTCAGAATGACTTCCATGACTTTCAACTCAGCATTAATACTTTTGTTGAGGGGTATTTTGTACTACATTTCCCAGAACGCTTATGTGGCTGACATTGAGTATTCTTAAAATAAATCATAATCTCTCATTTTGGTGCCAGATTGATGGCTTATGACTTTCTCATGTAGTGTCATAATCAATTCTCCTACAAAGTGCCTTATTATACAAAAATAAAAAATAATGTATAAAACTGTGTATTGTTTATTATTTCCATCTTAAGGCCTTATTATTTCATTAACTCTGACCTTTTCTGTCAGATCTTATTGTTTCAGCAGAATTAGAAGTTTGTTCTCAACATTGATATGGGTTTCTGCATTATCTTATTTATATGCAAATAGAGTTTTCTTTGGTATTTTTAGATACCAAAGGGACTGAATTTTTTTTCCCCAGTTCTACCAATTTCTGATAACATTTTCTTGTTTATTTATACCACCTAGACCTACAGAAGGTTTGATGTTAAACAAACAAAACTTGTTGTTAAGTATCAGCAATAAGTAAAGGTCTGCTTGAAGTTACCTCTTTAAAAAGGCAAACAAAATAAAATTGTTATACTTTGGGACTCATATTTTTCCTATGAAAAACAGGATTTTAGTCTCAAAAACTGCTGTGCTAATTCTGGCAGTTTTGATTTCTGAGCAGATTTATTATTTAGACATCATGACTTTTTCTTTCAATAATTCTTAGGTTATATTAATATTATAATTTCAGTATAAAAGATGTAAGATGGCAGTGATATATCATTGCTTAGGGCAATGTAGATTATACTGATGAAGAGTGCAAAGACATCTTATGTCTCAGTGCATCATAGAAATGAAGGGCTTGACCACTGTATTCTTGAGTTCATATACTGCACAAAGGTATGATATTATGTGTGCTAAATTATGCTTCCGATTTAAATTATAACTAAGATCTGCACCATTCTTTGAATGAGCACTTCAAACATCTGCTTGTCTGTGTTTTCTTTTAATCTGTATAGACACTTCTGCAAGTACTTGAAGGCTTTAAACTGGACCTGAGGTTCACTGGAGACCCTGTCTATGAAAAATACCAGCATGTGTTTACCATGAACCTACAGAATGAATCCTGTGATGGTTCTTGTATTATGTTGCTCTTCTCCCTGCTTGATTTCCCTCTCTTCTCTCAGCCTTCTGTACATCTCTCTCCTGGTAGTAGTTTCCCACAGTCTCTTATCTTTCAGGTATAACGGCTTGTCTGATCTTTCTCGGTTGCTTTCTTGGATACAATAGGGATTTGCATTGGGACTACTGCAATTTCAGTTAAGGAATGTGAAAGCTAAAGAGAAGTTGTGGGTCTGTTGTAGTTTTGTTTGTTTGTTTTCAGCTTGGTATAACATTTTGTAGCCCTTGTTTGGTGTTTCTCCCATCCTTCTTCCTTGGTTCTCTTCTCTGTTTATATTTCAGCACTGGAAGGATGTCTTTTTCACTGAGGATGAGGACTTCTTTTTTCCCTTCCCTTCCCTTCCCTTCCCTTCCCTTCCCTTCTTTCTTAATTGGATTCGGTCCTTTCCTTCACAACCACTTTTTTCAATGAACATTTGGAAGAGGTTTTTGCCTCATGTGTAGCCTCCCTCCACAATGTCATCTCTTCCTCATTTTTCTATGCTTGCCCTGATTCAGAATTCAGATGTTTATAAGCAGCTGGACAAAATTTGACAAAATTGGAGCATTTCACAGTTGTGTATGGTTGTCCTAGGCTCTCCTTTTTTTTCTTAGGTTGATCGTGAAAATGTGGGAGTGCCAGGAAGAAGACTTCTCATTCTCATGCACAAATAATAAAAAAAAAAATTTAACCTGATTAATTAATGGTATTGACTCTGACTCACAGAGGTTGCACAGAAATACCTCCTGAAATTTCAGGGCAAACTTTTAGGTGTAAGTCCACTCACACCACTGGTATTTCTGAGATACAGACTAAATTAAAACTTTGGGTGTTGAAATCATTCCTGTTTCCCAGTACCCCCTCTTTCCCTCACCTCCTTCCAAATTAAAACACTGCAATAGAACAGAAGATTGCTACCCTTTATAGTTTAGTGTTTATTACTTCTTCTAATCTGTGGTTATAGCAGATTTCAAAGTGTCTCCTGTGGGAAGAGCTGCTGCTTCCACATTATTTGCTTTACACTTGGTCGCTAATACAAGATACTTGATCTCACTTGAAGGAGGATTTTCAAGGAGAAGACAAAGTTTGTCATGTTCTCATTATAAGGTATGAGAGATTACAATCAAAGTAATAAATAGTTAAATGGCACCTATAGTATATTGCTTTGATCAAGTCTGTAAGAAAGGCCAGATCCACTACTTTTTCTATTTAAAAGAAAAGTTATTTCCACTGTTCTCAGAGTAAAGTTCAGTATTTAATTTGTTTCCTACCCCAACTTTGCTAATGAATGTCATCTAGTAGGATGAAGTTAGCAAGAGTAGCTTCTACAGTATCAGCTGTCATTGGACCTTGTAGTTTACAGTACCTGATTCAGCAGGAAAGCTGCAAGTACCATGGGATTGCAGAACCTGGTTGCTCTGCAGCTTTTTTCAAAATACCAGGTAAGTCTTATTTGTGAGATTTCACATCAGCTCTTCTGTAAACTAGAAAATCATCCTTCAAGTTAAATCAAATATGTTGTATTAGCAACCAAGTATAAAACCAAGAATGAAGAATGTGGAGGCAGCAGCTCTCCCCATGGGAGACACTGTCACTGGAGTTTATTTGAAACTTCTAAAACTCAGAAATATTCTACATGCCCAGCACTATGGTAAATGCTAAGGTGTGTATATTTTTCTTCTGTGAACTTGACCAGTTTTACTTCTGTTGGCTTGGCTTGCTTTGTGGCAGAGCAAAATGAATTAAAAGTGAAGACATTCTGAGTGACAACTGGGTGTGCCAGGATGCTGCAGAGGTGACAGGGTTTTGACCGTGGGGACTGGCTTCTCACAGCCTCTGGATTGGGGCCAGTGCTGGAAAACCCCTGTGCTGAAGATGGCACAGATACACATGGGTCCTCTGAGGCTGGGTGGTGAAGAAAGAAGCCTTTATTCAAGATAACAGAGACTTATATACCCCTTAGGGAGTGGGGGTGGCTAGGGAACCCGGTTAGCCAATGGGGGAAGGGAAGGGTCAGGCCTCTGGGAGTGGGAGATAAGACAGGAGATACAATAATGGGGTTGGGGCTAGCTGGGCAGTCCAGTTCATGTGAGGTATCTTGTAACAGTTTCACTTTATGGGTACATATTAAGGGAGAACTCGTACAAAGAACGTAATTTCTAAAAGGTCTCTAATTTAGCAAACGCCTGGAGTCTGTTGTCCTGGTCTTCTTTCTTCATCTGTTTCTTCCAATCCTTGTAGCTTGAGTGTTCTCCCACACAGAGGTAGAAGTGATGGAAATGTACTATTGTCCTATAGTAGCCAAGATCAGTTTGTCACTGTGTGGGTGTGTATTCTAAACCCTCTATCTCATTTTCTCATGAACTGCTCACAATGGCCCATTTGCTGCAGCTGCCCAGGGCACACCCAACCCCTCAGGCTACAAACTGGGTGTTTAGGAACTTCTGTGGGATAAGGGAGTTTTCCTGTCTTCACACTAATGACTCAGGTGTGATAACTCCCCTCTAGGGAGTCATTAGCACCTTCACACCCACCTGAGGGGTCATGTCTGCTAATGGGCCATCAGGGATGCCAAAAATATGCCATTATTCACCTCACAGAGTAAATCACCCATTGTGGAACTCCCCGCCCTCGGGGAGGAACTGGGCATTCCCATCTGAGCCCAAGCAGAGGTAAGCTTGGTGTTTGGGAACTGGGATTTTTTATCAGATCCAGAGGAGGGGCAGTGCCTTGACTGGACTGAGACTGCCACTAGATTGCAACCATCATTTTCACCAGCAGGTTTCTTCCTTTCTTCTTACTTTGAACTCAGGGGGGCCATGTGGTGGTCAGCACAGGGGTTGGTGAGCTCCATTCTGCTTGTGCCCCATTTTATCAGTGTATTTATTGTGATCTTTTTATTAAGTTGTTAGATTGTTATTCTGACTTGCAATCCCATTCTGAGTTGGATTAATTTCTCCTGCTGGTTTAACTCTAAACCAGCACAACTATTTATATCCTTTGTCCAAAGTCTCAACATGCAAGTTTTCCACAGGCTTTCTTGACAGCTCAGTCATGGAATTTTTTTTTTTTTTGAGATACATTCAAAATTCTCAAAGCTGGATTTGAAAAATGAAAGTCAATATAATAGTTTACAGGAAATGGGGATTTTTTAATGAAATCTTGGTCTGCATTGTTCTAAGTTTTTTATTATAGAAATGTAGTATTATACTTTTTATAAGTTAAAAGGAATTAGAAAAATACTGTCCCACTGCCATGAGCCCATACTGAACTGCAAAGAGAAGGGTTGACATAGACCTATAAGCAAGTTTTTTCATAGCAAAAAGATGCTTGTCTTGTGAATTTGTTTTAATACGAGGAAACAGGAGAGCAGGCAGTAAGTTGGAAGGCACCTACAGAAGAATTAGTAATAAAGATTTTCAAGCATGAATGGAAAGAATATATATGGAATGGTTTATGTGCTGTAGTTGTACTAGTGAATTTATAATTCATGTCACATCCTCACAGGTGGAAATAGTTTTTGAAAGAAGAAAAAAATTTTTTCTTCTAAAAGATTATTAAAACCAGGGATTAGTACTTTTGAAAGTATAGGGGTGTTCAGCTAAGGAAGTACTTGCTTGTAAAGTACCTGCTGTGACTCAGCATGTAGCTACAATTGCCTACTAGAGCTAAATGTAAAATAATCAGTTAATGGCCTTGCATATCCTAAATCATTACCTCCTGCAGCCCTTGTAAAGTACTCACTGTGGTGGCAGCATTTCTGCTTCTTTTAGAGTCCTCAAGCACTGTTCAAAGGCAGGAGGACCACTGCAGTGAAAGGGATATGTAAGCAGACACAGGGATAACTCTGAAGTTAGTTTGGCAGTATGGTAGGACTTTCTTCAGTGGTGTAAGAGGACTGCAGAATTGCCATTGAGAAAGTTGTGAGACTCTCAGCTGTTCTCACTGATAAAAGTGGAAGTGCAGAACTTGCCCACAAGACTTTGCTTTGAGTGGAATTTTAGTCTGAGTCTGGCCTGATCTCAGAGCCCTTAAATACTTATTTTAGAGCCTATAATACTTAGCGCCTGTAAGTAGTTATTTTCTGTGAATTTCACTCAGATTTTCATAAACTGCACTGCTGCTTCTTGATTTTATTCCTTTCCTGATCAGTTTCCATTCCACCCCCTCCATCACCTTATGTAAAGTTGAACTAAATAGTCTAGTGTGGGTTTTGTACTTTTTTCAATAGCTTAATGCAACCCCCCTTTATCTGGTATCTAGACTTCCTGGTCTTATTTGTAGTGTCTTCTTCATGCATCACAATATTTTACTATGTGGGCCTGATGCATTCTGTGCTAGTGTTGCTTGTTTATCCAGCTTTTACTATAACACCTGGTAAATTGCAATAACAAATTCTTTGAGCTCAGTTACTGTTTGAATAAACTGGTACCATAATATTTAATGCACAAGTTTAATGTCTTAGAATGTGGCAGCCACAGGCAGAATTTGTGTTCCTGCACAGCCTTTATTCTGAAAGTAATAATTTATGATAATAAGAAAATGAAAATAATAAGATGTGAATTTAAAGACAGTAGGGTGGTGGTCAAAGAGCTAATTGTTTGGCTACAGTTCAAGTCTTTTTCAGCAACCTGTCTTTTAAAAGTCTTTTTTTTCTTCTATTTTTCTCTCTTGACAGTGGCTGAAAGGGTGAGCTCTGGGGAGAGCAGAATGCTAGAGCAAACCTGTAATGATTATGTGACAGAACCTTCCCTCACCGGCTAACCATTTTCACTGTAGGATTTCTAAAGCTGAATTTGGTTTCTATTTTTTTAATAGCTTGTTTTGTTGTCAGAGAACTGTCTGTGGAGGATCTATATCATTGTGCCTTCTGTTGCAGATTTCTCTGAATCTCTCACTCCAGTGCAACCTGGGAGTAATTGTTCAAGCAGTACTTTCCACCATCTCTGATTTCAGGACTTCTCTGAGGGAAAAGACACTAACTTGATTTCCTCTGATATTAAAGCCTCCCCTGTGAGTCTTATGATATCAGTACATATGTCAATGAATGGAGGAGAAGAAAAAGATAACAATAAACATCCTCAAAAGCATCTTTACAGTGAATGAACTGTGAAACAACGAATTATGCAGTGTGTGCAGCACAGTGGAGTATCATGCTCATGTTCTGTCATTCTTTATTGTAGTATCTAATTGTGTGCCATATGCAAGTAGAGCAAGGTTGAAATACTGGGTATTCCTTATGTCTGCAGTGTCAAGAAGAATGAATCCTGTTTTGAGTTAATGAACTTAATTTTCTTTCTGGAGGAAAAAATAATGACAAAAATACTTCAATTTAGGAAGGCGAACAGGTACCTGAATTTCTTTGGCACTGAAGTCTTCTGAAGTTACATTATCTAAATAAGTGCCATTAATATATATACTACTGCAGTGGTTTGAGGATTATTTTTTTTGTCTTTAACCTGTGAGGGTGCCTATATGTATATATAAAAAAGGAGTTTACTACTTTAAAATGATAGTAGTAAACTAGTGGTCTGATTTTACATGTATATGCCCATGTCTGAGCACACAGGCTGTCTGTTAATGGCACTAGTCATTTTCTGAAGGGCTGGATGGGAACATAAATCTTCCTGCTCAGTGGTCCCGGGAAGATATTGTTGATGCAATTTGACATTTGTATAGTGCCAAAAGCAGGCCCTATGTATCACTAGGGTTAAACAATGAAATGGAAATCTTCCTTGCAAAAAGCAGGAAAAGAGAAAACTTAACATGTTTCGAAAGCAGTTGAAGAGAACCTCATTTACAGGCTACCAATAATTTATAAGTTTCCTGTCTTCTCTGAGCATAGGATTTTCTTAGCCTTACAAAACAAACTCTGAGAGATGGAGGAAGGAAGCATGAGAAATTACAGGTACATTGTTTTAAAGACAGCGTTGTAGCTCAGAATTTCATTCCGCTGTTGTGCTGGAAATAATATAAGAACAGCTAACATATGAATGGGTTTTACTTTGAAAGCTGTTTTGCATGAGCTCAAGGCAACTGTGCAGTTGCTAGTCTAGAAATGAATGAACCATATTTCACTTGGATTCATTACCTTGCAGATCACTGCAGTTGGTAGGGAAGACACAAGGTAACTGTACTTTGTAACTGACAAAAATCTGTCTAAATCAATTAATTATTTATACCATGATTCTTTGATTTTCTCATTATTAGTGGCCTTCCTGGGTGCTATGTTTATTTATTTGAAGTAATATAAAAATTGTACCTTAAGTAGTTTGGGTTCATATAGTTCCAATAAAAACATTGATTGCAGCAAATTCTGTCCAGTCTTTCTCTGGGCTTATCTATAAACTAAATGGCACACATCCCTGTTTCATAAAACCTTATTTGAGAAGAATGAATGGTTTCTGAATATTTTAATTTTCTAAATAAAAACTTTGCCCCAAAGGCTCCACAGCTGCTTACTGATGTGGGAAAGAAATGCCAGCAGAAGGGGCGTTAAATATATATTGAAGCAATGGCTGTTGCTAACATATATAGTTTTTTTAAGCTATGTTTTTCTCTTTAGAACACAGTTGAATTAAAGGTTTCAAACAAATGTTTTAGTCCAGACAGATCTGATATTTACCTTGTTTATTTCACTGATCACCACTAACAGGGTCCTACAGCCCTGCTTTTCCCTTGCAAATTAAATGCAATTAAATATGAATTGAAAGGACTTACTTTTTTTCTCCTTTTTTTTTTTTTTTTCTTTACCTGGATATGCTCATCATCAGAATGTGAATTGTTCATTTGCACCTACCAATTTTCTTGTCTTCTAAAGAAAAAGTATTTGGCTAAAGTATTTGAAACTTGTTAATAAAGCACAGGCACTGGGGCTGATGATGGCCTTGCATATCTCCAGAGTGACTCACTGCTGTTTCTGGCCTTACCGCTGTTTAGAGGAGAATCAAGTTGTCTTTTTGTCCTTTCCATTCATGCCTTCTTTATCAAGTTTTCTAGTTGATCTGCTAAGTACTTCCAAGTTTGATAATAATTTTTGTGATATTCGCAGTTGTACATGGAGATTCAGCTGGACTGAGTTCATCAGTCTTGTTTCAGATGAGTTTTCAAGCTCTCCCGCTATCTCATAGATGACTGAGAACCTGTGACATGGGCTCAGTTTAAACTCTTCATTTGTATCTTTCCCAAAGGGTTGAAAGAAAACAACAGGGGTACTCTCAGAGGAATCACAAACAGAACCAGGATGCCCTGTAAGATTATATTATAGTTTCTAGAATAGCTAGACACTGCCAACAACCTTTTCCACTGAGTATGGGGTTGGCTGTAACACAGATTAGGGAACCAAGCAGGCTATTTGCAATCAGTAGAAAAAAGTAGGATGCTAAGCCTTGGTGAGCACTTAGGTGATTGTGGATCAATTGTGCAGAGAACTTGAGAAAAGTTAGAACAGCTTTTAGTACATTGGCTGTTTACACAGAGTTTAATGCAGTGGATAAGGTGTTGATGACTTTTGCAATTGCATTAGGCCTTGTATCCATTCCAATTTCCTTTGCCTTGCTGCTGGGATCAACACAATGGTGTTTGGGTCTTCCATAGCACTAATTTTAAAACTGGCAGTGTGTGTGTGTAATGAAGGGACTGGGCCTGCTGCTGCCCCCAGACAGGATGGGGCAAGCCTCAACTGACAACACATGCCTGTTGCAACTGGCTGTAGCACAGTGGATATTTGCCCTTTGAGCTACTCAGGAGATCCTGGTTCTCTGAGGGATGAGAAGGGAAAGTAAGTGATAATGATATTCTAATTGATTTTGGTTTTTCATCAGCCTTGGATTTAGGACAGCTGTGACCTGGGTCTTCTATTGGAAATACCTATTGCAGTAAAGCTTAATTTACACCTTATAATTTGTGTGTGATTATGATCAGGAGTTTATTTCTTCACAGAATGTATGAGAAGCCCCTACCATTTCCTGGAAGCTCATGGAGGATTAATTTCCTGAAATGAATAATTCTACTGATCCTTTTCAGTGAAGATCTTTTACTACCTATTGCCATGTCAGGTTTCTTGAGAGAATGTACATCATGCTACAACTATTGGTTGTTTTTTTAAGCAGCTGTTGTGTTGGTTGCTTTTCTCAGTAATCTTGTGCTATGACAGCTTTGTTCAAATATGTAACATTTGTATGGCTTTTTGTGTTGAGAAGCAGGATTTTTTTATTTTGGGTGAAAATGATCATGTGCTAGAGTATAACAATTCTTCTGTTCATAGGCTTCTGGCCTGTCATGAACCCGTAACTCTCTGCTATTTGGAATGACAATGCATATAATTGGCAATTAAAATCTTCTGAAAAAAGAGAAACAAAACATACACTTCATGTTAAATACATTTCTCATAAGAAACAACTAAGCATTTTTCATTGCCTTTCTAATTTGCATAGATTTGCTCTAGAATTTGGGTCTTTTCTGCTCAGATGGACTACAAGGGCCTATGCTTGTATCATCCATAAAAGCATATAGCTTCAAGTTGGGATCACAGAAATGATAGTCAAGGGGGTTTGTTTCTGAAGAGTAACTTAGAGGTAACATTAGCTGTAGTGGTTACAGCACCCTATGATACACAAAAGACTAATATGTTCACCTGGTACTCCTCCTGACTTTTTTCCTACAAGCTGAGCCAGTTTTTCCTTCCATTAAAAAGTTCCTGCCTGTGTGCCTGACTGATATTACCTTTGTAATGTAAACCATAGTGGGTAAGCTTAGAGAACAGTGAAATATAATAATTGTGAGAAGTCCTTACCCATTCCCCAGGATTTAAACTGATTTTAACAGTCAGTATTTTTCCCCATCTGTCAAACTCTATTTTTTTTCTTATTGACATTGAAGAGAGATTGTCACTGTTCCTTTGAAGTTGTTAAATTTCCAATATGCTTCAGGCTTGTTTGTAATATCTAAGACCAAGCATCTAAGGACCCACTTGCCTAGATTACAATAGCTATTTATTTGGATAAGATACATTTGTATATACAGATACAAGCACACTTACATAATATACAGGTACTTGATGCTCTCAGTGAACATTTAATAATTTATTTTCCTGGGTTATATTCTGAATGTTTTAATTTTTACTTCATGGAAGTTCCTGATGAGGAAAAAACTATGTAGAATTCAATGTGTATTAAGATACAGTACTTGCTTCTGCACTGCCTTGAACCTTAACATTGTTTTATGCTTATATAGGATGGGCATCAAGGAGTATCAGTGCAAAATAGTACAGGTAATGGCAGAAAACTGGACAAAAAGAGTATACAACACAAGCATGGGCCTAATTGTTTCTTGCAATAGTATTGTGCTCATAAAGAAATGTAATAAATCTATGTCTTCTGCTAAACAAAGCAGAAGAACTAATTTATTTTTGGGGATGTTGACATGATGGATCACATCTTGAGCCTTCTGACGTTGCAACAAGCAAGTGATTTATAGTTTGTCATCTATAATTAAGAGATTCAAGTGGAGGTGTTTATTACTCTTACCATGGCAGTAAAGCAACACCTGCAGTCAGTGGTTGCACATGCATATGACTGAGATCCTCAGTTAGCACAAATGAGCTGAAAAATCTAGCCTATAACTGACTTTTTTTATTGCCTTCAAATTGAGCTCATTTTCTTTGACTGTGGCATACCAAGATTGAATTAGTGTCCTTATGTGGTTCGAAAAACTGATTGACATAAACCTACGTTTTTGCTTTATTTTCTGATAAATTGGGAAAATGCTTTAGGAATTAAAGTTTTCCTGCCTCTGTTATCTGTAGTCTGCCTCTTCAGATATGTGTGTGATTTTCTTACTTGTTTTGACTGCATTTCCCCAAGTACTTAGGCGAAATAGGTAAAATGGATTTTTATTTCTACACTATTCTATGATGTATAAACTTAAGAACCAGAATATGTTTTCTTTTTTTATGATTTGCAAATATAACTCCTGTGCTCCTTTTTTTTTATTATCATGTATCATCCACATTAAATCTACTGTGACTAATAATAATAGTAATAATAATTTAAAGATCTTTAGCTGCTAGAAAATGACACTCATCTCTGCCAAGCCTTCAATTAAAACTCATCAGGAACCTCACTAAACAGTTTGTAGGTTTTCATGTTGTTTTCTTCTTCTTCGTCTTTTATTCTTTGGTTTCTTAAAGTCACATATAAAAACCAATTTGACTTAAAGTAGGAAAACAGGGGGATCATGGAGGAAAATGCTATGTAATGGAAGTGTTTTAAATGAGAAGTGATGCTCGACGGGAGGAAATTTATTTCTGGATTAGTAGGTTAGCATGCTGTTACTTTGATTTAATTATGTATTCACAGCTTCTTGCTACTGTTCTTTCTTTCAGAGTAAATATTTAAAAACTCACTGCTCCAAAATGTTTACATTTGCCTTTGCATCCAGCATAAAATTAAATGCTTTCCATAGCTAACAAAATGGATTTTTTTTAGTTATATAAGTGTTTGTCAGTGGAATCAGGTGTAAATATTAATACTAGAAAAATCTTTTTTCTGGCAGTATTAGGTAGAGATTTCTGGTAGTGCCAAATGCTCACTTTCTAGAAAGAATCAATTACTAATCTCTTATTTCTTGATTGGTAAATGGGTTGGTTTGGACTGTATGTGATAGTGCCCTGAGCCTTTGTAAAAGTTTTCTCTGGTGATCAGTAACTAGTATTACTGTGCAGCATAGGAGAGATCAGTTACACAATCTTGCTGAAGAAAGTCAGCTCTGAGTCAGGGGGAAGGATCATGGCAGAAGGCACCCTTCTTTCTCAAGTCTCTCACCGTCAGCCACAAAAAGCAAAGTTCTCCAGATAATCACAGGTAATTTTGATGAATTCAGTTCTGGCTTTGAAGACTTGCATGGTCTGATTTCATACCAAAGCCTTGGTTTTACCTCGGCGTTCTTGAGCAGGAAATCTTGAGGAGAAATTCAAGCACTTAAGTCCCTTTGAGCACAGTTATTGGCCCCTAGCTGAGCTTTTCAAACTCCCATTGAATGCCAAGAGTGACCCAGAATGAATCTCTACTTTGGGTCATGGAGAGACTCTCCAACAAGGTTTATCAACCAAAAGATTTACCTGGAAAATAAACTCCTCTGAAGTAAGGCTGCAGCTTATTTTTTATTGCATTGCCAACTGCAAAATGCTAAGTTTTTCTGTTGCTAGTTCTGTCCAACACTGATGTTTTAAATGGTCTTTGGCAGGGCTTGAGAAAGGTGGAAGACTGAGAATAACCAAAGTGTCTGCAAGTGAGCTGAGCAAAGTCAGGGAGCAGAGAACATAAGGTTTGTTATGAAAGGAATTGAATTTAGAGTTGCTTTTAAAGTCTCAGTAGAGCAATTTTCTGCTGAGAAGTGCTTACTCAAGTCCAATTTGAAATATTTTGCAGGAAACCTTTCCTAAAAAAAACAACCCAACCTTTTGATAACTGACATAATTATATTAACATTGATATATAATATCAGTTTATATCTAAAATAATTGAGAAAGTGACTGTTAGAGTCAATATATGAAAAATGCCTTTCAGTAGGATTTGGGAAAGAACCAACTGTCAGCATTTTGCAGTGATTAAAAGAGGATTTATATATTTGCCATCTCCTGGGGACTGTTACAACTCACAACAGCACTGACTGTCACCACTGGGAGTGAAAAAATTCACTTTATATGAAGTCTTTTACTTGATACTCTTGACTTATTTTATGTAATAGTTACTCTCATTAGCTAAAGCCAATGCAACTGTTGTATGCCCATACCTTGTTAGTGTCTCTGTGGCTCCTGCAAGCTGTTTGAGCTTCTCTGGATGTTCAGGGACAGCTTTTGGGGCAATCTTAGCAGCAGCCCTGTAAGCTTGCTGGGAGCTTATTGAGGAGAACAATCAGCCACGTGCGGGGAGGATGTATAAGGCAACTGGCAGAAGCTGAAATAAGAGGTTCAGAATACATGTGAGGAACAAGTCCTTGGCCATGAGGACAGCCCAGCAGCGGAGCAGGCTGCACTCACTGTAGTGTGTTTTACTTAGAAGAAATTGGGGTAGCTGTAATTTTTCACAGTTCCACCTTGGTGATCTAAGGAGAATCAGGAAGGATTGACATGTACCTAGCTGATCCTGTCTTCATATGTGTATCAAACATGCCAAGTCATCTTATGGGCTTTGGGGAATAATGCCAGGAACACTTTGTTTGTTGTTTCCCTCTCTTCATATAAAGAATCACCAGAGAATGTAATGCTGTCTTTCCAAGGTCATGGCTTTTCTGTTCACAAATTCACAGACTCAGTGGATAAACTGGCCTCTTTTAATGCCTTGGAAGTATTCCAGTTTTCTGTTTTAGAAGGAGGATTGTAGAAGGACTACGCTTGTAGAAGTCCAGGGAAGCTGAAGAAGCATACAGCTCCCTGCAATTATACTTTGGTTACTAAATCTGGTCTTTCTCATTTCTTAACCTTAAGTGTAGAATATAGGAATTTATTTGGCACAAGTAATATCTGAATCTGCAGATACAGTGATTTTACTGTTCAAAATAAAACATTTTGATTTTTCAGTAAGTGAAACCTATATTCCTCTTTTGGAAACAGTACCTCGATCATGCACTTCACACTCTTAGCATGTCATAAATTATTTAAGCAATTCCATTTTCACATTAGAGATGTGACAGTTCTATCTAAAATAAAACTTCAATACAGACAGATTCTGCCAGTCTGGCTTTAGGCCTCTGCCTAAAGCTCTAATTTAAGACCCTGTGATGTTTCAGCTCAATCTGTAAAACCCATTCAAAATAAGAGATTATAGGATGAGCATAGCAGACTCCTTCAATCATATCCAGTCCTTCCGCAGTACTTTTCGCTCTTCTCAAGTATAAATTCAAATTACTTTCCTCCTTTGAGAAGAGCAAAGGTTTCAGAAAGAGCCTATACCTACCTTATACATTACAAATAAAATTTGCTGCTGTTCTGATATACAGTGAATCCACCTAGGATGCTTTGGGTTACAGCAGCTAGTGAGCCAGGGGATGCAATCAAAGTTCATCTCTTTCCTTATAGGAAAGTTAGTGTAATAGAAAGCTGATTCAATTATCTCCAAAAGATGGTACATCATTTCACTGGTGTATAAGTTTCTGTATATTCTAATTTCTTTCTCTACAACATCAGACCTACTCATTGAAGTCCACACTGGTTTGAATTGTCCTTGGCATATTTTCTTGGGCTGTATTACTTTTCCTGAATCGCTTCTTGCAGAGTTTTAGTTGCTAATTCCTTGCTTGACAGTAGAGTCTGATATTTGATAGTGGGGAAAATCTGAAGCAGACTTATGGAATATTTCATCCTTCTTTTCATATAGCTTGTACTTGACTGTAACTTTTTTCTCTTTTGCCAAAAGAATTTGTTCTGTATTTTTCCACTGTTTGTGGCTGTCTCTGAGTCATGCCTTATATGTGTAAGTGTTGCTGTACTCTGTCTAGAGTAACACATAGATGAGTACTGTTTCCAAAGGGATTCATTGTGGTGGTTTTCACCCGGTGTCCACCCAAATCTCCAGACTCTGCTCTTCCCCAGAGGGAAAGGAAAAGGAGAAAAACAGCAGAGATAATGGCAAAACAAACTCAGAGTGGCTATATACTTAAATTTATTACTAACAAGATAAGAACTAAAACTAAAAAGTAAGAATTAAATCAGTCTTGAAAACACCTTTCTCCTCCCACTCCTCCCTCTTTCCAGCTGTTCAAGGGAGCAGGGAATGGGAGTTTTGCAGGTGGTTGTTGTTGCTGCCATTGGTCTGGTCCTGTGGGTCACTCCATGAGATGCAGTCGGGTCTCTGCACCCCGATGGTCTCCGTGGGCTGCAGGGGGACAACCTGCTCCACCACGGTCCTCACCCTAGTCTGCAAGGGGGCCACAGCTCTTAGTCCTTCCCCTGCTCCCATGGGGTCCCTCCCGCAGAAGACAGTTCTTGATAGACTTCTCCAACATGAGTCCACCCCCTGAGCAACACTTCTACTGGGGGAAAAACCCGCTCCAGTTGTATCTCCTTCTCCACGAGTCATGGCCACAAATCTCTTCCAGAATCTTGCTCCATCCTGGGTCTCCCACAGGGCAACAACTCCGTGTATCCACCTGCTCCTCCAGGGGCTGCAGGGGTGTCTGTGCACCCCGATGGATCTCCATGGGCTGCAGGGGTGGGGGGGAATAGCTTTGAGTCCTTCCCCCCTCTGCTCCAGTGTGCGGTCCCTTCTTCTCCGCCTCCTGTTCTGACCTTAGTCTCTCTCTGTATTATCTCATGGCTGGAATACTTTGGCTATCAAACAGGAAGTCCCTCCTGAACCTGGCTGTCATTGGCTCCACAGGACAGGGGAAGCTTCTAGCAGCTTCTAACAGAAACCATCCTGGAAGCCCCCCTTCTACTTAAATTCAGCTACAGAAACCCATGACAGACATGTAGTGGTTCTAACATAATTTCTTTTATAAATCTTTTTGGGGTTTAGACTGGGTTTCTATTTTTGTTCTTGGTATGAGATCTGCCCACCCATCCATAGGCAGTTACATATGTCCTGTACTTTATGGAAAAAGACCTTAGGGACCAGATAATGATACTCTGCTTTTCACTGTGCTGGAACATAAGAAATGTCTCATGCAGTAAGGTCATTGATTTATCAGTGAGTTAGTCTCTTCTTTAAGCTACAACATATGGCTAAGTAATTAAAAACTGGAGCATAGAGGAGGCTGAGGAGCTGAAGCCCCAGTGAAAGTGATGTGGGGGAAAAAAGGCTGAAGAACTGTTCTGGACCTGTTTCTTCCACACTGTGCAGACTCCGCTGAAGATGAAAGAGTTTAGTCAGATATTCAATAATTTTAGCTCTAATATTTCAGACTTGCATCTGGTAAGTGTAGCATAAAGGCTTTGGAGGACAAAAAGAGTGGATGATGTACTGAGACTGTTAGAAAACTCAATGAAAAGTGAACCCAACCTTTCTGTAATCAAAGTGCTTTACCAACTTAATTCCCAAAAAGAGTTTGGAACTGAAGGAGCATATTTTGGCTTTATGGTTTAAATGTGTGTATACTATTCTGATTTGAATATGCGAAGAGTCTTATGCATAATGTATTCCCTGCCCCACCCCCAGGCTAAAGCTTGATGCAAATGTACTTTAAAATATTTGAATCAATATCTAAAATCAGTGTTTTGCAGGAGTTTGCCCTCTGACTCTGATTTTTCAGCTACCTTGATGTTTTAATTAGTGGGCTGAAAATGTTTTTAGTCTGAACATAAACATGGATATGTACCTTGTGAATTTTTTGGATGTACAAGTTTCTTTACTTTTTTAGGACTGTTTAGGTTAAACATGTCCTTGACAGGTTAAGCATGTCCTTGAATAACTTCTGTGATTGTGGCAAAATGTGGAACAATTTTAATTTTATTTTTTTTTACCTGCACAGTTAAAGCAAAGATGGTCTTCAATTGCTAAGTTGAGTGCTGTTTGCCTGATAAAGAAAGTGAGGGAAATGAAAACTCCCATACTGGGACTTATAAAGACTTCTAGATTAAACAGCTTTGAATGGTAAAAGGCAATATTTCTTATGTGGGAATAGCTTGATGGCTTTGATGTAGGTCACCTAACACTTTGTAAGTTTGCAGATACTGCTCAGGAAGCCTGAGCACTGCCCTGACTTCATCTGTTCTCAAACTCTGCCCTGACAAGGTAAATCTAGTGCCATATTTTGAATCATCGGGAATGTTTATGTATGAGTAAGAACAACTGAGTTAGTTGTATTGATTTGTGACTGAGTCATTCAGCTATTGATTTAATACATTATTGGCAAGTAACACACCATGCATTGCGGAAATATATATCATTGCTAATCAGCTCAGTTTTTCATTACTTAATAACTGGTTTTTCATTTCCAATAGAAACTAAATCCTTAGCTGGAAAAGGCTGAAAACATATTTAACTCAGTTGGTTAGAGCCTGGTGCTAATAACACCAAGCTTGTAGGTTTGATCACTGTATGGGGATTCATTTAAGAGCTGGACTTGATGATCCTTGAGGGTCCCTTCCAACTCAGAATACTCTGTGATTTTCATTTCTACCACTCAGTTTCTTAACTCTGGCATAGCACTTACTGTTGGCCTGGTTCTTGCCATGCAGCTGTGTGCCAGGGGGCAGTGCAGTTGGTGTCACAAGTTTCACTTAGGGCCTCAGTGCCTGCAGGTTGTCTGTCTCTGGGTAAATGCTTCAGGGCCATTCCATCCACAGCTGGGGTGGACTGTGCAGTTGGTTTTTTCCTGACTCATACAGTTAGATATAAAATTTGTGCAAAAGGCAGAGTGGATGTATTATCCTAAGCTAGGGTTGTGCTATATTTGGCTGGATACTCCTCTGTGACTTCTCTTGTACTTAGTTTATAATCAGAAAGCTGAAGGGGCAAATCCCCGCTAAATGCCTGTGATCAGCATGGATGGTTCAGTGAACAGATCCCAGCCACAAGTCAAGGGAGGAAACTTTCCTATAATACTTTTTCAGGTCACCTAGGAGGGACCAGAAACTTAAGAGAAATTAACATTTGAAATTTTTTTTTTAAGCTGGCCCTTTTTTTTCATATTTTTTGCAATATTTTTGACATTCTATAAAAAAGTTTTACCATGTTCAAAAGCTGACTTGGAGAAGCTGTTGGATACCATACTTTTCCTGGCTCATGTACCAATGCTTTTCTGAAAGTTCTCTGAATACTAAAAAAAGATTTATTTGGAGGCAGAGACTTGCCCTCAGTCAGTGTGTTTGACTTTCCCGAAGGCTATTAAGCTGCTAATACCTCATTGAGAGACCAGGGGACAAATCACGGTACATTACTGCAGGCACGCTGCTCTTCTTTTGACTATGAGAAGGCTGCTGCATCACAGAAGTATTAAAATCTGTTAAATAAAATGGTGTATTAGATGTGCGATACTAAGCCTGTCCTTGTTTGAGTCTCAGTGTTTCGGTACTGAGTTAGTTTTAACAATTACCCTTGCATGTTTCATATTACCACAAAATGGGAATACAATAAGGAAATGTCAAAGGTGATTAGCCCATTTGACTTTTTTTAATGGAGGAAGAGGACTTTTAGGAAACTACAGTGTTTGGAACTAGGGATTTTTTTTTTTTTCCTAATGAAGGCCTGTGTAAAACATAGCTATACATTTTGAAATAGAAGGTTGGTTTTTCTTCCTGGTTTTAGAAACTCTAGATATTTTAATAGCTGAACTTCTAGAAATAAAACAAAGAGGATTTTTACTATGATAAACATATTTTAAAAAGCAGCAGGCTGTAGTATTGTGAGAATATACGTATGTGTGGAATGAATGAAATCTTCAAGTTTAGTCCAAGGTATATATTCTAATTAAAGTGCAGTTGAATTAGTAACTGATGAGTATGCAATAGCAATCTAAAGCAGGTTTTGATTGTTACATGTAAATATTTAATTCTGAATTTGTTCTCCTCCAGCTGTGAAGATATGAGGAGCTGAACAGCAATTACAGCAGTTGACATAAAATTAATCATTAATGTAGGACAGGCAAAGTGAAAATTGCACTTTCAGCATGTTCTCTCTGGCCTTACAGATACCCTTCAATTTCTGCTGCTGTCAGTTAGTTAAATATGTTGCCCTTTGCAGTGCTGAATTTTCTCTGGGCTTAAAAGAATAGGCACAAGCTGCAGAGTCGCTGCTCTCTGGTGAAGGATACAAAGAATTCAACTTGGCTTTTACAGCAAGACTGTGTAGTTCTTTCTTTTGCCCCTGGCAGAGAGGTAAAAAGAATGAGTGCAGTTTCCCCCTTGTGATAATAAAACATATTTAGCTATTATTTGCCATAACAACTATCTAGGGCAGTTGGTTTTGACCTTATTGATTTATGGGACTAGGAAGCAAGAGCATTTCAAATATATTGAAACCATTTGCTTTTCAAATCAATGTTTTCACATTGCAACATTTTGACTCACTTTTTAATTGGATCAAAGAATGAAAAAAGCTATTTAGATTTTGTTTGGTGGGAGAAATGACTGAAAAACTGAGGTGTTTGCATGAAAACAAAAATTCTGTCCCATGCTTGTTTTGGTTACAATTTTTTTTTTTTTTTTTTTTTTTTTTTTTTTGAAAAAAACTCATCTGGGAAAGGGAAGTGTCCAGAGAGAAACTTCTGATAATCCTCCTTTTTGAAATCCCTAACCCTTCTACATAAGTATGAGACTTGGTGTCTTACGGTGCTGGATGTTCTAGAGTCTGTCTTGACAGATACTGAGAAGGCTTTTGATGATCAGTGAGTTGCTTTTGAAGTGTGAGACTCTGAATGATTAGTTACTGGAACCATTTTCAGTGACATGTGGCTTTACTGAGGTGTAACAGGATAAATATTTCATAACTGAGTGATGTCTTAGATTTGTGTTTCTTGGCTTTAAGACTACCATTCCATCCATCAGTCATTTTAATTCATGTCCTCTGCAAATTGATTGCTGAGAAATCTTTGCACAAGTGCTTGCTTTTAATCTGTTCTACCTGAAGCACCCTGGAAGAAGCTGGCAGATGCTAACAGTGTCTGTGTTCCTTTCCTTTTTGCTTGGTGCTGGGGGTGGGAAGAGAGCTGGCTTAGGTGCACTATTTTCCAAATGAAGCAGTTTATAGAACTCCCAAGAGCTAGAAGAAGAGATATATGTTGTAAAGCAGATGGGAAAATAAGGGGCAATGGTAACAATGGTGCTAGAATTTAAACTGCTACTGTTATTTATTTTATCTAATCTTAGACCAATTAGCTGTTGTCTGCACTATACTTCATACTTTTTATAATGATATTGCAGGAAGTTAGCAGTGATCTCTCACATTATAAAACAAATTGATGAATTATCTGCAAGTCTTGACTGTTTTTGAAGACCTGTCCTGGATGTGCTCCCTCCCAGCTTCTTTTGCACCTTCTTGCTGGCAGAGCATGGGAGACTGAAGAGTCACTGACTTAAGGTAAGTGCTAGTTAACAACAATCAAAACAATGAGTTCTCAGCATTATTCTCATACTAAATCCAAAGCACAGCAACTGTACTAGCAACTAAGAAGAAAATTAATTATATCCCAGCCTAAACCATGACAGTTACGTCAGTTGACTAGGCTGTTCCTTTCTTCATATTGGTGTCTGGGCAGAGATTTCTGGGAGGTGAGGGAATATAACAAATGGAATCTGAAACTACTTTATGTACCTATGCTGAAGTAGGAACAGCCTTGCTGTTTTTTAAAGGCAGAATCTAGGTAATGGGGTAGTCTTCCCGTGTCTCTTGGCTTTTCTTGGCCTATAACAATATATAAGTCCCTGAAACAAGCTATTTTCTGGCACAGGAATTATGATTTTGTATTTTGGAACCAGTAATTTTATTTAGTGCTGCCTTGTAAGAACAAAAACCGTAGTAATATTTATCAGTTTCTTGCCACATAAAATGTAGTCTTTTGCAAGGCTTCAAAACAAAACTCAGTTCTTTTACTCAGATGGACAGGTTAGGTCTTTTCATTGCTCTTTGACATACTGATATATTTACACCCTCCATGTGTCATTTGGAAACAAAATAAGAAAACTTTCAGGTCATTGTTGTCTTCCTCTGAATCTCAGCTGCTCAGCCTGCACAAGCTGCGCTGCATCCATTAACATGGGGGAGGCATAAATGTGTAGGTAAAATAATTTGAAAATTCCAACAAATTAATTTAGCAGTGATTATAAACAATTTACAGACTTGTGAGTGCTCCCTTGGCATTCACTGACATGGCTCCTAGGTTGTGTTTTACTTGCTTTACATAGGAGGTCTTGCTGCATGTGTCTCATCTGAACTTCCAATTTTGCTTATATAAGGTCTAAGAGCAGACTGATTTCATTGTTCCATTAAAATCTGACCCCTTAATAACCATTTTTATAGCAATTTACTTGTTCAGATAGTATTTTTTGTTGTTGTCTAGCAAGTTTCTCAATTTTCATTCAATTTCTCAACTGACTGAATATGTGAGAGGATGAGCTTTGGAAGAAAGTGAATCATCAGTGAATCCTTACATTGCAAATGCTTTTGTAAGATCTGCAGGTGCACTTCTATGTTTCTTCCCTTCCTCACTTCTCAGTTTTTGGAAAGTGTGGTAATCAACAGAGTTTTATGACTCTGTGAACTGTAAACTGAATGAGAAGTTTGGATTGTTTTTTGACCAGTCATTCTTTAGGATTTTTGACTTGTCATCATTTACGAGATCAAACTCTGTGTTATTCCTCTCTGTTTGTAATGTGAAGGGATGGAGGGAAGAGAAATCTAAGTAATTAATTATTTTAAAAAGTCCATAAGAATTTATAGATTGCTTGCTTGAGGTTAGTGACTCAAGGTTTTTGGCATTCATTCCATTAGTTCTGCATCCTTCTATATGCATAAGATAAATGCAAAACAATTTTACATTCCTTGAAATCATAGTGCTCTTAGAAGTTAAAAAAAAAGTGTGGTTTGTTTTTGTGTTTTCTTTTAAACTGAATTGAACATATTTGGATCATGGCATTTTTCCTGTCAGGAGGGCTAATTTATATATGACCCCCTATTCTGTTTTCATTCTCAATAAGAGGTACTAAACAATCATATATGCACAGTCCTGCTTTTTTTATTCAGCACAGCAGCACATTGGTCTGCAAGCAATTTGCTGATTTAAATGGAGTTGTTTCTGAATAATGTCAGAAGAGTTAGAGAAAATTTAGAAAGTCATGTTTGATTCTGATGAGGCTACAGCTACAGGAAAATGTTCAAAATATGTCCAAGTTGCAGAACACGGCCTTATTGCAAATGAGCAATTATGCAGATGTGAACGTGGTCTTTCATGGGTGGAGGTGTCTTATTTCTGTAGTGAAACCATACATTTTAATGTTATACCAATATACACCAAGGTGGTATGCAGAATACTTCACCTATTTTCTGTTTAAACAATGGACTTTTCTTGCATTTATTTCTAAATTCTATTTCCTGGGTTTATACATAATATTGCAGAATGGTTATCTGTTATAGGTCTTTCAGAAGTAGCTCATGAGCATCCCCCTAGAGCACAAAACCAGGGGCTTAGGATGAAAAACCACTCATGGTTGTCACTGAATTAAAAGTATTTCCAGAGATGATGGGTTAATGCTGAATTTGACACCAACGTCTCTTGTTTTAGGAAGAGGAAATTGTCTTAACCAATTGCATATGCGAGCAAATTTTAAATGTGCAGAGTCATATGATCAGTCAGTGATTGAATAATATAACTGATGTTAGTGCATCTTTTGCAAACTAAAAGTTGTGATAACTCAGGAACTCTGCATCTCTTCCAAAGACCTTGGTGGGTTTTGTGCATGTATGTTAGACCATGTAACAGGGTCACTGGCCTAACCATGCTTTTGGATAGACATCTGTGCATGCGATTAAGCACAAAAATGTTTTGTTATGCATAGAAGCATTGAAACTCTGCAGAAAATAAGTGGTGCCTATGGAAAGTGTATTACTGTTTCCCGAATTGGAAAAATACCCAGAACATTTTCTGAGATCCTGTTGTTTATTAATGTGGAGACACTAGCAAGTCTGTCTTGGGAAACTATAGAATATCAAATGTAGTGCCTTGTACAGATGATGACACTGAAAACAGATTCTGCAATAATAAAACTGAAATTTCCTGGATAACCATGGTATGAGGTGATGCTTAGGAGATGTAGAAAATTTCTGTCTTTATTATACTGTGTGTGTCCTGTCCTGAAGTAAGCTGAAGTCATGCCTATTTTTGGACTAGATTTAATCAATATTTGCAATATTGTGTTTGACCCACTGGCTAAATCTGTTGCAATATGTGGTTCATGGTCTTCAATAAAACTATGCCAGATGATGTCAGTGCTATGCTGTCTTAACCACCATCATTTGTTTAATTCAGCGGTTGTGGAAAAAAAGCTATAAGAACTAACACTGATGTAGTTCTGTCTACAATATGTGACTAAGAAGATATAAATGAACACCAAATCACTATTTTATAAAAAAATATCAAACTATCTAGAGGGGTAGCTTCTCAAGACTTTTTGTTGTTGCATGGTTGCAGAATGTCTTACGTGATTAAGATAATTAACATAATGATGGAGAAACCTAGTAGTGTAGTATTTGATGTGTGTGTTATAGTTTTTTAGAAGCTGGTGGAATTTTCCTTTCCCCTACCAATGAATTAGGAGTTAATGGTCCTTATCTTTCCACACTGCTAGATAACAAAGGAGTAGATGATGAGTGAAGGTGGGTTACCTAGCAACTTTAATCACTGAGATGGGTATGGTGAAGGGGAAGAGACACTGGTTTTTTGGCTGGCAGGGGAGGAGGACTGCTGTGGGGGAGAGAGGGACAGCTCTTTCGGAGAGCCTCTGTCCTGGGGGTTTGGTCTCCTTCCCTTTCTCCCGTTTCCAATTCCTGGATTTCGGAGTTCCTCATGCTTCAGAGAGAGAGAGAGATTTGCTACCCAGGGCCTTTGCGGTAGGTTTTCCTGAGAGAATCGAAGGCTGCCCTCCACGGTGGGGCAGGAGCCCTTTTCCATCCCCAGCAGCCCAGCTCAGCACACCATCCCTCCTCCAGCCAAGGACTAGGAGAGAGTTTTGCCCACATAAAATGATCCTAGCTCCTCCCTCTCTGTGTGGCGTTTTCCCCCTGATTCCACACCATCCATCCCAGAGAGACATGCCGAACCTCTCCACCCCTGGGAGCAGCCCAGCACCGGCCGAGGAGCAACATTGCCACCTGCTGTCCGTAAATATTGCTGTGCCCAATGGGAGCAGAGACTGTGGGGAGGGTTTACCCACAAATTGGTCATTTAGTTCTGGATGCTTTGTTTCTCTTGAATATAACATATATAGTAGTTAAGAACTGTTAGCCTTTCTATTATCATCCCTTAATTAAATTTGATTTTGAATTTAAAGGAGGCTTGTCTCCTCCTTTGGTTTCTAGTTCAACAAATGTCTTAATTTCCTCTAAATTAATACTGCGTGTTTGGAAATGGGGATTGAAAGTCATTAGGAATAACATCTTCATTCTCTGCCCTTTTAATGGGTAATGAACTGTTTGTTGAACAGCAGTGGTGAGCCCCTGATGGCCACTAGCAGCAATCATTCCTAAAAATGATGATTCTTTCACAGCAATAAGTATTGATTTGATTTTTCTATTGCTTTAGGGAGTCAGATGGTGCTTACTGTTTGTCATCTCTTTGGCTGACAAAAGTTGGTAGTGGAAGTACTGATACGTAAATTCCTGGTCTGTCACGAGCTTGACGAGATATTTTGTTGAATGAGTCTTCCCAAGTCCCAAGGCCTCTTGGCTGGGAAAACACTGTGGAGTTCAATGCTCTGGAACTAGTTTCTTTTCCCCACTATCTGTGGAGAAATAGCAAACTTGAATGATGAACTCTTTTAATCCTGACTGGATGAGGAACGTCTGTCTTGTTACAATGAACTTCCTCTTGAGAAGTCTCTGCCTATTATGAAATGGTCAGTTTGGTTTGTAATGTTACTAGATCTGCAGCTATGTATAAGAAGGGATCAGACATCCAAATTCTGTGGAAGTAGAAATAAGACAATCCTTTCCTTCACCTCCCCTCAGTTCTTAAATGCAGAAAATTCTGGGCCACTTGCTTTCTCTGCATCTTGACTTTCTCAGACTTGAACTCAGCTTCTTTCTAGGAAGTTTACCTTTGCTTTGTAACTCTTCATGTCACCATCTGTCCCAAGCTGAAGATCTTCCTTGTCTCTGGTTCTTCTGGGAACTCAACAATATATCCTGTGCATAGCCGTTTATTTGCACAAAAGCTCAGGCTCATATTATACCTGTTGTACCTGGATAGACTGGGGTTTGTATGCAAAAAAATGCTTTGAAAAATAGCTTGTAATACCATTCTTTGTTTGCCTCATGTAGAAGACATTCTTCTTGTCAACTACAGAGGGAGTTAAACATCACTCTTCATCCCTTTAACTGAGTAAATGATGAATTATTGCATAGAGGTAAGGGACAATTGTTTTGTCTTCATTTATGTCTTCTACATGTTGCTATGAGTGTGGGCATGGAGAAAGATAAATGTCACCTGATTTTTTTGTTAGTCATTCTGTTGCCTGAAATTCTAGGGAAAAACTAGAGCCAAGACAACATTATCTGGGTAAGACAGAGAGGCGTTCTTTACTTACAGGGTTTTAGGGGTACAAGATACAGAAAGCATAGAGACATGCACCCTTCCCCTAATACTGTCCTTGTGTTCTTCAAGCAGGACTTGATGTTCTTCATGACTCACCAAGGAGGCAAGGGGGAAACCTCCCCCCATGAAGTGTGTGGACGTGTACTGGAGATAAGCCGATGAGCACTAGACAAGCTGGGTTCTGAGCTTAGGGATCTTTCCAATTTTATAACACTACTTAATTATCCTATCTAAAGGTTAAATCCCATACAATAATTGTCCATTCCCAGAAACTCCCCAGATCCTCCCCCCAGCACACCTTCTCTGAAATTGCGTCAGAGGTCTCAGGACCCTTTGTACTTCATCATCCTCATCATGTTTGCATTACATCATCTTTTTGGAGCTTCTCCAGGGTTTCTGGGCCTTCTTCTTGTTTTGACAAAATGATATCTTACTATCCTAGTTTTGGTACGTGAAGTTCAGGCAAGATGCTCTAACTATTATCTTCTCCATGACACAGAGATCCAGGAACACGTCACAGAGGTTAGAAACTGTTAACTACTACTTCAGAATGTAAGAAACTACGTAGCTATGTAAGATTCTACAAATCTTTGAAGTCCTAAGGCAAGAATTCGATATACAGCAAGGGCCAGGGAGTAGGGTAACAATAATATCTTAAGAACATGAACGGGAGCTCTGTCTTCCCTTTTAATGGTCACTTATTCTTGAGGCTAAGGAACTTCCTGTTTGTTCATTACTTTGTCAATAAGTTTTCTTTCTACAGAGGGCTGGTCTTTTTTTTTTTTTCTTCCCTCCTAGTAGAGTGCTGTCAGCACATTTCCTTAATCAGTTGGAGGACAGGAAGAAATCTGTGAAGCAATCAAAAGGGTTCTTGTGAGGGAAGAGGGGTTGCTGTGATTGCTAGGTGTGCATTACCTTCTAATGAGACAAATACTTTGGAGTGTGTAGATTTTCACAGGAAGTAAATTGGCCTACTGGGCAGGATGAGAGAGGGATAAGTTTTTATAAATAAATTTCTATCAGTAAATGTGTTTTTCCTCATAGAAGTGAAGACGAAGTGTGAACCAATACCATATTAAATAGGATAAACATTAGCTGGATGCAAATGCAAACTCAAGGTTTATGTGGGGTTTTTTTGCCTTTTTTTTTTTTTTTTTTAATACTCCACTTGATACAACAAAAACTATTGTTAACATTAGAAAACATATGTATCCTTTAACTTGTGGGAAAGGATGTGTAAAACAATGAGAAAGGAGGTATAAGTCATGTAGACAGAAGGTAGGAAAATATAAATCATTAATACAATTAACTATAGAATCTCTGTAGCCAATCAGAACGTAGTAGAAAGAGGAAAACAGGAAATTTTGCCAGAATCAGCATTTCTACAGCAAACACTAAGAGAATAGAGCATGCGCCGAGACCAGAGGTGAAAAGTTTAACCTGAGGAAGGCTACATGGTACGACCACAGAAGAGATGAAGAAAAGGAAAAGACCACCGCAATGAAAAACTGCGCATGCTCCAGCAGGAGACTGATGTCATTGGAAGAGTGTAAAATGATGTTGAGAAGAAGGAGCACCTCCATATCAATTCCTGTCTTTCAAAATGCATAAATGTTTAAGTTTTGCTAAGAAGGATAAGTGAGTTAGGAGGAATGATCCCCTCACTTCCAGCGCTGAATAAACAAATACCTGCTACTCAAAGAACAAGATCTCTGAGTGGTTTTTATCAGCCAGGCTTTTTGGCATCACACCGAAACACTGGATTAATGTTTAATCCTGATGACTAAATCCATTAATATCTATATTTCTTACTAACTTAGATAAATGAGCTTTTCAGGCAATTTTGCTATTCCCTCTGGGCACAGTTTCCACTTGCCTGAATATTGCTCTAATTAGATGATAACACAGTACCCCAAGAGATATTTTTAAGATACTCTACCTCTGCCAGACAATTAGTTTGGTTTCTTTGTTTTTAATTTGTGAAAAGGAGTTTTTTTGTTTGAAGAAATCTGACTATATTCTTTGTGGATATGAAGTATTCAGTGTCATAACAGGTAGGGTAAAGAAGGTAGACTGAATTTGTAGAAGATCTTTGCTGCAAAAGGCAGACACATAAATTTTTCTATGTTCTCCATTTTCTTGGCTCTTGAAATAATTAAATTCTTATTTTGCCAATATAGAAGTGACCCTTATCTCTAACTGCCTTTCAAACAAAAGTGATTGTTTGAATCACGCAAGTCAAGGGGCATTGGGAAAGTTAAACTTCTTCGTTAAAACAGTTTGGTAGGTGCAATTAACTGAGACCTAGAGAATGGCTGAGTAGATGGGTGCAAGTTGTGCTTCATGTTCTGTGTGACATCTCATGATTGGGATGTATGCTACTAATGTGTGGCTGACACTGGAGGACAATGGCTTTAGAAAAAAAATTGCTGTGGCTTGGATAAAACAATCAAAAGTAAAGAAGTCCTTTTTAATTTGGCTGCAAAGCTAAGGCTACAAGGACTGGGTGTGTTTTCCGATATTTGTTTGCATAAAGGTTTTTTTGGCTGGCATAAGGTTGCTCTGTTTCTTCCACCTGTTTGTGTGATGTGTATCACTACTGTCATTGCTCTAGTTCATGAGCACACCAGAATGTGAGTCCTTGGGTGGGAATTACCTTGACTTTCTTCATGGATGCTGGATACTTGACCTATGTACAATCATTCTTAGTGCTTGTCAATGCAAAAGAATCACTTGTCTAGCTTTATCTAGGGAGTAGTACTGGGCAACCATATTTAAAAACAAAGACCAGAAATTTTGAACTATAGAAAGATAACATTGTAAGGAGTCAATGAATATCATCTATCCCTGCTTGAAACAAGGGCTGAGTTAGCTTCAAAGTTGGGATACTTATGATGTTGTCCTGCTGATTTTTAAATAGCTCCAAGATACCCAAACCTCTCAAGCCAATCTGTTCCAGTGCTTAACCATGCTTACTTTGAACCTTTATTCAGTTTTATGTCTTGCAGGAATTTGCAATGTTGCAACTAGTGACTGTTGCTGTTCTCCTTTCACTCTGTTCCTTTCACCGAGAAAATGGTGACGTCTTCTTTATAAGGCAGAAGACACAGTATTTACATCTGAGATTTTCTAAGTAGACTGCTTTTCTAAGTAGACTGCTTTTCTAAGTAGACTGCTTTTCTAAGTAGACTGCTTTTCTAAGTAGACTGCTTTTCTAAGTAGACTGCTTTTCTAAGTAGACTGCTTTTCTAAGTAGACTACTTTTCTAAGTAGACTTAGAAAAGTCTAACTTAAAAAATCTCAGGTGTAAATACTGTGAGACCAAATGTCTTTTTATGAGTTTTCATGAGCAAAGGTAGTTAGTGTGGTATTAAATAATTTATTTCCATAAAATATGTGACTTGACAGGAATGTTGATATGAGTTTTGAGTTAGCCTTATGGCAAATCATAAGCTAAGAAGTCTAAAAGCAGTCAAATAGTCTTGAAATTTTGAGAGTAAGCTTTTTTTTCTGTCTTTTTTCTTTTCTTTTTCCTTGAGTCAGCTGCACTTATTTCTAATACCATTTCCACTAAATGAAACAACCCCTTTTCAGTTTAATTTTGAACAAATACAAACAATAAGTTCAGCAAGTGAAGTGATAAATGTGTGAATAGGACATAAAATGCCAACACACGTTAGGCCTTTTTTGAATTTGCAGTTGTTATTGCCAAGGGAGTAAGTGACATTCAGCATTGGCTTTGGTATTTTAACATGGCATTTCCAGTATGGCAGGATCGCAAGCAGGCAGACAAGTTTGAGTGAGAAGTGCAGAAGCAAATACTTGAGTTTTTTTGTTTTTTTTTTTAAATGAGTGGTTTCATGATGTTTTCCTTTGTGTGAAGGTAATACTTGGAAATAACATAATCTAAGGCAAGTAAATTAACTGCTAGTGAAAGACTTTCTTCTAGGGCAAGAGTTTTCAGCTGAAGGGAACACAGAGAGGAAGGATACCTCAGTGGCTACAATGAAGACTGAGGTTTGTTCCGCTTCTTTCTCTGAGAGAATTTTCTTATTAAATAGTTCTTTTCTCACTACCTCTGCTATTTGAAGGGCCTTGAAAATCGAAAGCTGGAAGGCCTGTGAAGAGCTGTTGAAATCCATGTTGACACTTTTATGATAACAATTCTGATTTCTAGACCCAGCATTCTGGTGAAATTCAGAATGTAGTGTAGCAAAATTCTCAGTTTCAGTGGGCAGCACTCATCCACTGGCTTTAATACAAGGGAATGGTACACCTATCCCTCTCTGGATACAGAAGTAACTTGAAATCAGGTGAAAGGAGAAGATATCACACCATTTTGGACAAATATGGAAATTTCAAGGTGCATAGCTTGAGCACTGATGTGGATCATACTACCTCTACCAGTCCTTCTCAGTCAGCAGTAGGTGCTAAAGTTAAATGATCCCCTGAGCAGTGCTAAAGTCATAAAAACCCTTAAATCCTGCATTGCATTCAGTCTTACACCAGAATGAGGTACACTGCACTGCCTTACCTTGAACTTACCATCAAAACATTAAAGCAAAAATGAGGTTGTTTTCTGAAAATGGATCTTGGGATTTAAAAGAAAAAAGATAAAAGGGTTGGGAGGACTGGCTTTTATGGATTTGGGTGAGCAAATTTGATTTAATTGTGTCTCAGTTGCAAGAACTACAAGAAACTGCTTTTCTATGGGAGCTGGCATGCCACCACCTTCATTGCCAGGAATACCTGTGATTCCATACAACACACCTAATGAATACCTGTGTTCTTTATTTCCTAGGGAGCAAGGGAAGCATGCCTCATATTAGTCATGCTGATGAATTGTCTGGAGAACACTGGAAGAATACAAAATTTGCTCTAAAGAACAGTTAGGTAGTGCACTGTCTTTGATCTTGGGGTTTGTACCTGTCATGATGAGGGCAGAGTAAGCAAGAGGGCTATTTGCCTATTGTTGACCTGCTGTGCAGAGTGGGACATGCTGTTGTATGTTGCATCACCCAGCCCCTACTCATGAATACATGCAATTTGAGTGACTTGTCTAGCTCTTTTTTTTTTCACCAGCACAACATAAAGATATTTGACTATTTAGGAAAGAGTATCTTACTTGTATTTCAACTGGATGATTGATTAGTTTTTTAAAGCTCAAAAATAGACTTTTTTTTCCTTTATGTCTGACCTCAGTAAATTAGAGTTTGCTTATTTGAATGTAAAACTACCTGCCTTTTGCCTACTTTTTTTTTTTTTTTTTTCAGTCCTTGTTGAAAAAATTGAGACTTGTCTGCACCTTGACCTTGGATTTCAATAAGTTTTATGTATTGACTTATATCAGCGAAGGTCATTTTTTTTCAGCTAGTCCTTTTAAAAAATTTTTCTTGAAAAACTTGAGCATTTTTTTCAGTGTTTGACTGTCATGCAGGAAAGAGAACAACTGGAATTAACTGAGTTCAGGAGAAGATTTTGTTTCCTATGTTTGGTTTATTCCAACTGCTCAGGGAGCAAAGGTCTGACAACAGATCTTTGATTAGTTTCTACACTTGATAAATGCTTTCAATATGTCTATTACAGAAAACTTGCAAATCTTTTTCCTCTCCCCAGTGTGCAATTGCACCTTTTGGTGTCTTGACATGGACTTGCTTTAGGGGAGAATATAATCATTTATTAACATTTGTATGTAATTTCATCCCTTCTTTTTTAATGTCATGTTCACTGACTTCCGTTTCAATGTTTCCTCTGGTGAGTCCAATTTTCAAATGTTATTTTTTCTTTTCTTGCCTAAATATCTAAACATACTCAAAAGCTTTTAAATACTGAATTAAATAATTTAAGGAATAAAAATTAAGTGGTCTGACACTATCTGGTTTGTTCAAAGCCATGTAGGAGATTTTTAAAGTGTTAAAATGCTGTGTTTGTGATACTTCTATGGGGAAAGGAACTGTATCTAATTTAGTGGGCAGAACAGAGAAGAATGTAGCCATGTTTTAGATGGGTGAGATTTAATTAGACCTTTATAGTTGAAATAATGCAGTAAGTACATGCCTTACTTTACTGACTTGCATAGCCACCTGAGTACATTAGGATACCAGGGCCCTCCTGAAGTCAGAGAGAATGGTGCTACTCAGTGGAACCGTCTCACCTTCATTTGGTCCATATTTCCCTGCAGCTGGAATGAAGTGAATATGGTAAATAGCAATTAGTATGGCTTTTTGATGCAGATAAGACTTGGAAGGCACAGGGCTCATCTCTTGCTGAAACGTTTGGGAATGAGCCTGGTGCTATATTTGAAGCAGAACTGTAACTGGACAGATTATTTTCTGACTCACTCTAAGCCATTTAAACAGCAAGGTTCTCATCCTGCTGAGTGAACCTAAGGTGAGTCTGGCAGCTGTTGAAGAAAGTCTCTGGATTCCATATGTAAGAAAAGAGTGTGCCATTAAGCAATTGCTATGCTGGTGATCGTTTTAGCTGTTGCAATTTAATGAAAGGGAGTGTGTACACTCGGCGTAGGATACATGGTTTGTGTGTATAGTTTGTTACAGAGTTGTGGGTTATAGTTTGCCTGTGGTTGACTGACGATCTTTTGGATAAAAGATGATCTATTAACGTGCTGCTAAGTTTATTACTATCCAGCAGAGCATCTATTATCCATTTTATCAACTGATTACTGTGCTTGGTTTATGGCTCCTTTTTTGCCTTCTCATGACTTGTCAAATTGTTTCCAACAAGGTATCAATGTTTCAAATCTACAATACCTGCAGAAGGCACTGCAAGGATATAAAATTAATTTTTCCTGGTGCAGACAGTTTTCTTTGACTGAAAAACTCCTTCTTAGCAGGAGGCACTAATGTCTATCTGCATTTGTGGTTTTTAAAGAACTTATAGATTTTTACTGAAAAACTTCATTGGGCATCACTGACTTAGAGAAATTGAGTGATCTAAGCTGCTGTATTTGTTATCTAGCAATCCAAACAAGTATAGCATGGATTGCAGATCAAAATCATGTGTGGAGTTTTGCTCCTGGAGAATCTTTTTTTTTTTGATGCAGCTTCTGAATTCTAAGTAATTGAATAGAAATGACTGAGCATAGGTGAACTTCCCAAGTATTAGTGATTTTGGGATTTGTTTCAAAGCTTATTGAAAGCTTACTAGTGGAAGAGTCTCTTGCTTTCATAATACTTTCTGAAACATTCAAATGGCTGGCAAGTAATTCAGTGATCTGTATTATCCTAAAATCATTGGTATCCAAATATATTATTTGAAATTTGACAACTTTTAGCAGGAAAGAGATTTGTGTGTTGCTTATTCTCCTGTTCCTAGAGCAAAGATATCTGAATGATTCAATGAGTGAAGATGAAAGGATTATTGCTCCCCATGGTTAGTTACTGCCATATGTCCAATTCTTGCTTTGCTACCATTCATCTTCCTAAATGTCAGGAAAATTTGTGTTGCTTGATGTATAGTGTCCCAGGATTGGATGGGAGAGGACAGCCACCTGTGGCACAGTGACCAGACTGCATGTACTGCGTGAGCCTTACCAAAGCAGGTTTACTGTTTTCAGGAAAGCAGTTACCAGGAATGTTGCTCACCCTCTGCTCCTCCTCTTACTGTAGAAGAGCTTGTGCATCCATTGCTGCATCACATGCTTCTTCCTTTTGCTGGACTGATATGAAGAGCTATCTGCATGAAAACAACATTGCTCCAAAACATAATGCCCAATCAGAGTTCCTGCAATAGACGGCTACAGCTCTGTATTGGGTCCTGGCTTGAACGTCCTAGGGACACTCCAAGAGCACACTGACCACTGTGCTGGCTCCTAATGGTAGAAATTTGTACTGTCATCCATGATGGATGCTGGTTAGTAGGTGATCTTCCTCTCAGAGCTATATCTGCTTTTGGTACTACTTTACTGTAAATAGAGCTATGGACTGGTTTTACAAAGGCTTGACACTTGCCTAGTGGTGCACAAGTGGAAGAAAATTCCCAGAAGTTTTCCCTCCCATGAGTAAATACAGATTTAGGGTATTTTAAGCTGCTGAGATACCCAGACAGGACAGTCACTTCCTGCAGACAGGCTATTTCAACCTCAAAGGAAAACCACTCTGCTAAATAAGCTTCTCAGCATGTAATGGGAATTTTTGAGTCTTAAAATTACAGCTAACTGCCATTTCAGTCTGCTTTTATAGGCCAGATATGGATCACTTGTATTACAGCATTTGTGGATCATAACTGAAGTGTGTTACTGCTTTATTCCTCTGGATTTAAAACAGGCTAAGATGGCAGAGAGCAAACAGGCTTAGAGACTGGAGGATGAGGGCATAAGACTATATGTTAGAAGTGGCAGAGCTTGCACTTCATGTGAGTAATGCTGTTTCTGCTGTAAAATCACTTAACAGGGCACAGGAGATTTTTTCTTTGGAGATTTTTGAGCTCAAGGCATTTTGCTGGTTATCACTGAAAACATATATCAGCTATGGATGTTTGAAATTTCTGTGCAAACTGAAAATTGAAGGAACTGTTGCTATAATAGTCCCTCTGGAAAATGTTTTTCTGCTAGTAAGTTTACATAACTGAAGAGGATGGTAGAAATATATGGATAGCTGTGAATGTGGTAGGAACAATGTTAAATTAGATTGCTAACTTTGAAAACTTCTTGTATAGTAGTGTTTTTATAATTACACTATCCATTTGTTAAGAAACTCTAGCTGAGTGCCAGGATCTCTGTGAGTGGTAGGTGCTAAAAAACATTGAGTCTTCTCTAACGTGAGAAGTAAAAAGTAGATTGTTACACCTATATAGGATAATACACACATATAAATATATACATATTTATTCAAAGAAAACTAGAGCTGAATGCCAGTGACAATTGTTATAGTTTTAGAATCTTGTGGAATTTTTCTTTCCCCTACCACCTAACGAGGAGTTAATGGCCCATATCTTTCTCCACTGCTAATAACAAAGGGGCAGATGATGAGTGAAGGTGCTACCTAGCAACTGTAATGACTGGGGTGGGTGTGGTAAGGGAAGGTCTGCAGGGGAAGAGAGAGAGACGACTGCTCAGAGAACCTCTGCACTGAGAGTTTGGTCTCCTTCCGTTTTCTCTCATTTCCAATCCCTAGATTTTTCAGAGTTCCCGGTGCTTGAGAGAGACAGAGAGAGAGAGATTTTCTATCCGGGCCTTTTGCGGCAGGTTTTCCTGAGAGAGGCAATGGCTGCTGGCCTGGGTGCAAGGAGCCCCTGAAGCACTGGCAGCAGCTCCCAGCTCAGAGTTACATCCCACCTCCAGTCAAGGACTAAGAGAGAGTTTTTGCCCACAGAAAAGGATCCCAGCTCTTCCTCTCTGTGTGGCGTGTTCCACCGACTCCACGCCGCCCATCCCAGAGACACACTGGCACCTCTCCACCCAACCCGGGGAGCAGCCCAGCACCGGCCGAGGACCAACATCGCCACCTGCTGTCTGTAAATATTACTGCAGAGACTGCATTGTGTGCGGGGGTGGTCACCCACTAATTGGTTGTTTAGTTCTGATTGCTTTGTTTCTCTTGAATATATATATAGTAGTTAAGAACTGTTATTCTTTTTATTATCATACCTTAATTAAATTTTGTTTGAATTTAAAGGAGGCTTGTCTCCTTCTTTGGTTCCTAGTGCAACAAATTTCCTAATTTCCTCTAAATGTAGACAACAATCTAGCAGAATTCCACACTACCACCCCTTCCCCCACAACTAGGTATGTCTTAAGTTGATTTCTGTTGGTTTACTTAATTAGGGAAAAGAAAGAGAACCGAAGAGGGAGTTTTCAAAATTTATATACTCCCGCAAATAACTATACAGTTAAGGGTTTTATTTTGTGAACAGGCTTCCCTATTGTGAAGTAGACCCTACTGTCTTCAGTGTTTTCATATGCTCCATGTCTGTGCAATTATTTCCAGTTGGAACCTTGCCTTGTTTTGATGGACTGGCAAGTGAAGGAGGCAGCTGTTAATGTTTATTTTCAGCCTTCATAGGACCATAGAATGGCTTGGTTTGGAAAGGACCTTAAAGATCATCTAGTTCCAATCCCCATGCCATGAACAGGAACACTTTCCATTATACCAGATTGCTCAGAGCCCCATCCAACCTGGCATGGAGCATCTACAGCTTCTCTGGGCAACCTATTCCAGTGTCTCACCATCTGCACAGTAGGGTTACACAAGAAGCAGGTGGGGCTGCCTTACTCAGGTCCAGCATCTCTCCTGATGGGACAGGTCTTTACTCTTCGGTCTGCAGAGCAGAAAAGTCGTTCTTTAAGTGTACCTCAGGCTTTGGGGAAGCCTCTTCCTGCTGCGAGTCCTTGTCTTGTATGATTGTATTCTTCTGCATTATTAGTCCCTCTGCATTCTGTATGTGACAGTGGGGGAGGTTTTAGAAGTTTGGCCATGAGCTGTGTGTCCAGTGTGGACTGTGTTTGAAACCAGCCTAATGGAACGATATTTTTAATTAGCCCACTGAAAGATGTGTTTCCTTTTCAAATGCCTCTTATTTATCCTTTGTGTTTCTAGATTGATATATGGCATTATTTAAATAAAATTTGGTGTGAGGTGTTCCACAGCAAGTTATTTCTTGCTCTAAGTATGTATGAATAAATTAATTTTTAAGGAAAAGTCACCTCTTCATTGTGGTCTTCCTGCACCGTAGAATGGAGATGCATCATTGTGCTAAGTGTTGTCTGGGTCAAAGCAGTTTTGTGTTTTTGTGGAGTATGGGAGGGCATCTGTGTCAGCTAAAATAGCTGTCTGGCTGCTGTCCTGTAGCTTTGCAGCTGGGCCAGAGAAGGTGTCATTAAGATCACAGGATAGAGAAAAAACCCATGGCTAATCTTAAAGGACCAACACTATTGTTATGGCTTGCATATTTTGATCAGTGATAAGACAATGACTATCGCTGAGGGAGAAAAGAGAGTTCTGCAGTTGAGGTTGAAGTAAGGTATCCTTAATTTTCCAGATCTTCCTGAGGAGAACACCAGCTGTTCATTCCAGGAGAGGCAAGCAGATAGTCCTGTGAGGGTGTGAGAGACCAGATTCAGACCTCCCTGGATTATTTTATTATTAGGTGGGAACTAGTGCTGTGCACGTGGAGGGAAGGGGCCAGGTTGGAACTCAGATGGATTGCAGGTGGCTGCAACAGTCATAGGGCAAGTCAATCACAGCTGGCCGGCCCACACTGTGGCCCCTGCAGCCTCTTATTGGCTGTGCCAGCCCCTCCTGCTGGCCTGGAGGGCACGGAGTGGTCAATGAGATGGATGGCCCTCCTGGGGGAGCAGCCACGGTGGCCAAAGCACATAAATAGAGGTGCAGAGGAGCTTCATCCAACTTTTGTCCTGGTGTTTCCACCGTCGTATGAAGTTTTGGACTTCCATAATATTCTTTGGTGGTAGCTATGCAAGATTCTTATTCTAACCTCTTTGTTTACTCCTTTTCTCTCTCTTTCTCTTTACTCCTGTTTCCTCTCTTAATCTCTCTTTCTTTATTTTTTCATTAATCTCTTTTGGGTAACTTAAAATACTGATGAGTTGTATTTTGCAAAGTGTTGTGAGAGTTGTCGTATGTTGGGTACTTTAGTGATATGCTTTTGCCTTGGTTGTTTGTTGTCCCTTTTAACCTTTCACCAAAATGCCTATTTTCTCCCCAGATTAAAAGAAACACATGTAGCATGGTCTCTTTATGTGACTTTAAGGTATTAAAAGAACTAAAAGGCGTTGCAAAATTTGGTTGATGAAGTTTCAGGGCCTTAAATATGAGTAAAAGGCCTGGGCAGTGCGATATTCCTGTCTTGGAGGGAAATGGAAACCAGTTTGGAGTAAATGATGACTAGCACATGGCTCTCAGAGCAAAGAATCAGGGTTAACTGAGCACTTGTACTGAGCAAGGCAAAGTGGTTGCTGTTACGGCATCATGCCAATGTGGTGGCTGCCTGTTGTCCTGGCCTGGAGAGTACTGGGGGCCTTAACTGGTTGAGAGCCTGCATTGCCTTGACTAACCTCTTCTGGGACCTCCATCCATGACAAAGAGCCTTGGTCAGACCTCAGGTCACTCAGGCAGCCCCGTCTCCAGCAGTTCCTGGCTTGCTGCCTGAACATTCCAGACTGACCTTGGACCTGACCCTACCTCACCTCAAGTGATGGTCCCCAGCCCTGGTGCTGTCTCCTCCCTGGCGGGGCAGTGCCTTGCCTGGGCCATGGCCACAGCCTGGCTTCCCCTGTGGAGCAGCCCTCTTTGCTCTCTCTTATGGCTGTGGTCAGTCTTTCCTTTGCGTTGCTGAGCAAACAAGAGCTTTCTTAGTCCATTTTGGCAGACAGGGAATAGGAACACATCCAGGATGGATGTTTCATTCTAATGAACTCATAATGGCAAAGACACATTGGAGTAGGCATTATGCTGTAATAGTCTAAACATCTATAGAGAATAATGAGTGGTTGCTAATTGTTTTAGTGTAACATAAGTCTAGCTAGACCTACTTTTTTTTTTCTTTTCTATTTTTTTCTTTTTTATTTTTAAATTTCTTGATTTTTAAAGGAGGAAACTTGAGTATCTGCTTCCTGAGACCAGTGGAGGTTGGATGAGAGCATGCAGATGTTAATGTCTCTTGTATTTGGAGATGAACTTTACAAAATTGTTGTTTTCTTTCAAAACTTAGGAAAATTACATTTCTCATCTTCCTAATTTCCTAAATGTGTACAAAGCTGCATGTGGAACTAATTAAAAAAGTTCAAAGCTGTTATCTTGTGTAGCAATATTATGCCAGGGACCATGGAGATAAAAGTTCTTTCTGCCTGCTCAAGCCTAGCAAGCCAAGCTTGTGAATTTCTAGTGAAGTATTTCCTACTCTGTGCCATAACTGCATTGAGAAAATGCTCTTTTATCTTAATAGTGAGGGGAAGGGGGACAAGCATTGATCTCTTCTCAGTGGAGACCAGTGACAGGACCCAAGAGAATGGCATAAAGTTTTGTCAGGGAGTTTTAGGTTGGATATTAAACAAAGGTTTTTCACCCAGAGGGTGGTGGGGCACTGAAACAGGCTCCCCAGGGAAGTGGTCACAGCACCAAGCCTGACAGAGTTCAAGAGACATTTGGATGATACTCTCAGGCACATGGTGTGAGTCTTGGGGATGGTTGAGTGCAGGGCTAAGAGTTGGTCTCGATGATCCTTGCGGGTCCCTTTTAACTCAGTATATTCTGTGATTCTGTGAAATACTCCTGCATCACAGGAATTGCCACAAGTATTTTTTAACGATTTTTCCTTCCTTTCCCTCTTTCATTTATTTTTTATTCTTAAATCATCTTCGATAATTTACTTTCTGCAAAGTGTTTGCAATGTCAGTAATTAACTTTCTTACAGTATTCAAGGTGTAATATCAATAGAAAGAGGTATAAAAGCTTATTTAAAAAAAAAATTATATTAAAATCCTCCACAGTTTGTTGAAAAGCAAGGAGATGAACTGTTTTTAATGCCATTTTACATTACTGTATTCATCTGCCTTCCAAATTAGGTTCCTTGAATGTTTGACTGTGTCAGAGAGAGAAAATCTCCACTCTCTATGGAGATTTCCAGCTGCTCTTCTAAATTTTTTCACTTTGCAGTTAGACATGATAGTCAAGCCTACTTTGTAGAGGGGAAGAGCTCTGGCATTATAAAAGGCTGGGGAGTCAAGGATTCAGCAGAAGACCCCAGGCAAATAGAAAGACCAGTTGCTGGTGGTGCACATGTAGAGCCAACAACAGAAAAAGACTCATACCTCAGCCTTTAAGGTAATGGTTCCCAAACCTGTAGAATTGAAGGTCTGTATGCACTCTGCCCTGAAGGTTTGCTGCTCCTTACAGCAGGGGGAGTCTTTTCAGCATAGTAGTAGCTGCAGGGCTGTGACCATGGCAAATCAGTCTCTTTGTTCCTACTAGGGATAACTTCAGAAAGTTTGGAAAAGGTGGTAGTGCTCGGAAGTTGTGAAACTGAATTCTAAGCTGCACACTTGGGGCAACTAGAGTCAACTAGTGGATGACTCATGTTGGTCATGTAAAATTTTGAGAATGCTTAAGACAGAATTTTTGTAGGGGATTAAATTACTGAGCTGCAAGGACATGTAGAACAAATGATTTATTCAGTCAATGAGTTTTTCAAACTAGAGAAGCATCGGAAATAATATCTACTAGTCAAAATAGAGAGGCATACAATGCCTCCTTTCCTGCTCCCCTGGAGCCTTTTGAATTTGTGAGCATCTTTCTGACACTGATTCCTGTCTCTTTACAGGTCAGCAGGCTGTTCCTTAGGCATAATGGTAGGCTACAGACTATTCAGATGTTCACCTGTCTGCAATTATATGCTTTTAAAAACTGTTCAGAACAAAAGATCATCCCTTTACCTTCACCTAACAAATGGACAAGGAATGTTTTCAAGCTGCTAAATTAGAGAAAAAGCTATTTGGAATGAATAGCACGGCTGACACCAGAAGACCACTGCAGAGTCTGGCCTTTCTGTACTCCCTGGTGTATTGCTGCAAACTACCAGAAAAACAGATATAAAAGAGAGGAGATGATTCCCTTAGAACATAGTAGAACAGCTAAGTGTTCTAATGTGGCTGGCAGGTTTGCTTATTTTGTGCTATTTTAAGCTAATGAAAGCAGTATTTCATCTGTGGATTAAGGTTTATATATATTGCTACAGTTGTGAGGGTTGTCAAAGTAATTGATGTACTGCCAAAACTGCAGTGAGGATACAAATAGAATCTTGTGTGGGTTAGAGTAGATCTCATGGTACTTCAGTGGCAATTGGTGTGTGTAGGAAGACTATTTAGTCCCTTCTTCTGAGATAACAACAGTCCATTTGTAATGTAGATCTTGAGGAATATGGATGTTGCATCTCTGAATAGAGTCAGTAATTTATTTAAACTTGTGTTTTGTTTAGATCAGTAGCCCAAACATCAAGGGAAGACACAACCACTTTTTAAATTTGAGCTCTTATTGTTGGCCTGGACCAGCTTCTATTTTCATCTACATATGATAGTTATGTTTTGGCCCTTTAGCATGAGTAAAGGTATGGTCCCTGTGATCATCCACTGGTATGGATGCTTTGTGGGAGAGAAGAGGAAAGCATTCACAGAGCTTCCTCTAGGTACCTAGCAACGATGCTAACATACAGCAGCTAGCGTTCGTGGTGTATCAGCAAACAACTGGGTGGTCTTTTTGGGTGCCATGACTCTATTTTCCGTTTTCCTCCCTGCACATCTTTGTACTACAATGCAATGGCGCAATACCCTTGTGGTGTTCTCTGTGGTCTCTGACCCAGACTACTCCAGATCAGGGCTTAGCTGGAGCTTAAGGTACCTCTTATTCCTGCCTCTCATCATAAGGAAAATGAGGCTTAAAGTTGAGGGAGCAGTGAACCCACTCCAGATCTTATTACATGGTATGGATCTCTACTGGAAGCTCAGAAGTGTTTCTAGGTCCCTCACTTTAGATACAGCCAAGTGTCTTTGTGGAATTGATAGAACTATTTTGTCTTAATTTTCACTGCCCAGAAGTGCTTCTAGATAGGGAGTTAGTGAAGACTACCAAAGGTATGGCCAATAATGGCCATTTATTTCACTGAATCAAAAGTCCTGAAGTTTCTTCTAATACCAAAAATTGTAATGGTTCTTGTGAGACTATCTAATTGAAATGTATCTTTTGCTCTCTTGAAGTCGAAAAAAACAACTCTTAGATATATGCAAGAGGTTCATGATTTGTTTCTAATAATGTATCTTAAAATCTACACCATGTTTCTTTATTTTGAGAAGCTTCAACTTAGGTTTCTAAAGGTGTCTTTTTTAGGCTAATGTTCCAATTAGAAGTGATGATACCTCATGACATTGTCAGAGAACCAGGCTGAGAACTGGTCTAGTGTTTTGATGTCTTTCTGTCCAATGAACAATGTCAGGGACACTACAGACAAGAATTGGGGAAGACTTTGAGCCTGCTAAAATATAGTCAATGACAGAAGTGAGTGTAAATGACCTAATAGAGATTAAAGAAGCAGCTTGCTGTGTTCAGTGACTTTTTTTGAAGATGAACTGTATATTTTTTTTTTGTGGTTCTTGTTGCTGTACAGTTTAAGACAGATCTAGTTATGAAAGGTTTTTCCTTAAACTCTGCAAAGTACTGGGAAATAGTGTTTTATTTGGGGAAAGCCTACCAGTGACCTGTTACTTCTATGATGCTCCAATAGGTAGTCACTGGTGTTACTGATGTCGTGTATGTGCTGGTTGATGTCTATCAGCTAGATGGCACACAGAATATTTGCTTGTTTTTATTTTGCATGCTTTGGCATGAATATGATTTGTAAGCCTCAAACACATGAAACAGTAAAAATAAAAATGATAATATTTTCCTTGGCTAGCCCAGTAACCGAGCCCTGTCTTTTCATTCCTTCATCTATTGGAGTTGGAAGAGGAGGTTAGAGGTAGGAAGCACTACTTTTAAATAGTTGAACTAAGTTATTTCAGTTTTCTTTGATTTAGGTACCCTTTTCCAGTTGAGGTGAAGGTACACTACTAACTGATTTACGTCTGAAAATGGATTTTGTTTTCTTATTGCTTTTTATGAACTTCACTAAAATTGTGTGTGATCTTCCAAGGGTTGGTTGTTGACTGAGAACCACTGAAGTATGAAAATTTCTTGTGTAGGGGAAGTCGATTGCTAACAGTTATAAGAGTCTGCCAGTAGATGGCACAGTTAGTAAAACTAAACCCTGTGGCAACCTCGGCTTGAATGAACAAATTTGTGCTTTTGTGACTTGTAACAAGGTCTTTGACTCCTGAGATAAATTAACTGGTTGGTTTGTTTTAATAATTTCTCCTGTTGTAGTGACTGTTGCAGGCTGGTAATCTCAGCTATAGAATGTAGAGGAAACTGGAACTCCTAGAGGGCTCAAAATGATGAGTTTGGAAGTAAATTTGCAGTTATTCTGCTTAGTGGTTGAATATTGCTGTTACATTAAATCCTCTCTACCATGCAGAGTGCAGAGTATTACTATGACAAATCTAGACTTTCATGCTTGAACAAAATATTTTTGATCTTTATAAGGTCACCTGAAGCTGGATCTTTTGAGACATCAGCTCCAGCTTGGTTGTCTTTTAATTCAGAGGTTCTCATACTTTAAATACTAATAGTCTGTGGTTAATTTGAATATTGTCTAATAAATGTTGTGTTCCTTGGGGTACTGTGAAAAATTGCTGTAAAAACATTCTTCATTATGGCTAAATTGGTAAGTTGCAAATTTTTCATGCAGCTTTTAGAGGCTACTTGGAAACATTTGGTGTGAAGGACCAGATGCTGCAATGTATTTAAAAAAATATCAGGGGACACTATGAAGAGCTAAAACTTTGTCAACATTCCAGAATCTGAGCTTGGTTTTGGTGGTAATGATGAACATTATTAAACTGACATTGCTGTAAGGATTTTGTTTTAAATTTTAAGCTGACGAGTAAAGGCAGAATGTATAGTTCTGAGTCTGTATGAAACTGAAAGTATAGTCCTTGGATATTAATTGACTATTTCAAATGGATATGTGCTCAAATTAATGACTTTGTGATAGCACCATGAAAAATTTCGCACTACTTAAGAAATGCAAGGGAATGTTTTATTATGACCTGCATCAGTCCTTCAGCCTGTGAAGCACGCTATTGGCCATGGAGCAATCAAAGGAAAAACAATTTCTTGCTTCTTGAGCACAATCTAAAAATTATAAAGATGGGATCAATAGTTGTCCAAGGGTTGTGATTTTGTTTGTTTGAATAACTTTGTGGGTAGTGTTGACTATATGTTTTGGAAGGGCTCTTGACAAGGCAAGAAAAAACTGGAAATTGAAGGGAGGAGGTAAAATGAGGGGACTTTTTGTAAGTTTGGCTAGAAGAATATGTGCCACTGTCTTGATGGATAGCTTATTTGGCTCAACACAAAGGCAAATATTTTCAAAAGCAATTATGACAGTTGCATACATCAATTTTTGGTACCTGTATTGCACTCTTTGCTCTCTAGAAATGCTCAATTAGTGCTTTGCCTGTCAAAAGATGATCTATTCTTTTAAGACTCTGCTAATTGAACACCAAAAAATTAAGTCGCTCAATATCACCAGTAGAATATGATGAATAAGACCAAGCTTGAGGAATAACCTGATTTAGATCATTTTGGCAAAAAGTTGATAGGAATAAAGTACTCGTAAAACTACTGATTGGTTGCTTTTTTGACCAACTCACAATGTCAGAGAGATGTTCAAACCATGAAAGCCTTTCATGCTTTTTCTGCATGGAACTATCTTACAAGTCTCTCCAGTTAATAAATGTTGTGTTTGAAGTCCAAGCAGTGAACCAAGTTCTGCTGCTGTTTTACATCTCTTAAATAGTCTTGTTTCCAGGATTCTTGGCCCCTGCTGCCAATAGGAAATGCTGTATACACCACAAGACATGCCTAACTGATGTTTGCAAGTTGCTAATTGAAGAGTTGCAATTGCATGCTCACACTGTGAATCATGGTAAGCAATACCTTAAATGATTGGTGAATTGCTTGTTTTCTTGTGAAGTGTTACCTCATCTACTTATACTAGGATTGTAAACTTTTGTGGTTCAGTATATATGGCCTTTGCTTGGTGGTCTGAGGCTGGGGGTAACTCATGGCTGTTTGTCAGCAGGTTATGTATGAACTTGATGTTCTTGGAGAATTTAGGGACTTTTTAACAAAAAGCATGTTATTTCTTTTTGTGAATGTTGCTCTGTGACTTTCCAAAGATGGCAAGGGACCATGTGCTCTTAATCTTCAGTCTTCTCAGCTCTCCACAAGAAGTAGATGTGCTGTTAATATCACACAGCTCCTTTAATTAAGTAATTAGCAGTGGAATGACAATGCTAAGAAATCAGGCATGGAAAAAGATAATAGACTTTCCAGGCCTTAACAGTCTATCAGTTACTACAGTAATCTTTCAGTCTCATTCCCTTATGGTCTAATATCCTCAGTGGTACTGTCATGTCTATAATTCTGTTCCTATCAATGAAACTGCACAGCCTAATAGATCTGTCCCAGGTAAGCAGTTTTCACACTGCAGAACATAGATGCTTTGCTTACCCAATGGTCCGTATCAGCTATAAAGTACTGACAATGGTCTTCTCTGAATAACCTTTTAGCAAACAGCTTATTTCAGTTAGCTTGCGCAGTGCAACAGTAATATCCTAGAGTGAGGGCTTTTTTGGTTGATGGTTGGAGTTCTTGAAAATTTAATATTCAGTATCAGTTCAAGCAACAGTAGTATCTTTATGTAAGTGTATTGGGACAAAAATATGTCCTTACTCAACTTAAAAAATTTGTGCACGAAATGTGACTTGCCATTAGCAGCTTGTCCTTCTAGTCAAAGAATGTATTTATTAATCATTCAGTACATTATGTTGGTTGAGAAGATGCACTGTTTCGGAGTTCATTGGTGTAGTTTGGGAGTTCTATTTAGCTTTTTACTTTGTTTTCCAAAGAGAGAAGTGATAAAATATACAATTTTCTTTCATGCAGTACATATTTTGACTTTTTCCTGTCTGCTGTTACTAAGATGATTAATTGCTCAGTCTGGATGATAAGACTCTTTTCAGAGAGCCTGCTTTATCTGATAGAGGCTAAATTCATTGGTTTTGGCTTACAAAATGGTTTGTATTTTTGTAATTAAAGTTTGAAAACCCCCCAGCATTTCTGAGAGGAGAGAGATTAGAGAAAAAGCAAGGCAACTCCACTAAGTAAATCATGTTTGTTTTTTAGGAGTGTTTGGACAGAACTATTTGGCAAGGGGAAGAGTTAATTCCATGTGTATATGCAGGAGACCTAATTACCCTTTTACAGTAGTGCAAACTAAGTCTCTGGACCCCCTCCATGACACCTTGTTCAAAACCATTCACTGTTGCATGAGATGGTGTCTACAGGAAAACCATCTGCATTTGTCTTACTGGAGAACTGTACTTGATGTCACCTTTCTGGGGAGGAGATTGGGCCGTCATCCTGTGGATCCAACTGACCCTTTAGAGTCTCTTGAAAATGGGGTTACCTTTGTGGGGATGTTCACTGCACATCTCAGGAGAGAGGCTGGGTGGTGGCCAGAGCCTAAAGGAGGAGGAGGAGGAGCAGAGGCTGCTCAGGACACAGATCTATGTGGTTTTTCACTAGTAGTGCTTACAGTGAATGAAGGACCCTCCTGATCCTGGTGAGAGGTACAGATAGTCTTCAACAGGTGATTGCAGACAAGCCTGTTTGCATTTGCTGTGGTCTGTTCCAAGCTCAGATGCTGTCTGGACCTTAGATTGTGAGTGCTATTTACTGAGGATTTTCTTCAGTCTGGGGGCGTGTGGACAGCAAAATCTCTGAGAACATAATAACCTGTATGACAAGAATGATAAGCAAAGGATCCAAAGCATTTTCTGACTTGTTTTGTGGTCTAGAGACCACAGAATTCCCTCTTACCCTCTGCTCTGCAAAGGATGTCCTGTGTGAATCTTCTGTTTTCCTTCTCTGTATTTCACTGTGTGTGCCCTTCTGCAGTGAGTGTTGAGCAGATGGACTGGACTGGCCTAGGCTGAGTTTCAACAGCTGGTTCTTCCATGACACAAAATGGGGATGGATCCATTTTCTTTATTAGCTGTAGGAGTATCATTTAGACAGTGCTGACAAAGTTGGGTTCATCTGCAGGACCCCATCTAAGCAGGGATGTTTCCACATTTGATTCATCTCTGAAGCCTGTTCCACTTTGTGAATGGCATGACAACTGTATGCTACTGAGGAAAGCTGCAGTGGTTTAATGTGTATCTCTAAGCTTGTGTGAACTGGTTGCATGTAGCAGTGTAACAGCTGATCTAAATCCAGGTGGGTTTGCTAGCTGTGGAATTTTTGACTGGGCAAATGAGAGGAAATCCTTTCCTTCTGTCTCTTTCTCTACCAGCTTTATTAAATAGAACTTGTAGTATTCAGATGTGTATATTTTTAAAAAAAAAAAGTATTCTGTATGTAGTAGGTTGTTTCCTGTAAGTGAATAATAAATGCAGGAATTTGGAGTACATTTAGACTAAGTAGATTTTCTGTTTTTCCTTGAGAATTTTTATTTCTACAAAAACAAAGTTTTGTGCATATATTTATTTTAACAGAATGTTTAAGGTTTTTATACCTAGCTACTACCATACCTAACTAGCTACTCTTACTTGTCTTCCTCATCACAATCACAGACTTCTCCCACACCAGATAAAACTTAGAGGGGGTTGCAGTACCAACAGTGTCAGACTGCATCTCTTAATCACATCAGAATGGCAAATTCTGGAATGGAAATACCTGTCACCTCTATGAGATCTCTTCTTCAGCCTTCAGAAATGCAAGCGTCAAGCCTATCCCAGGGTTAGTATATCACCTATTGAATATACAACATATCATGCCCATATTTCTGTTGGAGGCTTCCTGCCTTCCTCTCTGTATCACTTATACTGCATAACTAAATTGTGAATTGTGTGAAATGATTACTTAAGTGGGTTGAAATAGCCATACAATATGTACTGCTTTAGATATAAATAATCCATCTTTAGATCAAACTATATGATCTCTGGAAACTTTTCCAGCACTGTGATTGTGTCGTCGGCATGAGGAAACACTGTTGGGTTTTTGGTTACGTGGTGTAGTTTATAGGTTTCCCTTTGAAAGTAGTGAAAGTTTGTTTTTAACTTTAGTTTCTTCAGGCCAAAACTTCCTTGCTCCTGATATCTTACCTTGTCCATGTAAGATGAAAGACCTTTGTTATCTGCTGTAACTGACTGCTGGATGATGTGTAGAAGAAAAATAAAATTCCAATGGGAAAGATAGAGGTGAAAGTAATGTGAGGGCAATGTTTATCTAAATCTAAACAGATCTCAAATATATAGTTGTGCCAGGGGAGATTTAGATATTAGGAAAAATTTCTTAACTGAAAGAATGGTCAAGTATTGGAACAGTCTGTCCAGGTAATTGGTTGAATCACCATCCCTGGTAATGTTCAGATAATGTCTAGATGTGGTATTTGAGGGCATGGTTTAGTGGTGGACTTGGTAGTGTTGGGTCAACAGTTAGACTTGATGAACGTAAAGGTCTTTTCCAACTATAGTAATTCTGGGATTCTATGATTTTAGGAATTTCTTGTATGCTGTACTATATAAGATGCCATGTTTTGCCATCTGGCTACAGTAAGGTAGGAGCTTTTGTAACTGAGCCATTTGTTAGTAGTTACAGTACAGAATTATGAGAGTAACAGTTATATCTGAGGTGTGCACAAGAAACTGTAATAGCACAGAAGATGTTTCAGTAACAATGCAGATAACAGAAAGAGTGAAATCCTCCCTCAGCTTTTTACTCAGGTTAAGCAATTAGGTCCGAGAAGTCAATGGCACCTTGTACACACAATAAAGTCCAGGAGCATCACTGTCTGTGGAGCCCAGCTGGAAAGTAACATGGCACTTTTATCCCTGCCAGTGGTGTCTCTGTCAGCAGAATTGTCATCATTAGTCCTCTTCTTTCAGGTTGCTATATGTCAGGTTTTGTCCTCCTTACTTATAAAATATATTCAGCACGGCTTTAGATGGTGACTGGAAGAGTTGCTGCTTGTTTGTGCTGTGAACAGTAATGTGGTGACATAAACAACAATGGATGTTCTAGAATTACAGGAGAACTGAAATTGCCTCACAAACATTTATCAGATTTGTTTTCAATATTTATTTAAATAACTAGATTTTTGAGATGTACTACACTGAATTTGGTGTTTCATGCAAACTACCTAACTCAAATCCCACTTATATTTCTTCCAATTTGATCAGAAATATGAAGCCTGTGTTCTGCTTCTATAAAATAAAAATTTTAGAAGGCATATAATATAGTGGGGTTTCTACTTTTTTCTTTTTCTTTGAGTCTACAGTACTGGCAAAAGACTGCGGTAGTTCTTCAATCTGTCTGGGACTTTTTCCATTACAAGAGATACTCACTTTTGCTGGTTGTTTGGGTTTGTTTGTTTGTTTTTTAGTCCTAGAGGACTTGATTTTCTTGCTTTCCCACTCAGCAGACAATTTTAATTGTTTAAAGAAATTTAAATATTTTTAACTGGAGACTGCAGTACCCACTATATCTTGTTGGGTGTCTTGAAGTTCATGCTGAAAAAAAGTTATGTCATGATGGTAAAGATGTAAATTTGGGGATCCTTTGCCTAGAACTGTTTGAGGAAAATCACCCTTTGATTTATTGGATTTGAAGGATTCTGAATTTGTAGTGTGGTTGCACTTGGATTCATTGTCACTTGTAAAAATGAGTTAGGTGGTGCCTAGACTACATTCAGGAGTTGAACTGTGTGATACTTTAGCCTATACTAAAAAAAGAAAAAAAGAAAAGTTGGACTTTTAAGTTTATATTGAGGGCAGAACACGTTATGTTTAATGAGACATCTGGAGCATAAAAGGGGACAAATGGGGCTGAAGAGGCAAGATTTTGTCATTGTAGCAGAAAAGAGGAGACATATTACCTTATTTTTGTTCCTAAAGAAGGATGGTGGGAAGTCATTTTCATATTCTCAGAAAGTGAAATGAAGTCCACGTTGGAAGATGGAGTAATGTTTGAGGAGCTAACTACTGATCTCAAATATATTTATGCTGGGAAACATGACCATGCATGAGCAAAACTGATGAAGGATATGTATGGTCTTATACTTGCACAATAGGATCATGAAGCAAGTATTGGCCTTGTCTTCTTTGTCCTTACAGCATGTTACTAAGTGTATCTTTAAGATTTTTTGTTTAGACTTTTCTGTCTGCTTTTTTTGTTGTGAAAGACATAACAATTTATAATTAGCTAGTATTCATAATAATTTGGAAAAGGGATAATAATAATTTGTGAATGAAGAGAAGCTATGGGTTTAGGTTTGATAGAACACTTGCCTAACCAGCAATGCAGTTACACTAACACTGAGAAGACCTCATTTTTGCATGAAAGCTTATTTGTTTCACAGATTATTCTTCTTTATTTCATATTGACTGGTCAAGATACAACTTCAAGAATAAGAAAGTAGAGTCATATTGTCTGCTTTTTCATGATATCCCTCGTGTGGCACTTGCTCCCCAGGTAAGGAAGGAAGCCCTCATGAATAATGAGTACTTGATGTTCTTGCAAAATAGGCCAAACTGTAAGTGTACAAAGTGTGCAGTAAAGTCTCCCTTGACAGGAAACTTGAGAGAAGTGATAAACTGTCAGGTAAAGTTAGTTTTGGCTGCAATGTACTTGGTAATTACTTCAACAAGAACATCCTGACTTTTTTCGTCCCAATTCTGATCTCCTACCCCCTAATATGTGACATCTGTCAGAGTTCTACCAATTAGCTGACATGGTTAGTCATTGTTCTGTCCTTCTTGAGAAATGTCTTTTTCCCCATGTCCTATGAGAACTTGAAATGGAAATATTTCATGGCAAAAAGACAAATCTTAATAACTCAAGAGACCATGCAGAAAGACGTGGATTCCTTTAAGCTTGTACTTTGATTCAGAATTACAAATTACCCCTTAAGCTAGTTCCTTTGATTTTGGCTTTTCTGGGTTTTAATTTTGTTGCTAATTTGGTTGTGTTTGTTCATTTTGTTTACTTTTTAAAATAAAAGCAATACAAAAAGCCCTCAGGAATAATGATGAGTACTTCATGTTCTTGCAATTCTGGCAGTTTTTCAGGGACTTCACTATAGATTTTAAACCTTATTTGTAAGGTAGGCTTGTAGGTGGCTTTTCTCCTCAGACACATTTGAAGAGGGGTCTGGCAGCAGCATCATAATGAATCTTTGATTTGTCACATCTCTTAGACCTGTTCTTAAGCCTTGCTGGGTCACTTAAGGAGCTGAGGGTGCCCTTAGCCACCTTTCTGAAGGAGTTTGTTCTGAAGCTAGGTCTGAAACCTTAGAAAGCTGAGATTTCTTTTTTTTTTTTTTTTTTTTTTTTTTCCCCCCTCTCTCTTTTAAATTTTCTATCCCCACTGATAACAGACTGGTGATCCTTAGTCATTCAAGGCTTTACTCTCTAAAGTTTTGGCAAGCTTCCTTACTGCAAACTCATTTGCAGGCATTGCACATCCACTGAACAAAAAAGGGCTGCTTGACCAATCACAAATAAGCAATACAGTCTACTTGGTCATAGGCAAATATTTCACAGAAAGATCTGTGTGAACGAAGATGGAAAAAGGCTATTGTTTAAAATGTTTCCAGTGATATGTGAGGAGACATCAAGAGCAGCTCTATCACTGAAGAGAGACTGAACTGACTTTGTTCAATCACTGGTTAAAGTCTGGTGTTGTTTGTGTCTTGATATTTGTTTTATTAATGCTCTGCCCCTGTGAATGTATTTGACATCCTGTAGCAAGCAGCTTAAATTGTGTGCAGAGAGGTGGAGTCCAAAACTCCTGATGGAGCACTTAAGGATTGAAGAGATTTGTGTCCTGAATAAGAAGATCCTCATTTGTGTGTGTAGGCTAACATCATGGTACACTTGGTGACTGCATAGATTACCTCTGTTGGTTGGTGTGGGGTTTATTTCTGCTTTGATGGGTCCAGAGGCAGAATATATTTGTTAGCTGGCTGGGTTGGTATATTTTAACTAGTGGATACCTAGTAATGGAGCGTTCTAAAAAGCAAAACATCAGCACTGCAACACTTTCCCTTGCCTATAATGGACAACCCTGCGTAATTCTTAAGTAAAATTCCTCTATTACTAAAAAGCAAAACAAACAAAAAACCAACCAACCAAAAACAAACAAAAAAACCAAAACAAAAACCCAAACCGAAACAAACAACAAAAACACAAACAACCCCCCAAACCCCCCCCCAAAAACCAACTCCCAAAACAACAACAACAAACAAAAAAACAAACAAAAAATCAACCAAACAAA
>VXAU01004952.1:494114-525620 GCA_013399695.1 Formicarius rufipectus
CCCAAACAATTGTACTTAAGCCAGTACTGCAGCATTTGATGCAGGAATAGAAATATGGTAGTTTGATGCTACCACCAGTGTATGGCCATGGTAAGTAGTAGTGGGATGTAGTCACCTGACACACCCCATAGAAAATAAGTTGTAAAGAAGTTTGGGATGGTTGAAGACAACTAAACATCTCTTACACCAGGTTCAAGAGCAGCTGCATTCTGCCTTTGTTTTGCTGTGTTGTCATTGATGCAGAGATTGTAGAATGAAAAGCTGTTTTGGACCCTTTCCAGAAAGCTATTGAAATCACTCTTCAGTAACTGTATTGTCTTTTCTTGTGTACCAAGGTCACTTAGCTGTATGAGCAGATAGCCCTGTTGAACAGTGTCTTTTTACAGTTTGAAAGAATAAATAAGCCTTATCAAAATATGCTGTATATAAAGTATTTGCTACGTTTAGCCTTATGTTTTGCTTTTTTTTTGTTTTTTTTAATTCTAGCTCTAGTCCTGCTGGTCAATTTTGGTATCAGTAGCAGCTTTCCAATGTTTATCATGTCAAAGCTCTGAATTATCATGTCAAAGCTCTGAAGAGAAGGAAGATACCAATAGCCCCACAAATTCTGCCACTTACACTGATAAATATAAGTGCATATCTTTCATATACAGTGGTGTTTTGTATGTATATATAAAGGAGATGATAGTTCTGAATAAAGACGGTTGGTATTTTCCTGGTGAACTATTGTTCCCATGAGAAACCTAATCAGTATGTAAAAAAGTGACTCCTCTCTATATAAAGCTTCATGACACTTATATTTGTGCTGAGCTTTTTCAGCTTTTGAATAAACCAGAATTTCTAGATTAGAAAGGGTGCACAAATACCAAAGTTGCTTTTACGATGCCCGCCACAGCACTCTTTCCAAAACAGTGTGTAGCCTGAACCAGTCACCTAAACAAGGTGAGTGTTAAAACACCAAGATAAACTTGTTTTGATGTGGATCTCTCATTTCTTCTCTTGAAGCATAGTGCTTCATGCTCACACTGATGCAGTTATTCAGTAATTGAGCCTAGGTGGAGATGGGAAGGCAGAGGTAGAATTAATTTCCTCGTGGCTGTATTTGCTTCCAGTTTTAGGAGTAGGTCCTGGATGTTTAGAGCTGTAGTGTCAGCTTGCTGAATCTCAGGTACCTGTAGAGAAGGCAATTCTTGCAGTTCTTTAGGCTGTTCACTGGTATTGAGATCATCTTTAATTTGTTGACACTGATGTATGTAGTGGAGAAGGATGGCACTTTATAGAAAGTAGCTTGTAACTAAGATGGGTTAGGATTTTTTTTTTTAATAGTATCACAGTGTAAATGCCTGGAGGAGGACTTGTGAAACTGCAGCCTATGGGGAACATATGGTCTACAATTTAATTTTTTATGACCAAATGCCAAATATTTACTTTTTCACTTTGCTTTTTTTTTTTTTTCCATTTTTCCCCCTCATGCTATTATTGAATATTGCTAAAGTCAGAATAGGTGGCCAAAGAAGCTTCAAAGCTGTAGTTATCCTTCAGTAAGGGCAAAGACATACAACCTTTATTGTCTTATCTCTGTGAACCCTTTGTGACTATGTGTGGTCTGTTTTATTCCCAGAAAGCCACAGAGCTGACACTTACTTTCCTCACAGTATCTTTTCATGAGGGAAACTTTTCCAAATGTATTTACCTGACTGAATGCCTTTATAGTATAACAGACTTACTAAGTACTAAGCCAGCAAAAAACTTCTAAGTGCAGCTGCTGCAAAAATGGACAGTGAGAAAACACAAGAACTGAGCCTGAAGACAGAAGAATAAATAACAGTACAGTGTTAATTGTATTCTGTATGTTACTGTAACATGGTAGTCATCAGAAACCTATTCACTGTGTCTGCCTTTCCCTCTCTGTGATGAGTTTCCTTCACCCCCACATGCCTAACCTGCCTGCAACCTTTTAGAGACATTCTCTAGATTAAGGCTTAAATGTTAGGAGTAATTAGATAAAACATTTCTGTAAATTCCTGTGAAAGGAAATACATTTATTACCTTTGTTGAATTCTGGCCAAACTTAGCTTCTTCTGTACATAAGTAATTGGATGAGCAGATAAAGAGCTGGGTAATTTTGCTTTATTTACCTCCAAGTAGGACAAAAGGTAACAAACTGAAATGACTAAAGAATCGGAAATCTGTCACTCCAACATTGGCTCATTTAATCATGGTCAAATACCTTATCCTCTGCACAAACTGCTGAGCACTTGCTTCTTGTGTCTGACATTGTCAGGCTGAGGAGCCTTCACAGAGAAAGGTCACACTTTTAGCTGATGGTAGGTTGTTGCTGGCATGAGTCAGGACAGGATGAAATACTAATACATATATCTTCAGATGTCAGCTGGCATTCTCTGTAGGTGTCCAAGGAGCGGGAGATCTGCAGTTCCAAATCAAACCAATGTGCACCATGGCATATTGGCTGCTCGGATTTGATAAGTGACACACCTTGAGTCTTAGGCTTGGAATCTGACTGAGGGTGAGGGATCGCTTGCTACAATTCTACTTTAGGAGTTGTATAGGAGTTATACAACTGAATAAATATTGTGAGCAAAAATAAGAAATCAGAAATCAAAGTTTTGAAATTGAGTGAATCACAGGAATTAGGGCAAGCTCAAGTGACTAAGCAAAGCTATTGAATTTGCTCCATCAAGATGTAAGAGTGTATTTGGTGTGATTGTGACTCAGCAATTGATGGTGAGTCATTCTTCATCACTGAGACCTCAGTGCTGTTGGTTTTCTGGCTGAAAAAGAAAAGAGGAGTGGGAAGAATTTTAAACCTACAGAGAAATTTAAAGTTCATGAATAGAAAAGAGAGAGGGAAGTTTTACCCCTACTTGGATTATTTTTCTTGTAAGACTATTTTTAGCTTTTGAATATGGTATTTTCAGTGGAATGAGATGACTTTCCCCAGCTTTATTTGTAGTGGAAGTTTCCAGAAAATTGATTTTTGGCTGTAACAAACTACTAAAAAAAACCTTTAAAGAAATGCAATTTTTTTTTTGTCCATGGCTCGCTCATGCAGATGACTTTAAAATATTTCATACTGATAACTCAGTTGTGAGAAGACAGTAATAGTGGAGGGGGGGACACAAGTATTAAAATCAATACGTACAAACAAGACAATCAAGATCTGAGAATATGCAAACGCTTAATGAAATATGTGTAGTAGAAACTGCAGAACAAGGTGGTTTTCTAAGCAGTGACAATATTTCTAAGAAGATGGGGTACTGAGGTGTAAAGCAGTGAAATCCCCACCTCAACTCTGATAGTCTAGATGTTCATAATATAACATGGCAGTAATGGAATAAAAGTGCTATGGTATGTGTTCTATCATCTGTATCCAGCCAGAGTGCTCCCATTCAGCCAAAGTGACAGTAAGGATGACAATGAAGCTTTAAATTTGGCTATTAGTAGAGATAGGTTGGTTTGAGGGCATGGTTTGGTATGTTTGTTTGTTAACCTGTTGTACCAGATCTGGAGATCAAAAAGGAAAATCCTTTTTCCTTTCCTGTTCTATTTGCTAAGTCTGACAGAGACCATGGGGAATGTGTAGTTTGTGTTGTAATATACAGCATGGTCAGCTGCCTGGGAGCATGTGAGGATCTCAAGTAACAACATCTTTGCACTCTTGGAGGGCCAAAACATTAGTAATGTTAAGGATTTTTTTTTTTTTTCTTCTTGTGTCAAATTGAAGTTGTGTCATAGGCTCTTTTATTGTGACAATCAAAATATAATGACTCATTCCTTCCCATGACTATGGTACTAGTTGTATGTATAGATTATAAAGAACTTCCAGAAGCAACATCAATTCAAAAAAGTTGAGTTTTTCTAAATACAGTTCTGTAAACATTTTTGCTGGAGGTGATCTGCTATAAAATAATCTGCAGTGTCAGATTATACTGTTATTTTAATCAGAGAATGTGATAAAATCACTGAATGTGGCAGAGAGACTGTCATATGTGCTCGTTGCTTATTTTGATCTCCAGACTTTGAGTTTTGTTTATCACATGTAAACACTTCCATGGGATTTGCGAATCTCCAGTGGGCATGTGGTTTAGTACATTAGGTACAAAAGCAAGCCAGTGTCCACACTGGAAGCTCTGACTATCTGAAAAGGTTGCATTAAGAAAATTTAGATAATTAGGGGCAGGCAGGGCCTGTGAAATACAACCGAAGGATTTAATAAATGAGGACAGTAATTTTTAAGGAATATATCATTCTTTTCTTATACATATCCTTTCAGCACTATGGGGAATTATCACTGGTATTTGATTTATATTTAGAAGTACATAACATTTTTTGTACTTATGCTTTTATTGCATGTAGTTGATACTCTTCCAGATTTTTAGGTAATTATGTTTTAGTGATGACTGAACTGATGTGGAACTAGGCTTAGAGTCTGAAGAAGTAGATATATGGCAAAGCCCATAAGACCTGATTCAAAAACATATTTTACTTCAAAAAGCCTGTAATTAATTTTATGCAAATTATACTGAAAGATATCTTAGTAAAGCAGAAAAAAAAACCAAAGGAAGGTCCCAATTTAAAACTTCCTTTCATCTTTATTTTGTTACAGCATGTGAGTCTGGTGATGTCTCTGGCATAAGAACATCTGTGTGAGCCTATCTCTGCTACCTCCTCAGACCATACTGATGTCACACTTTGAATGAGATCATGTAATGTTCTGGAGGTTCTACTTCAAAATGTTATCTAAGCTTTTAGAATTCAAGGGCTATTGAAAGTGACTTTCAATTTCTGTACTTGCAGTGAAACACAAGTAGCAAAGTAATATTTTAGTAGGCTCCTTTATTGTTTCCCTTCTCAAAATTGTGATAACAAAGCAATTCAACTTCATAATCTACAGGGTATTGAGCATCTTGAGTATTTTACTAAAAATGATCCAAGAGAATAATTCTGATTTTCACTTTTTTGGGATCATAGGCTTTGTCCTTTTCTTCCACTTTAGGAAAAACATGAAGTCTTTTGATGATCCTGCGCAATAAAATTGCACAGAGGTTGCCCATTTTCAGTTTTGAAAGGCCAAGATTTTAATTTCAGCTGCTTTAGCTGGAAACTAATGACACTGCATCTTGGATATCTTCCAGGTGAAAACGTTGACCTGCCTCACTAGAAATGTTCTAATTAGTTCTTGTTCCAAATTCAGAGTGTTTTAAAACCAGAATAAAGCAGCAAACTGCTAGCGTATCTGAGCCAACAAAGGTAGTGTGCAAAGGATTAGACCCAAGGACCCTAAGAAGCAGGGGTTTAGACAGGGTTTAGGCCAGAAGCACTTTAGGCTAGAGGTGCTGTTAGTTTGACCAAGCTATTTGTCAGCTCTTCTCAGTTGCTTCTCTAGGAATGCCTCCAAAATCAAAGCACTGTGATATTATTACTGGAAATTTCTCAATCTATTGCTGTTCTGCATGGCTTCTTCACTTTCAGAGTGTTTCTGTAGACTTGAAGCCAGTGTGAAAATATGTCCACAGCTGTTTTTCTTGATATGGTTTTATTCACATTTTAGTGGTAGGGAGGCTATTTCCGTATTAGATACAAAATTAGGAAATGTGAATGAGACATTGAGTTTTGTCATCAGATAATGATTTTATTCTTCCAAAAAGGACTAGCCTCAAAAGTAACCTTTTCAATGTCTTTTGTTGTCTCTGCTTGCAAGAATGGATGCTCCTTACTAAGGAGTTGTTTTTCCTGTTTGGGAGGCAGACATTAGGAAGAAGTGAAGCCCTATTTGCCACCTCCACCTCTTACTTCCAAGCAATACCTATTCTTTTGCTAGTGTGAATTTTAGCTATTCTCCACATGAAAGACAAAGGAGGAGGAGAGGTGATAATTGATAAAAGCACAGTTTGAGGTATTTTTGTCTGCATTCTGCTGGTTTGTTGTCTTCATCTTTCTGCTGCAGATGTCCTTGTAAAACTAGGATAGAAGATAAGATGAGAGATGCTATTTAGACTGCAGAGATTTCAGTTTGAAACTGTTTTCTCTGTATCGGCAGAAGTAGGCATGCTAGAAGAGAATGGGCTTTTTAGAAATGGAATTTTTAGGACTGTTTTCCAAGGATGAAAGATCTTTTTCACTGAGAAAAGACCATGTAGATATTACTGTTATTACTATTGCCTTTCCATCGTTCACCAGGTGAATCAGAGTCCAGTTATGCACTTCTACATATGTCTGAATTAGTGGTGTTCGGGGACTCTAGGAATAACTGTGATTTAATGATATACCATGAATGAACTTTCCTGTGGCATTCTTCTTTTTTTTTTTTTTTTTTTTTTTTTTTTTTTGAGAAGATATTGAAGCTTTATGGTTTTGTGGTGTCCTTTATTATGTTACTGCAGCAAAAAATGCGTGTAAAAAACCAAGTGTGTTATTTGTCTCTGTTCCATATTTAAGGTGGTGGGCCACCACTGTTCTACTTACTTCTGAGAAGTGTTGAAAATATGGTAAAGGTGAAAGCTGTTGCCATCAAATGTCATTTGGTCCAGTTATGTGAAGATCTTTGTAATTTAATTTTTCAGTGTTTTTTTCACCCTAGAAAAGACTGAGACTCATTGCAGCTTCTTTCTGAGAGGGAGAGGAGGGAAAGGCATTGACTTCTTCTCTGTGGTAACCAGTGACAGGACTTGAGGGAATGGCCTGAAGTTGTGTCAGGAGAGGGTTATTGGGATATTAAGAAAAAGTTCTTCACCCGGAGGGTGGCTGGGCTCTGGAGCAGGCTCCCCAGGGAAGTGATCATAGCACTAAACCTTCCTGTGTTCAAGAAGTGTTTGGACAATGGTCGTTAGGTACATGGCATGACTCTGGGAGATGGTTCTGTGCAGGGCCATGAGTTGGACTTTGACGATCCTTGTGGTTCACCCTTCCAACTCAGGATATTCTATGATTCCATATATCAAATTGAATTAACTCCTTATTTCAGATTATTTGCTTAGTTTTGAGATTTTGATGACTTTGTTTTGTTATCAAGGCCAGCTTGAAATCTGAGGTGGCCTATTTTCACGAAGGAAGGTATGCAGGGAATGGCTCTTGCTAGATTACATAAGTGGTGATTTGAATTCAGGGACTGAAATACACAGGAGGCAAGGTAGACAACTACAGAAAATATTCAGGAGTGATGTGGTGGCCTGACTCCAGCCAACAGCAAAACTCCTACCCTAGTTCTCTCTCCCCCCCTCTCAAGTACACGTAATGATTTCATGGGGACACAAATTCCATAATTAATGCCTCTGCATCCTGCCCATTTCCCTGAGATCTTACTGCTAAGCACTGAATTTTGTGAAAGGAAATATCCCTTTTGGCCATAGGGGGTAGCTGTCCCAGCTGTGCCCCTCCCAGCCTTTTGCCCACCTCCAGCCTATTGTCCTCTGTGTGTGTCTGAGGTTGGAGAGAAAGCCTTGGTGCTGTACAAGAACTGCTCAGTAACACTCGATGTGGCACCAATACTGCTTTAGCCACAAACACAGAGAACAGACAATACAGGTTCCTCTGAAGAAAGTTAACTTGATCCCAAGCAAACTTAGTAAAAACAAACAGATTTTAGGAACCTTTATTTTAATTACATGAATCTGTATTTGTCTTGGCAGTATAAAAGATAACCATCAGTGATTTAGTAAGTGAAGAAGAAAAAAAGTCTTCTAGGTCATCTCCAAATTCCATGCTGACTTTAATTACTACTGTCTGTAAATGAACAAAATGATATGCTAATGACTGAAATATTTCCTAGAATGCGTATATTTTCACATGACAGAAAGTGTTTGAACTTAAATTACAAGATTAAAAGATAGCTTGATAAGTTTCTCAGGACAATATGTCCCTTGAGTTAATAATTTCTAATTATTACTGACTGCAGTTCTGAAAAAATATTACCCAAATTACAGTAGGATACCATCTGGAATCTCAGTTCTATGTAACCAGTGCTTAGTGAGGCTTCTCACTAAGTGGCAAAGCAGAACAAAGGTTTGAAATATAAAAATCCATTCATGACCCTGGGAAAGCTTTTCATTTCTCCTTCAGGAGCATCTGATTCCGGTTTGGTACAGCTGTAGAATTAAACTGGGATGAAGAAGAGTGTATTTAATTGGATATTTATTTGTTTGGTTCATTTGTCTGGTCACAATTGTACATGTTACTTGTCATCATGGCTAGACTTCATGAGCAAAGATTTGGAAGGGTTTTACTCATGCTTGCGCTCTGATGGCTGATAAGGTCAATGCGAGATAGGAAAGTCCGGTTGCAAAAGGCACAGCAGAAAGTTTCCATAGGTGATACTGTCAGGGCACGGTTCTTTCTGCGTTGTTTTTTCTCCTCCAGGCTGATTCTGTGTGCGGTTTCAAAGGAGACAGCAGCGTTATAGATTGCGTGTCTCCACAACTCCCGATTGGAGGCCAGAGTGGACCATTGATGGTGGTCAATATGACCAAGGCTGAGGTGTTGTTTCAGTCAGTCCTTGTATCTCTTCTTCAGGGCTCCTCTCTTGCGGCAGCCGGTGGCGAGTTCACTGTAGAGCACAATCTTAGGGAGGCGGTGATCCTCCATCCTGGAGACGTGCCCTGCCCAGCGCAGCTGTGTTCTCAGCAGCATGGCCTCAATACTGGTGACCTCTGCCTGTTCCAGAACGGACACATTAGTCATAATCAGACCAGTGGATGTTCAGGATTGTATGGACGCAGCACTGGTGGAAGCGCTTGAGGAGTCGCAGGTGGTGGCAGTAGATGACCCAAGATTCAGACCCATATAGAAGCACAGACAGTACAGTGGCTCTGTAGACACTGATCTTTGTACTTTTCTTCAGGTATTTATTGCGCCAGACTCTTTTTGTGGAGTTTTCCGAAAGCTCTGTATGCCTTTGCTAGCCTGTTGACGTGTTACTTGTAATAATGTATATTCTGTCAGTGCTCCAGTGCCAACTTCCTGGTCTCCTGGAGACGTAAAGAAAGGTGGAAAGAAAGAAGAGATTCAGCAATGTTCTCCACATGTTTGCCCTGTTTGCGATTATTCATTGCGATAAGCATAAACCTTTGTCCAGAGATGGAGAGTGTAAATGATGCTCAGTACATGGACGAGGAACTTGCCAGTTTGCACTTGCTGAAATGAGTGACCCTTTGCAGACTGTGCAGCACTCAGACCTGCTGCAATACCGCTTTCCTTGATCCTGGTCTGTTGCCCGTTTGAAAACAATCCACAGCTATTGTTTTCATTTAAGCCCACATTGATTTTGGGCACATTCTTTAAAGTCTTACCTTCACTATGACACTCTGACTGAGGTTGAATATTTAGACAGTTTTATACAGTTAAAAGTGAAATAAATGTAAGATTCAGTCCTCCTCTTAGACTTGAGCAAAAAGATGCCTTCCTGGTTTTTTTTAGGTATTTCTTGTCTAGAAATCTTCCTTCTGAGTTTGAAGTACCTGTGCTCCTTATGAAGCAATTTTCCCTGTGTTCTGGGTGCCTCTGATAAACACTTATCTGTTTTTTGGTTGTTAGGGCTTTTCTAGAAATGGAAGTGCTCTGTTTACAGATGTATTTGTATCAGAGTGAGGATTTCTTATTTTGAAGTTATGCCTAATTACCTAAAGTGCACAGGAATGATGTAAATAGCTCTGAGTGTTCAGGAAATTAAGGGTAGTTGCCTTTTGTTCCTGGCTAGCAGCTGATAAACGACCCTTTCCCCAGTTTGGGCTGTTCAAGCAGAGGCTGCTAGTATATTCATTTGGAAAATTGGACCAAATATTTATATGCACATTTCGATAAGCTCTTAACATCTTTCGCATTGTCAGTTCTCTATAGTGCAGAGTCACATAATGCAGTATTAATGAGGATGGTGCAACTAGTAATATGCCACTTTGCTTGGATATATCCTCTCTTTTTATGTATCAATGAAGGGGGAAGTGACACACAGGTGAAGTGGTTGAGTGCATTTTAGCTCAACCATTTTTGCATGAGGCCCAGATGTGCTTATTTTAGGCTCTGGAGTTTCATGAATATGGCTTAATAGATGGAAAGAAGCAGTAAAATATACTTTTGTATATAAGCGAGTTGGCATCTAGCTGACTTTGATTTACTGCATACATATGTTGTGTGGGTATATGCAGACACACGCACGCACAAAACATGCATTGCATGTCTATGGTCTCTGAATGTGTAAAGGTGTTAGATATCATCTCCTTTAGATTCAAGTAGTAGGATACCAAATGTTTAAAGTCTCCAAGGATTTTTATGGTTTTCTAGGCAGGAAACTAAAACAGATAGATGCATTTAATTTTGAATATGTAAAGAAGAAACTACTAACTGGAGACTAGGAGCACTAATTTAATATAAATACCTCTGTGTTTTAGATAGAAATTCAGGATTTTTGAAAAGAAAGTTTTTCAAAATATGTTAAAACAGAAGAGAAGCAGATATCCAGCAAGTCACTAAGAAGCTGAAATGCAGTCATAAATTTGATGAAGTTATGCAAGTTAGGAGCAGTTTCCGTGCCAGACAAATCTTGATATTTGCATATTATCTCATAGATTCTATTAATTCATTCTTTATTTCAGATAGAAAAATCCTTCTGGCAGTGCCTTCAAGTACCTTAGTGTTCCATAGGTCTAATGTATTGGTAATAGGTTAATGGATTTGTTAATTTACTATAACTGTTGTTTTGTGTCTTTATTTTTATAGAATTTATTGCAGTAGCTATCCTGTAGTCAGTACACCAGCAGCCACTCTGTGATCAAGTCATTGTAGACAACTGTTAAGAGATATGACCCAGCATGATTTCTCTTGGAGTTCTTACTGTGATTTTGTTTTACTTTCCTTAATCTAAAAGGGTCTCTGCAGCTGCACAGGTATTTTCTGCCTTTTCGTATGGGGAAATCTGATTCCTGATGTGGAAAAAACAACATGCTGTTCAGTGCTGAAAATGCAGATGGATGCAAAAATGCCTCTCAGTCCTTCCCTGTGCCAGAAATAGCAGAAGGCTTTTAAATTTCCCTGAATTGGCTTTTTCTTGGCAGAGAATTAGATGGCACTAGAAGCACAGAGTGATACATTGTGGGGTTCCCAGGGCCAGCTGTAGCTCAGCTTTGTACCCCAGCTGTGTCTGGATGGATCAGCAGAGGCAGAACCACAGCACCTTTCTTGTGCAGACCTTAGTAAACGTTGAGCTAACCTGCAGAAGGCTGTGGATCAAATGTCTTGGATCCTAAAAGGATTGGCTGAAATGCTGTGAAGGACTCCGGATGAAATGTGATAATAGCCCACTGATTTTTTTCTTTTTTTTTTCCATGGCTTCTTACTCTCTGTGGTGAAGGCCATACGTGAAACAAAATACCAGTGTCTGATGCCTGTAAAATGAAGTCAAACAAAGCAAATCCTCTGCTATGCAAGTGAGGGGTTCTTGCTTGTGTTCTGTTCAGTGACATTAATCTCTGTGTGTGAGGGCATGAGTAAGACTTAAGTTGTGCAAAATGTACCCTGTGTACATGGAGTCTCAGAAAAGGGATGTAGTCTACATTTATAATGAGTGAAAAACAGAACAAGCATTTAAATAGTGTAAGTCTTTCTTGTGGAACAACATGTTCTCTTCTCTCTTCTCTTCTCTTCTCTTCTCTTCTCTTCTCTTCTCTTCTCTTCTCTTCTCTTCTCTTCTCTTCTCTTCTTTTTTTTCCTGCATAGAAGAAGATTCTGTATTTCATCACCGCAGAAATGTCGTGTTCTCTTTCTCTCAGACAGGCTAAAACTTACAACATGAATGATTTCAATAAAAGCAAATGTTGGTTTTAAGTTCAGTTCTGTAGAACATATCCTAAGGTAAACCCAAACCCTTCTGTGTTCTATATTTGAATGACAAAACAACAGGACCTGAGCTGAACTATAAACACGCAGGATTTAAGTGGGAACCTTTTAAGGAAAAGCTACATAGGTAATGTACAATGGGGCAATCAACATTAATTCCTGCTGAGTCAGTGCTAGGCTGTGCCCCTGGAGTGGTGCAAGTGATAAGTGATTGTAAGGCTGCATGAAGAAAAAAGGAATATAAAAATGCTTGTAATAGGACATTAATGAAGTATGACTTTGGAAATGTTGCCATAGAATTTTCAATCCAGTAAGCATTCAAAGCTTCAGCTAATGAAATCACCTGCAACGTGGTCTCATTACAGTGGAGCACAGTGCTTGTTACAGTGTTCAGGTATTGATACTGCCTGCCTACCAGTTACTGTGGTAGCATTGTTATACTGGGGTACTCTTTGATCTAAGTACTTTGGTCTGAAATGGCTCATCTTGAAGAGTGAGATGGGCGATAGGTCCATAAGATAAAACACTGGATTGTTTCCAGGTAGAGTGGTGTTTTGTTGTTTAAAAGGAATGTTAATCAGTGTTTTGAATAGAAGCGCTTTTTTAGAAAGGAAACAAATAGGGATGTTCTGTGAAAATCTTTGAAACAAAGCTTTTACTCACTGTAGTGGAAGAAAGCTGGGATGCATATACATTACAAAATGCTGGAAACCATTGCATAGTTAAAAGAGTTGGGCAGATTGACGGTACTCCATGTTCTGAACACTTTCATACATTGTAATTCTTTTTTTTTCATAGCGAAATTAGTAAAAGCCTTCAGAAGTTTTCCGAGTTGTATCAGAAAGTTTAGTTTTTAATGTGGTTTTCTTTCACATGAACACAGAGCCAGCGTACACTGATTCTCTTGCCATAAACCTGACTGGAATCAGTGCACCCATTAATAAGTCCCAGGTTTGACAAGGGTGCATTTCATGGTACGAAGAGTGAACTTCATCAGGTACTTCTCTAGCATTCCTAACAAGCCAAACTGTGCTCAGTTATGATGAAGATAAATTTGATTTCTTTTCCCTTGTCAAAAATAACACTGAATCCTACACAATATTTTATCCTCTCAGTTCATTAGATTGCACAAGGAGTGAAAGCAGGTTGCCCTGTTTGCCCTGGCAAAATGTGGAGGGAAGTATGAATTATCAACTCAGCTCATCACTGCTTTCTCTTTTCCAGAGAGTGTTGATGAATTGCATAAAAAATCAGGTTGACACTTTGCCGAGAACTTCGCAGTTTCAGGACAGCATCCGTATCATAGTCCTGTCTGTGCAATGATGACATGCAGCTTCTTAGTATCCCCACAGACATTATAGAGGTCAGGCTGGTTTTTATCCATCTTCGCTCTTTCATGTCTGACCAAAACATTTTGAGTTCAGTGATCATAGGACAAAGGCCCCCTGTGGCATGCTAGCCCTGATCTCCGTTCATGCTTAAAGAAGGACAGGGGTTGTATCACTGAACAGGTCCCTGGGGCGCTGCTCAAGAGCAGGAGGTTGCAGTGCAAGTTCAGACACAACTTGTTTGTAATCCTTCCTGTGTGAGGGAGAACAAAAGCTGTCTCATCTAACTATTTCTTACAATAAATGAAAATCTTTCCTTCATTTGAGAAACTGAATAGAGATTCATAAAGATGTAAAGAGCCACACTGTATCTGGTTTAATTTATTTTTAGTAAAACTCTCTAATGTTTAGTTGAATCAGTTTGCGGAGGAATCACAAGGAAATAGAAGCCCAATTTGTTACAAAATCTGCATTTTTGGCTAAGTTCCTTTAAAGAGTGTTGCTATATAATTCTGCCTTTGGCAAGGTCTAGGCATCACCATGATGCATCTATCAACAGAATGTGAAGTGGCTGTGCTTGGTTAGACAAAGCCAGTAATTCACTGGATGCTCAGACCCGTTCTGAACTCTCCTTCTGAAAGCAAGCTATATGCTGCTGATGTTCAAGTTAGGGGAAGCAGGGAAGCAGAGGGCATTTAGTACTCCAAGAGCTGTGTGCTGCTCTGCAGTGTTCTACAAAACAAGAGCAAAGAAGAAGAACAACAACAAAACCCTCAGAAAAGGGGGAGAGGGTGGGAAGAATATCTAGCACTAATACACACTGATTTGTGTAAGTGGCTTCTCTCCACGTACTACACTCTGGGGTGCTTTCATCATTGTTGTAAACTACTTGTACGGCTCAGCAGATGCTCTGCGTTCCTGCAAGATGTAGACTAACTTCTGTGGTTAGTGACTATAGAATGTTAAAGGTTTGTCTCTGCTTCTGTAATATGTTGGGTTCTTGCAAAATATATACACTTAAAAATATTAAGTTCATATTCAAAAACCATTTTAGCTTGGCAAGATTTTTGTCTTAGGTCTAGCTCTGCTTCAGGCTGGATGTGGCTAATAGGGGATAGAACTTTGGCACGCAGGAGTCGCAACAGTCAGTTTCTGTCGAAGTAATCTTTCCAACCTTAGGCACCTTTGAAAAATGATGTTCTGATTATTTCATCCTGGAGAGATGTTTTTAGATAACATCTTTGAATGAGGTGAGTGTAAAAAAGAAAAAAATGCAATGTGCTCTCTACTCTTTCTCTACTCTTTTAACTTTATAGTCTTGTTCAATACATGGAAAAATGATACACTAATACTTTGTAAAGGTTGAGTGGAGCCTAATCAAAGCCTTATGTTTTGACACAAAAGAATTCATCTTCAAAATGGAATGCTGTAGTACTTAGGTTCATTTAAAAATATTCTGTTCTAGTGAAATAGCTATTTTTGAAAATCACAGTAAGATTTTGGCATAGTTAGCACACATTCTAATTAGCATATTTCCATGCCTAAAAGAGTTATGATACTATTGTCACAATTTTTTTTTTTCCAGTGTAAAACCACCATATTTGTCTTTTGACAGAACTGATTCTTTTAGGAGTAATCTGAAATACTGACATAATGAAAAGCACTGTGGTTTTGTTCTTAGTTCTCTCCTTTAATCACTATGAAAAAGCAGTGTATGGTCTACCTATTGTCTAATTTCCCATACTCCTTAATAATGCAAAGCTTAATCTTATTCTATATAATTTATATTTTAAATATTTGGCAACAACAATAATTTTTGTTCTGGGATGAAACACGGTATGTTTTTACTGTGTACTCACTCCTATGCTATGTTCATTGGTTAACTGACCTCCTAGGCTGAGTTTTACACCTGGCTATGTCACATGTTCTACTGTGCATTTTTAAGGCAAGAGGGCAAAAACTAATGCTTAGAATCCATTTCTTTATTCAAGTTACAGACATTTCCTATTTTGCATGAAAAAAATTAACCTATAGTTTATTAACTTTTTGATTGTATCAGTGTAAAAGACTTGAAAACAATTTTAACTGGAGAGAGACAGGTTACCATCTTGCCTAGAGTGTGTTGTGTTATTAACCTGTCCTTTATGAAACAGACATCAACAGTGATTGTTTGGTGAAGCTGTAAGCAAAGATCACTGTGTGGGTCAGTAGCCATCATGTTGTTGAGTCCCATTCCTTGCTGGTAAACTGCAGTTCACTGTGTGACATCTTGTGTTGGTGAATTTATGAGTTTTTCTAAAAGAAAGTGTGCAAATTTTCACACAACTTAAAGCATACTTGTATAAATTATCAACTCTAGATTAAATATACGTTTATGGAGGAGCTTCTCTTTATTTTTGTCCGATGTAGAGGAATAATTATAGCCATTTAAAAAACTTTATTTATCAGAAGCTGTTATTTTGCATTAGAACACTGGAATACTTTTTGTCTTCAAAGAATATTGCTAACTTTGTTTAAATACCATGTATTATGAGTGTGTACAGGTTTTTAACCTCTGCCTGTGAAAAAGGCCTTTCTCTTGAAGAGTCTCCAGAGCATGTTCTGAGTGGTATACAAATGTGACTAGACTCCCTTGATGTCAAAAGCAATACTTTTAATTGACATAAATGAAACCAGATTGACAAATGTATGTACAAGAGTTGTTTCTCCCACCAGTGAACAGAAACCCCTTCAGGGGGTGAGGGCCAGTCTCTGTTTCACCAATTTTCTGGCTGTGTAACTTCATTGATTTCCATTGCACAGCCATGACATGTGAAATGGAGTGGACAATCAGGCCCCAGGGATGGTGGTTGCACAGTCAGCTCTGCCTTGTGCTCTGGGGCTTGAAGTGTAAAAGGAACTACATGCTCTCCTCTCAAACACCTCTACAAGCTGGGCTCTGTCACAAGTGGATGTATCTCCTCTTCTCCTACGTGCCTCGTATGAACGGCTTGTATTCACATTTGTTATAAATGGTACAGAGCAGAGATTTGGGCACCTGGTACAGAAATCCAACTAAAGAGGTGGAGGGGAGTAGATCTAGACAGTAGTACATAGCTTTCCTGTGCTCAGGAAACCCAATCCAATCTTCTATAGTTGGAAAAAATGCACTATTCTTTAATAAATGTATATAGACTCATCCTATAAGTAATGATAAAAAAAGTCTTTATTAACCTATCTTAGGATATACCAATCAAGTAAATTTGCAAATTTTTGTCTTTATAACTCTGTTATTACAAGTAAGAATAATCTTATCTTTTGACAATATCTCATCCTAGAAAAGAGCTATCTATGGTTTCACTGTCCATTTGATTTTCTAAATCATGTGCTTAATCAATATGTACTATAATATAGACAGAAAAATTTTGCCTAGAAAAAATTGATTTTGCTAATGACAGTACACAAGGAATAATGGGAACATCCTCAGTATATCTCAAAAGACATGGTAGCATGTAACAGAAAATCCTACTTGAAAAATTCGAATTGGCTTGAATGGGAGAGCTGTGTCACATGGGATGCAGGCTAGGTCATATCTTCTATAAAATGATCCTGAAATGCAGTCAAGGCTTCTAGAGTAAAAGGACAACTTCCTTCTGCAGATGTGTGCCAGTATTAATGCTAACTGTAGTCTTTCTGGTTCTTTTCCTTGACAAGAGATGAAAATTCACTTATTATTTATGGAGTTAGAGACATAGTTTGTCCAGGGATCACAGGGAAATCACATATCTATGTCGTGCTTCCCTGTGGCTGGCTGCAGCTGTGGTAAGTTACCACTATAGATAATTCTGTGTCACAGGCTGAGGTGCCTTTGTGTCAGCTTAAAACCTCAGCAGAGCTGGTGCAACAAGCAGAGATTGGCTGAGACCAAGAAGCATGACAGCATGCTCCCCTTCCTCCTCCAGGGAAGGAGACTGTCCCTGCTCCCGTTGGGTTGGTCCCACTGATGTACTATAAAGCACCAGCCAGAGCAGCTGTCAGCCTTGTGGCAGTGCCAAAATGCCACTAAAGGAACTGAGCTAGCATCAACATTTGGTCTGCAGTCTGTGCTGACAGGTTGTGTCACTGCTTTTAAGCTGCCACTGTTGTTGATAATTTTGTAATCATGTAAATGACTGTGTAATGTTTTGCAGCTGTAGAGCCCACTTACCAATGTCTTGGTGCATGGTGCAAGAAAGTCAGATGTTGGAATGTGCAGTATTTGCATCCAACTCTCCATACCCTCAAAGCTGGTGATAATGAGTGATTTTTGGTGTAGGTGCTGGTTTAGGTCAGATTGAGACCTTTCCTTGCTGTTCTTGCCATAATGAATAGTCTCCCATGTAACTTATTAATCTACCTTTAGATATAGTGTATAATTTTTTTTTAAAGCAATCTATTTATAGCCATAGGAAAAAGTGAAGACCTGAGCTCATTTGCCCTCTATGGGCTGCAGTGATAGCAGCAGGTGTGCTAGTATGCCCCCAGCATTTCCACATGTTAGTATTTCTCATCTCATAGCATCTCTGTGCTCCCATGGGTACTGGCTGAATAACAGTAGAAATGACTAAAATGAAATCTTGATTTAGAGCAGCTAGAAGCAGCATCTCAACCCAAACATCCAAGTCTTCATGAATGAGAAAAGTCATTTTCCTCAGGAGATTTTGCTTGTTTATGCATTTAGTTCTGTGAAAGAAGACAAATGTAGGGGCATGGAAACCAAGAGGAGTATGAAGGCAGTCTGAGCTGATTCAGCATGTATTGGGTTCAGCTGGGGGTAGGAAAGATGGCTAATTTTCTTCATAGCAGTTCATACAGTGCTATGTTTTAAACTGTGACCGAAACAGTATTGGTAACTCAGCAATGCTTTAGATACTGCTGAAAAGTCCTTACAACAGCATTGAGGTTTGCTCTGTTTCTCACACTGCTACCTCAGTGAGTAGATTGAGGGTAGGCAAGAGGCTGGGAGGGGATGCAACTATTATGCTAAGTAATAAAACCTGTGTGTAGGGTGGGTGGTGTGTAAAGTTGGGGAGAGATTTTTCTAAGGTAGCTGGTGCTGCTCATCACTCTGGCTGGGTATCAGTCTGTTGGTGGCAAGAGATTGCTTTTCTTCCTTTCTTTTTCATTGTTTATTGAACTGCCTGTACCTTAACCTGTGAGTTTATGTACTTTTTGCCCTTCCAGTTCTCTCCCTTGTTCTGCTTGGGGTTAAGTGATTTACCTGCCAGCTGTGGTCAATCTGCCACAAGCACTGTGATTTGAGAATGAGATTAGTGAGGACTCATATTTAATGCTTAGTGATCAGTATCACCTTGTGAATCCTTCATTTTTCTTTCTTTTAACTGTATTATTAGCTGTAGTATCACAGACTCAGCTTATATTTTGACTGGTAAGGTCAAGCTTAGTTAGCTCTTGGCCTCTTACAAGCCTAAGTAAGATCAAGTATTTGTTGACAGCAGACCATCATATGTTCATTCAATTGAATGAGATACTGTAGATGGCCTGGGTGAAGGGATCGAGGCATTCTACCAAGAAAATGTCTTTATCCCCCAGGGAAGCAGGTCATGCTCATTCAATGAGTCAGTCCTCTTTCTAGTCCAGTAAATCATGAGTCACAGTTTGCTAAGTGGCACAGCTTCAACAGAAAGGTGAATTATGTCACACCAGACACCATGTGTATGCTGAAGATGTACTTTCTGCAGGGAAATATATATGTTCTAAGTTCTCTGGGCTGAAGACACTACATTGCATAGTGCTTTCCTGAACAAGTGATCCATTTGGCTATTGGAGAAAAGAAGTACTCCAGCCACTGAGAAGCAGAAATGTTTTTGTCTGTAATGTTTTAAAATACTTAATAGTTGAAATATCCATGAAATGTATATTGTGCATGCGTCTCAGATTAAATCCTTCTAGAGAGCTGTGAAGAGCATGTAGTCCTGCCTGAACACTGGAACTGTGATGCCCAAAACTCCAGGATTCATATTCCTGTTTCTCAGTGTCATCTGAGCAGAATTAAAACCAGGATGATATGTATTAATTTACACTGGAACATTATTTACAAGGTGGTTCTAACACGTGTAACATGTGGGAGTAAGTCACCTAATGAGTTACTATTGTGTGATTCTTGCTTCACCTATTTGAAAGGAAGTTTATACAGAAGTAAGGATCCAGCTCCCCAGTTCCAGGTAACTGGCTTAAGAAACTGAATAGGACTTAACTGGTAAGCCCAAGGACATTGATTTAAATACAGAGGTGAAAAATGAAAGAGTAAGCTGGGAGACGGATCTTTGTGCAGAGTTTGTCTTGAACTGAACTAGAAAAACTGAAACATGTATCAACCTTTCATAGATAAGTGCTTGTAATTTGCTTGTAATTTTCCAGCTGGAAAATGTGAAACAGACCTAATTTTGTCTTGCATTTTTGCAACGAAATGAATCTTTATGTCCATGCATTAAAGACAAAAATCTTTTAATGTGTCAGATTATTTTATTAAAAAATGTACATCTTAATTTTGTGATTTTAGATGTCCCAATTTTATGAGATTTGTCTGTGTTGGAACACTTTTCCATTTGGAATAGATGATTTTAGGGACAGGATTGCTTCCTAGGCTTTGTGCAATACTCAGGATTTGAAATTCTGGCATTACCTTAGGAAAATGAATGACCCCTCTTAGTGATTTTGTCAACACTCTTTCCCCCCCAGCAGTATTAGCAAATAAATATGTTTACTTCTTCCTTTACATAGCTTTATCTGTTTAAAAAAAATGCCAATTTTCTTTATGGAATAAAAATATACTTGCTATGTATTTTTCAGCTTATAAATCAGTCTGTTGTATTAATTGTCACTTCAGCGTACAAGATACAATTCTGCAATAGTCCTTATTACCAAGTATGTTGTTGTTGAATGTAGTGTGACATATTTAAATTCGTTGAAGAAAAAGAAAACTGAAGAAACTTCCAAATGCAAAGATACATATGCAATTAGCCAGTGCTCCTGTGTGTACTTAAATGTGGAAACTTAACCATATTTTGCATAGGCAGTTTTTTAAATGACTTTTATGTGTGATTCAGACAAGGCAATTTTGCACATAAGATGACTTTTAACTTTGCTTACTAAACAATTTTTCTTCTTGCTCATGTAAGTATTTTTTTGTACTTTTTGTTTAGTGTGGGTTTTTTTATTTATTTATTATTTTATTTCTGTCATCAGGAATATATTTGTGTGTATGGGAGAGGGAACATTTGTTCCCAAGATTGCATTTGCTAGGAGTGAGTTGGATGTATTCAATTTTTTCTTTTTGTGTTGATGGTGGCTAAAAGCATGAGGTGTCTTTCTTCACTGACAAATTTAGAAGAAGTGAAAGGAGACTCAAATACCGATGGAGATTTTTCCTTTGAGAGTCTGCTGGTAAATATCACATAATGTTTACCAAAGAGGCTGGTCCATATCATCACAGGATCAACAAATGCAGGAGCAGGCTTGTTCTTTATAGCAGTTTAGGTAGCAATGATCTTACCCTTTTTTTCCTCCTGCTCAACCTTTCCCTCTTGGCTTAACTTCTTGGTTTTGGCTTCTGTTCCTCCATTGTTTACTCCATCCCATTGCCCTGTTTCAGCAAGTCAAAATATTAGCTTTTACCTTGGATGCATGTTGGTAGTTAATACACAATTTCTTCAATTAGAAATCTTGCTAGCCTATTTATGTGATACCTGGGAAATACTGATGTATGACAAATTTGAAAGTTCATAGAATTAGTTGCTTTTTCCTAAGGCTGAACCGGAATTTGTTTATGCAGTACAACATCTTATACCAATCCTAAATATTTTTACTGTTTGTTCAGTGTTGATGCTTTATCTTTCACAATTTTTCTCTGTTGCCTTTTGCTATAGGACTTTAAAAAAAATTATGCATTTATTTCCTCCATAAAACAGAAATGAACATATTAGTGGTAGAAACAGATGTAATTGGACAAAACTAGTCATCTGAAGCCTTGAAGACGCATTTGTATAACTTTTAAGTTTTGACAAATGTGAAAAACATGGACTTAATGGATGAAAGAAAATAATTCCAAATGCATTATGGGCCAGGCAGGGATTAGTCTTTCCACACCTAATAAAAATAAGTATTTTGTTTTAGAATAATTAGGAATCTGTGTGTGAGTGCAAATGCTTATGGATCGTTAAACCAGATGTTTGCCCTGCAGTGCGTTGATCTCCTGATGTGAAAGCCCTGGATAACAAAAGGAAGGATAAAAATTATAAGGGCAGCAACTGAAAGACTAGGAGCCAAGATGATGTAGTAAAAAGCAAAACCTTTGTCTTTGACCCTTGCCAGGAAACTGGAAGGAGAATGGCAATGGAAGATAGTTTGTTGATATTTATCTGAGGGAGAGGAGATTACAAGAAAGGATTAGCAAATGGATCTGAAACATTATTTCATTGCTCAAGGTGTGATGGCATATTTACAATGCCCTTCTAATAAAAAGAAAAAATGGAGCATTGTAGGCGACTCATCTAAATGTGGAAAGAAAACAGTCTAGAGAAGAGAGAAGAAATTCAGAAGGGATGGTGTAAGGTGTAAAGGAGTTTTGCATGCAAGGTGTGACCAGTGGAAGCTGCTAATGGCAATGGCAGCATAAGGATAGCTTGCCAACTGATTGGCAAATGGCTGAAATGATTCACACCAGATCAGTGCCACTGAAATCCAATTTTGCTGTATCTAGAAAACTTTGCCTCAGACTGTTAATGGTGGTTACTGGTGTGAAGGAACAACCAGCTGGATGAAGAGTTGCTTCTCCAGAATGAAAGATTCTGAAATTTTATGGGTTTAGTTATACCCTAGCAATTAATTTTATTATTCTGTTTACTTATCTCGTTTTCTCTTTTTTTCTTTAAAAATTGAAAGGCATAGCTCTTTTACTTAAATTTGTAGGTGGCCAGAAGTGGTTGCTATGAATGTAATTAGCATAATTTTCCCAACACTCTGCATGGATCTTCAAGCAAGTGTTTACCTAGGAAGTCCCTTAAATTTGAATGCAGTTGTGTTCGTGTCCACTAAATTGTGACAGAAAGGTTATACTGAAAATTGACTTGGATGTTTGGCTAGCTGAAGCAGTGACATACTGATTCCCAGGAATAGAGAATATAAATAATGCCTATAAATGCATCAAACTAAATGCTGAATTAAGGCTCAATTTCTGCTTGTGATGTTGAAGGAAGGAGAGGTAATCTGGATTTCAGAGGCCTACATAATCCTGTGCAAATTTCTAAACACAAGATGAGCTGGGACTTTTACATGTTTATATTCTGTTTAAGGGAAAGTTAACAGTAGTTAAACATGGAGTGACAGTATTTTTTTTTTTTTTCCCCAATCCTGGCAAACATATTAGTGATCCTTTCTGCCCTGAAACAGCAAATAATTGAGAGTACCTTTCAAAAACAGGTATCTGAAGAACCACATGCTTTCAACATGTACAGCCCTTACCCTTATATGTAGTGCCTGTCATAACAAAGCTGTCATGGTAGCCAGGAATTTAGGGCATGCATTATGCATTGCTGCACTTGGAGAAGCTCCTTCCAGTAGAGTGGATTGTAAAGCCAGTTGCTGTGCAATGTTGTCTGTGACACGTTTTAGGTGATGACATTTTGACTGTTGTTTTAACATACATAATTTAACCTTTCTCAGCTTAGAGTAACTGTTCCACTTCGGCTGCTATCTGAGTTTTACTAAGCCTAAACTCCGAAGAGCCACAGGGATGGAGTTTTATTTATGTTTTTCTGTTTATAATTGCCCTCTGTTTATTGACTGAGAAGTGGTTTTAAATCTATCATGTTTAAGGTTTTACTTCTTAGTTCATTTTTACCTTTCACAGAAGTGCTGCTCATGTTGCTCTTACTATTGCTTGGTCTTGAGGGAGTCTGCTCATTTCCTATTGGAAGGCTTTAGAAATCCTTGCAACTTGGCTGACAGGAGTAGTGTTTCTCAGAAAGACTGTTGAAATTTTTGGCTTGATTCTCTTAGGGTTGTGAATCATTTAGCAGCAGATTCTACAGATCTGTGAAATCTCACATGTTATACATAGGAATCATTCATTTTGACTGTTTGACTAATCCTTCCTAGGGCTTATGGTGTTATTGCTTTCTTCTGTAACAGAGAAGACCATACACAATGTACAGACAGACAAATGCATACATAAGGACACAGACTGTTCTTGAGTATTACTTCACTGGCTTTGTGGAACACTTCCTTTCCCCCTGTCCCTTCCATTAATCTTGTTGTGCCTTGTTACTTAGAGACTTAACACTCAGTGCAACTTGTACTTCTCTCTGAAGGCCATCTAGGTAGAGGTTTACATGGTTGACTATTCTTCCTCCAGCTTTACTTGGCTGGAGAATTGCTTGACACAAATGACTCAGTTCTCTGCTGGTGTTATTTTGAGATAAAATGTAATATGCTGCTCTGTAAATATGGTGCTTTGTGGCAAGAAAAATATTGTCCCATTCCTAATTCCCTATGATGTCGTCTTGTTCTTTGTTTCTTCTTGGTTGGAAATGCATATGCATTCATATTTTTATAATGAGCAGTGATACTATCATGTCTCAAGTACATTAGATGTGTAGAACACATGTAACATATGGAGTAGAAATAGCCAAATGGGAAAACAAGACACCCAGGAAAATTAGAAAAGGTGTCAGACCCTTCAGAATGTGGCAGTAAGCTTTAAGACTGCTGAATAAATCAGTAGAAAAATAGGGGGCAATAGGACTCCAATCCAATCCATAGTTTGCACTTTGTATTGGGTAGGTAGAGGAGGAAGGAATGATTAAATCAGCTTCTGAGGAACAACACGTGTACAAACTTAATCCTGTCTGTTGAAATTGCAGAAAATGTGAGTGTTGGAGTGTTATTTTTTTATTAGGGTTTGCGTATGGTTGTGTTTGATTTGTTTGGTTTGGGGTTTTGTTGAGGGAGGGGGAGCGGGCTTTTGTTCTTAGTGGTTTTCATTTTATTTTCCCATCTCATTAACTGAAAACTTGAGAACATAAAAGTTTGATGTTTTGAATAAAGCTAAAATATGTTACTCTGTGATGTCTTAGGGCACTAATATTATTTCTGATGCCTTTTTTTTTTTGTTACTACTGACATATGTATTCTTCCTGAAACACATTCCTTGAGCTACCTCCTTTATGTCTTGAATTATTAGGTGACATACAAAAGTAAGAATCTGTTAAAAAGGACTCAAAATGACATTTTGAGTAATTTGGGTCATGGCTGGTTGGAAAGGTAGTCTGATAGTTTGTCTGAGCCAGGGATAGAGTTTGTCAGGTGTTTATCTGTTAGTCTTGCAGTAGAGTTCTTTAACTGCTATTTGGATTCATATTGCATGCAACAAAATATGGTAGGAGAATTTCATTATTGTATTATCAAATTAACAATCTTCAGAGAGTTTTTCTTGAATCTTTTAATTTGGTCAGCGACATGATACTGTTTTCCCAAACATGAATTCAGCTGCAGTATTAGAGCTATGGTTATAAATCCAGTTAATGCCCATACCATGAAGTGATTAGGTAGTTCTTGCACTGGCATAGATCTCTGTGGAGACCTGTAGCGTGCAAGGTGAGATGATTGCTCATAACTACTGAGCACATATCCCCATACATCACTGCATGAAACATCAATCCTTTTCAAGGTTAAAAGGATATTTCTGAAAAGCAGCCATTGCTTCAATTCACAAAGGCAATAGTACAAGCAAGTTTTGGTTCTTTAACACTTATGTTGCTGTTAGAATTTCTTTCAGGTTGATAGGCATCTTAAGCATGCTAGGCAGCACAGAAATTATGGGGTATAGTTGCAGAGTACATCATCTTCAGGGCTCATCTTCTTTTAATTTCCTGAGTTTTCAACAGCAGATAACTATACTTGTGCATACAAATGTGACTGCCCCTTCCATCTTCTTTCCTTTTTTTTTGGGATAAGCCTCTACTTCAAATGGCCGTGAAATATCTTCTTTTGCTGTGTATGTTCCTTAGGTGTGTGTTGTGTTTTGTGTTTTTCTTTTTTTTTTTTTTCGTCTTCTGGATAAATTATACTACCAAATTCATAAATTCAGTCATTTTCTAGATGATTTTCACTGTTATAGATTCAGGTTTTCAGGGAGTTTGTTTCCAGTTCTGCTGGTGATTTAAGTGCCTGACTGGGTGTGTATTAGACCTTTTCTGAGTCCATTCCTTTCCTATTGCTGAAACTCAATGCGTGTAAAGTCTTTGATCATTATATCAGGTACTGTCACATCCATCCTTATTAGGAAGAAAAACTGACTTAATAAATGAGCCATGTACATCTGAATGGAGGTTTGGTTTACAGTGTTGCCCAAAGTATTTTTGAATGGTTTTGGGTGAAGGAAATATTTGTAATCTCTGTAAAGTGGCAGTTTATATTTCTGTCATGGAGCTATTTGAGGCGAACAAATCTATTACTATATTTAAGAAGCTCAGAAATTGCAGAGACAAAATCTCAAAAATCTAGAGAAAGTTACAAATATTTTCTGGATGAGAGAATCTGGAAAGTTCCTTTTTTCCTCTCCTGCTTTTGTTTTTCAATTGTCCATTGTCTAAATAAATTTTGTAATTTCAAACCAGAATCTGCAAAAAGCATGTAAAACAAAAACAATTTTTTCAGAGTGTTATAATAATGAATTCTGACCCCGTTTAAGCACAACTTCAATTCTTTCACATTCAAAGAATGTGCCATTTCCTACCCATGATCTCATAATGCAGTCTTAGACTGACTAGGAGTTTTCTTAGAAAGTCCAAGAAAAATATATTTTTTTTTTTTTTTTTGACTTAAAGTCAATTCAAACACAATCTGTCTTGGAACATTAGCATTTATCAGTCTGTTTTTATGTCCCTAGTGATCTTAATGGAGTATCAGAAAATCTTTGTTCAGCTTCATTTCCAGATGACTATTTTTTATAGAGGAAAAATTCTATCCTAAAATTTTTCTCCATAAACTTGCAAATTGGTCTTAATGGGGAAAGTGTTCTTTCCTGGAGAATTTCAGTTGGCACATAGCATAACATTGTAGAGGCACACTAACAACACATTTTCATAGCTAATGGATCTGGAATCCAGCAAACTTAATACTTGCTTACAGAGATGTAATTAATACTCTAAAAATACTTTATTCCTATTTAATGTGCCGGTTGATATCAACTTTAATGCTATTTTGATTTTAAAGTGTATTTAGATTCATAGTTGTGATAGTGTGAGTCTGTTCCAGAAATTTTCAGTACACCTGTAAAAGGTGTGACAAAAATGTTGTGTACACCATGTGCTAGTTACGTGTAATGGCTTAATGCAAAGCCTTCAAAATTCAAAGGAAGCATTCTTTGGAGGGCTGTAGATCCCATGCTAAATGACCAAGTTAGACCAAAGGTATCAAAAGCTAACCTTTATCTTCAGTATTTGCACGTGCACAGATGCTTTGGTAGATGTAGGAATGTGCCTACCTGGGTGTGTGAACAGAATACACCCTGAAGAACATTGTTTGGTGCTCCTGTTTGTACAGTGCCAGTGAATGCAAAAAGAGAATGGGATATTTTACACAATCTGATATTGATATCAGTGCTTCCAGACTCCCCTACTCCCTACAATCAGCTGTCTACAATAGTTCATATGGTTCCCATATTACATGTTCTTTGATGTCATCTTTAGGCATTTTAATATACACTGTAATGAGCACATTCTCATCCTTTGTGAGCATTGAGCATTAGATATTTATGTTGTTCTGGCTCTGTACACACAAAATATTTTGTGGCATGCCAATATTGCAACTTGGTAGAAGCAAAAATACACTTGAGAATGCAGTCACAGTTTTGACAGTATGGATTTATTTTTATTATTTTGTCCCTATTATATCTTTTTATATTAATCTGTCACTAGACCTGATGCATAAAATAAGGTATCCATTTTATTGTCTGCAGGTGTTATGTGAATATGAGGCATAAATCTATAAATACTTATTTTCTGTTGGACTTTGGGTTTAAAGGCCCTAGAATCAGTAACTGCGGTCTTTCTTGACTTGCAACAACTAACTATAGATTTTTATATCCATAAGGGAACAAATTTGACCTGCTGTTTTGCATGTGTCTGGAAGTCAAAACCAGATCATCTGTCTAAAAATTCTTTTTCCCTTAACAGCCAATTTAAAATATCAATGTCAATCATTTTAGCCTAGCATAACCTTATACAACTGTTAACTATGATATTGAAGAAACTTATATGAATTCCTTTGTTTTCTTCTTAGAAAATGACTGTGAGAATTGTATGAAAATAATAAATTGAAGAGCTGGCTGCAGTATGAAATGTAATTGATCTAAAGAACAGGAAAATATAACCCATGTTTTTACTGTGAATGCAAGAAGAAATGGTCAGTGCAAAAATACATTGTGTTCTGGTTTTAAATTATGAATTTCTGTGTAAGTATGAGAACAAAGTGGAAGAGAAGAAATATCTCCTAATGAAAGTAAGATTCCCTTCAGCATAGGTGATGGTTCCAGCTTTGTGTTCCTCTAAGAATTACTCTGTGCCTGTACCTTCCAAGGCATGCAGTGGCTAACCCCTGGTTAAATGCTTTGGAAGTGTCTTCAGGAACCTCTTGGTCTTACTGAAACAAAGCCCTCTGTGAGCAGGCTGATTCTGGGAGAAATCTGAGTATTGCACATTCACATGTGCTTAATTTTGCCATATAATAGCAATATGGTTTCAATTAAGGCATTGTGGTAAAAGCAATCTGAGATAAGGTTAAGAAGGCTTCTAAGATGAATTGTCTTCCTCTTTTAATGACACATGATTTGAGATATAAGGAGTAGTGTTTTTCTTGCCTGCTAACTCTACTTGGCACGTACTCTGGTGAGGAAGTGACTGAGATTGAGAACAGCTCCTAAGAACACCCTGAAAGCAATAAAGCCTGGTCCTCAGCATCTTGGTTTTCTGAAAGTGTGTTAAATTCTTTCCAGTGGCTGGATGTGGAATGTGGATTGGCCCTCTGACTCATCCTGATGCTCCAGAGGATTTTTTTTTTTTTTTTCCTTGTATAGCTAGTCACATGCAAAGCTATTTGTCACTAATATAATAATTGTATTATTTGTTGCTACTATAACAACTATAGAGCCTTACATCAGACAGCAATACATTATAAGTAGGAAACATGTAAAATTAAATGCACACTACCTGAATAATTTCCACAATAATTAATCTGTTGATTCAACCAAATAACTTATCAAATGCTGCTGTAGTTTCTTATTTAACACATTTAATTTGAGTGGTTTCAAGTTTACAATTTGATGTTTTGTCCCTTGGGTTGCTTTTGCCTCATCTTTGTTCCTATTGAGGAGGCATTAAGCACTCTTGTTGCAATGCACTGTGAGAAACTGCTTTGTCTTCTGATCTACACATGTGGTTGTAGGCTCATTTGATAGTTTCTTGGTTATTAGGTGTTTTGGGATGCTAATAGGTTAAAACATAATTCACTATTGACCTGATTTTGCATTCTGAGGATAAAACATGTTTGTGGATCAGGAGGCCTGTATAGAGATTATTTTAGAGATTGGGACTTGCTTATTTTTTAATCTGTTCTGTACATTGGAAGCTAAAATCCAAAAGGTTGAACCAGGTTATGAAGAGATGTAACAAAATATATAATTTATTTTTTGTGAAACTTACAACTGAGTGTTGATTAAAAAACCCCAAAACCTCATAGCATAGAAAGTTCATTATGAGGATTTTGTGAGAGGGGTATGGCAGGGGGCTTAAAACACTGGATTTTTGTCATTATCTCTGCCTCCTTGTAAGCTCTCTAATACTTCCCAATCCCTGCCACTGAGTGACCTTTGCTTAGAGAGTTGGAAGGCAGCCCTTGACAGAGTCTTACAGCCAGAATACAGTCCAGATAGCTGAAAAATCACCCATATATCAGGCAAAATAAAAAGGGTAAGGATGAGGGAGAGGAAACCTGGTATTTCCTTATTTCTCCTCTATTTTGTCTTCTTTTAGGTGTCAACTTGAAAAAAAAGTGTTTTTAAGTATTGTTAAAATATAGAGGTAGGAAAAAACAGACCTAATTTTAAAGGCTACATCTAGTCTTCACATGTTTTCAAATTGACTTTTCCCACTATTATGTAAATCTCTTCCAAATACATATGGGCAGCATAGAGGTTTGGGTTACTCATAAAATCAGAAACAATCCTGATCTAGGCCTTTACTTAGTTAATTTTTATAACTTTAGAAACTACTTCAAAAGCAGACAGCAGTTATTTTCACTTCTTGAAGGCTGTTCAGTCTTTCTGAAAGCTGAGTGCCTGTGTGGGGGATTATATTTGTTTTTTTCAACAGGTGGGACAGAGTTTCCCAGTGACAAGTAGTTGTTTAATTTACTACTTTTTAAAATTCTTCTTTAGGACTTCAACTTAAAGCATTTTAACTTCATTTCTTTGTCTTGAGGGCTTTAGAAATAATTTTTCATGCACCTTCTTGTAAAACATAAAACAGTCCACAATCAATTGAATAGTTCCAGAATAGGTGTCTAATAAGGAATAGATCTTGCTGTATATAGAACTAGCAAAAGAGGAACAATAGTAAGTATATGCTGGATGTTGTTGATGATATATCACACTTCGTATTAACTTTGCTTAACATTTTAATTTTCACTGCAACAAAACTGAAAAGCAAAGGAAAAATACACTGCTCTTATCAGTGTCAGTTGTAACTACTCAGTATAGTATCTTGTTGTGCATGTGAAATCCACTTAGCCTTAGATAAACTTTTGGGAGAATTGGATTAAAGAACACATGCAAAAATAATCTGTTGCATATAGACATATATATTCATATGAAGAAGCTAGATATATTTATTAAATTGATATACTGCTCCTGAGTTTGCAAATCTGTATTATTAAGTAGGTAGATGTTGAAATACACTGTGGTTAAGACTTCAATCTATGAGTGAAAATACTCTTCCTTAAAAAAAACCAAAAACCAAAAACCAAACAAACAACAAACAAAACCCAAAAAACAACCCCCCCAAAAAAACCCCCAAACAGAACAAACCTCAAAACTTACTGATTTTAACTCTTCTTTAATAACAGGAGCTTAAAGGAAGAATCGTATGAGACTATGATGACTTTCAAACTTAGTATGAATCAATTTAGATGAAAATCAGATGATTGTAGTGAGATTAATTCCTTCAGACATAAGCAAAAACTACTCCGCATCAAACCTCTCCTGGAACATTCTTCTGCTGAGGCTGTGGTATGGTATAGGAACATTCTTTGTTGGTTTCTGCCTCAAAACCAGTTCAGTCAAGTAGTAACTTGCATGTCCTCATTCCAGGTACTCCCAGAGAATATGTTATCATTTAATGTTATATCTGAGAAGATCTAGTAATCTGGGTTTCCTAGTATGAGTATCTCTATACAAGATGATGAGTTATCCTCTAGGATGATAATCTTTAACACTGACTAGGAAAAGATACTAAGTGTCTGAGTAAATTATATTCTTGATTTTGGTTGCTTTAAACCAAGGGAAAACAATTTTAGCATTAGAACTTGTATGACTTGCATAAATGAAAATAGCCCCTGAAGGTACTCTGTCTTAAGACAGAGTTCAGGGTATTAAAAACTCAAAACACAACACAGAGTTGGTTGTTCCCTAATGCTGTCTGATGAAAACAAGTTTACTAGAGTTTGAAATATGTTTTCTGTGAGGAACTGGGAAAATACACAATTTTAGATTCCTGTAAGGAGGGCTTTTGCCATTTTAGCCAAATAGACAACTAGTCAGCATTCAGAGAAAATACCAATATGACAATGTTTAGAAGCTAGGTTTGAGATTACAGTAATAGGATAATAATTCCATAGTTCTCCCTCCTGGAACCTGTCATGGGTGCATGGGGACACACATATAACATCCCCGGAACTAAAAATGGACTGGATGGATATAAGTTAAAAAGAATGGTGGTTTTTTTTTTTTTTCCTTTTCTTTTTTGCCCCTGCAAAGTCATTGGTATTTTGAATTCCTCGCTAAACATGGCAATTTTTCTCCCCCTCTCCAACATTTTATTAAAAGGAAAGCATCTATGTGAGAGAAGATAGTGGAAACTAAAATACAGACTTTGGAAAATATCTGGAAAAGTGCTAAGTGACATCAAAGGTAACATGGTTGTAACATGATCATGAATCCAGATGTGTTTGACCCAAATGAGGTAACTTGATTTTTTTTTTCTTTTTATTTGGTTTTTGTTTTGCGGTTTTGGTTTGGGTT
>VXAU01004952.1:525676-537808 GCA_013399695.1 Formicarius rufipectus
TTTTTTCCCTGGGCGTTCTTTTTATTGTTGTTGCTTGTGATAACCTTATTAGAAGCTAGCAAAACCCAAAGCTGGCACTGTTCCACCAAGAGCTGAATATTATAACTTGTTTGGCAACTCTGTCTAAAGTAAGCAACATGACAGAAAAATTTTCTGAAATTTTTGTTTCAAAAGGCTATCACCTTAACAAAAACTTCTGCTGTGATTCCAAGACATACAGATGCAATACTTTACAAGGAAGTTTTTCCACCTGGTTAGCTGTCACTGTGTTGACAAAACAATGGGAGGGAATACTGCTTCTGTGGCAGCTTGTTTGTTCTGTTCTTACCACAGAACAACTAGTAGCAAACGAGCAATGATAAATATTATTCTTAAATGGTGTAGATGAATGTGGATGAAGGTTATTGTAACAGAAAGCATATCTGTGGAAACTTTGCTTCCACAACTTAATTAGGAAGAGTCTCCTCTTTTTCTAACCTGAGATGTTGACTTCTGTTGTGTCTCAAGAAGTGTTGCTCTTTATGTTAAAATGTCTCTCCACCCCTTGATTTCTGCTTTGGAGATCTAGTCAAACATTTATGCACACTTTGATAACATTTGATTTTTTTACTACGGGTAAAAGGGATAACCTTGCAAAGTACTCTGAGTCCAAGCTTTTAATCTGAAAACCCCTTGACCGGTTTCCTTTAACCTTTCAAAAAGTATGCTTTGATTGCTGAAAGAATAAATCTGACAGTTTTGGCTGAAGTTCTAAATGCATTCCAACAAAAGATTCTGTAAAAAGAAGCAGTCATAAAATATAGTGATGCATCTACTGCTACACTGTAAAATTACAATGAAATAACAGTGGATCCTTTCCCAATCTTCTGGCCAGTTTGGTAAGAATAATGGACAAATGGAGAGTTCTCAGAAACAGGAAGGTTTGAGTTACATCATGTGTGACTGACATAACAGGTAATAGGTGTGGTGCTATGAGAGGGGAAAAATATACCAAGAATCAGGAAACCTTACCTATTAACTGTGTTTATTGCTTTTATAAGAAAAACTGACCTTATTACATTAAGTTCAGGACCTAATGGTCGTGTACTTTAACAGATGTTTTTCTTCAAGCAATCTGAATCAAGCATCAAATTAAAGTTACTGAATTTTATGCTTATATTGTTTAACTTTTTTTTTTTTTTTTTTTTTTTCCTGACTGAGAATTGGTGTTTATTTTTTGAACTGAATTGGGTCTAGTTTTCCTTACAGGAAGGATTCCCCAAAACTATCCGTTGTGGTTCAAACCTGGAATGTATGATTCTAAGAATAACCTATAGGAAAGGTTTTATTGGGAGGAAAAAATTGTTAGCTAACTTCAAAATAACAGATTAGGAGAAAACCTCAAAACAGTTATAAATAACTTCCCCTCTGCTCAGTCTCCTGTGTCTGGACTTACCTTATAGAGCTTTATTGTCTTTTATATTGCAAGATTGACTGTGTGTTCCTCTGTTGTAGAGTCCATCAGGAAGGATTGGGTTGTGTGTTTCTTTCCTGTTCAACTCAGAAATGTCTCAGTTTCTTTATAGTGCTGCAGACTTTTTCCATCTTAGTCTGATACTCTGCCACTTCCCATCTCAAACTCTGTGTGCCTCATCACAATTTAAAAAAGCTTTTGTCTCTAGAGCGGAAGTAATCTACTTCTCCATCCTGTGATCCTGTCAGTCCCATTTTGAACGGATAACAGTTTCAAGATGAGAAACAAAACCAATGACATCCATTGTATTGACCCCTCACTGGTATTTCTATAAAGACAGACATTTTAACAAAATTTTACACTTTTTCCATTTGTAGGAAGCCTTAATTGGCCTTTTTATCATTTGTTAGAATGCACAAGATGCAGGTCATTATATATCATAAATGTATTAAAAGATCTTCAAATGTCAAAGAGATGCAGAGAAAAAACTTAAGTGTTGTGATAGAGATGGTCTCACTCCTAGAATTATATGGCATGCATTAGGCTGTTTCATCCTGTCTCTTTTACCTTGTGTATACCTAAGCTTTCTTTTTCAACTCACTTCAGAATATTCTCTCTAACTCAGCTGGTGGGTGAACATGATTTTCATTGCAAGGGATGGGATGGCAGGGAAAAATGTATATTTGCAAAATATCCTTTCATTTTAATGAATTGTGGTGTCTGCTCTTTGCTGGACAGAGGAATCCAGATGTTCCCAGTAGACATTTTTTGACTCAGCTCAGATTTCTGGGCCTGGTATTTACTACAAAAGCACAATGCAATTTTAACTACAGATGCACAATTGAGTGTGTACACTAGTTACGTGTATGTAATAAAAATGAGGCTGTTTGAAATTATATTTAATGCAGTTGAGATATTTAACCTTGCATTACAGGCAATTTTTAAAGGGTCTAGGGTAATGGTGCTTGCAAAAGCTTCTGGACAATAATAGACACGCTGGGCAAGAACATAACTAACTGTAGGAAGGTAATGTAATTGCCTCTCCTGCCTAGCTGTTGTATTTGCTTAAATGGGGATTTTTTTGCCAAAGGCTTTAACTGTTGGCAGCTGAAATCAAGTGGATTCTGGGGAATCCTCGACCACCTCATAAAATGAATATTTAAAATCAGCTACAAGTAGGCCTGCAAGGGTAAAAAAAAAAAAAGCAATGATTGCTATGGATCTAGCCTCAGATTAACTACTATTTTCCAGGTTTAATATTTTGATTGCTTCTGGATAATCAGCTCCTGAATAAGCACCTCAGTGTGATGTTCTCTTGGGAGTTCTTTTAGCTGGCACTGCTTTTCATACCACGATATAATTGATAGGCTCCTGTGTCAGAAATCACTAGGCAGCCAAATAAACAATATGTCCTTCTGTCTGTTCAGGAGTAATGCAATGTTCAGAAATATTGATCCCCTATGCCAGCCAAAGCCATAATGAGGATAATACCAAATGAACCAAAAGCTGCCTCAACATGTCTTACCTATTACCCACAGAATTATAAAGTTAGTACTACATTGACCTTGTTGTGGCATGCTAAAAATTACTGCTTGCAGTGCTGCTTAGTGTTTTCAAATGGTTGCTCTTCATGGGAAAAAGTGAACAGAAAATACTTAGCTTGTCCGTGACTGGTACTTTTTATTGATCTCGCCCCACTGGTGATTTAAATGTGAATACTCAGCAGTAAGGCATCAAAGTCATCTTAAGAGGATGGAAAAAACATATTGTTGGCCAAAATTTTCCTGCTATGGAGAATTTGGAAGCTTTTATTTTGTCATCTCTCTTCCCCCTGTTTCTCACTTCTACTTAATTCCAGAATTGGTGAATACTTCACCTATGGCAGTGTTCTACACTTAATGTCGGAGGCTGTCAGAAATAATGCAATGCCAGTCCTCTGAGTTCACCATTTCTTCTAAAAGTCTCTCTCACTGAACTTCAATTTTCATTGAAATTCTCTTCAGTTATAGAGAGTTTATTCCATGTTAATTATGAATTTAAAAATTCCATCTGGAGAGGATAATATAGAATGACTGATTAAAAGGGAAAAGATTAAAAGACTCTCTATGAAATAAGTGCATTTAAAGATTAAAATGTATCATCTGGATTTTAACTGTGCCAAAAGAACATCTAATAAAACTTGTAAAATGTAATTTGGTATATTTTTTAAGCATCAAGGATCTTTGAGAAAATAAGTAGATGAATAAGCTGTTAATGGATGTTATTCTCAACTCATTGCATTGATTGTATTAGTGTTATCTGGAGCCTTGCACTAATGCTGAACCTGCAAAGAATCTTTAATTATGCCTTTGCTGGGAAAGAAAAGAATGGCCTTGGAGGACCAGCACTTAGACTGTTCATCAGCACATTTGGGTCCTGCCAACTCTTCCAGCTGCTGCCTGGGCACAGTTCTTGGAGTTATTTCTGGTGGGAAGATGGGGTGTGGTTTACTGTGGGATATTTTGAGCAGAGGACAGTGAGCCCTGTAGGTATGCATAGGCAAGGAAAGTCCCAGGCCTGTTATAGTTAGTAGTGCAGCAGTAATGTTTGTGTTAAAAGATTTTCTCCATAAACCTCTTAAAATGTATTTGAATTAATTGGTAAAGTAAAATATTTGTTTTCTTTATTTATTTAAACACTTAATAAATTGCAAGCAGGAAAATGGCATAGCACCACTAAGACTGTATAAAGATTTTAAAACCTTCTTTAATTTGAACTATATTTTCTTGTTTTTAAATTTGACTTGGGTTTAAGCTGATTTTATAAAAAAATTCTGTATTTGATTCTTTAAGACTCCTGATTCTCTGCTGTCATTAATCCTTTCCCCCATATCCTCATATATCCCCATCTCTATTAAACGCCACCTCCAGTGTCAATATACATTACCACACATGTGCAGGGCCCTACAAACTGAGTTCTGAGAAGACCAAAACAGTGACATGGACAAGATAAAGTTTGGGCACAGATTACAAAGCTGTTTATTAAATGTATTCTTTTTTAACTTAGTATTTGCACTGAGATGTGAGCTGTTACCATTTTTAGAGGTGGATGATTTCTCCCATAAACTGCATCTTTTGAACTGGCCAAGGTCATGAACTGTCACTAAAAGGAGGGTTCAGAAAACTACTTCTGAAGGTACACAGCTAGGAACAGCTTTTCTTGTGAATACAATTTAAAAAAAACCCCACGGAGCAAAGCTGAAATACAACATTACCTTCAAACTTGAAATAACTAATTGGTAAAGTCTGAGAATACATCTCATACCTTTGCAGTTCACTTGATGTGCAAGTAAAGATTATTCTGCTGCAAATATTGAACTAGCATCTAAGAAATGGACAGGTAGGTTTTTTGGTATTTTTTTGTTTGTTTGTTTTGTTTGTTTTTTATTTTGTTTTTCTTTTTAATTCTGCTTATCCCTTTAGGCCTTGCAATGTGGCCATTATTGGTTCAGAATTTTGGCTGAGTTGTTCCATAAATTCATGCGTTTAAGTGCATAGTTATCACTGAGATTGATTTTTCTTTTTTTAAAAAAAAACTTTTTTTCTTTTTAAAACATCAATGAAACTCTTTGTGTTTAAGTTCCATGTGTGACTTTGCTTTTGCAGTGTTATCTCCAAAGAATCCAACTGTGTGGTACCAACAGTAGTATGCCAGAGAATGATTGTGTGATTGCAACATATTTTGATCTCCATTTGGCAAAAAAGCTGACCTATACTGTGTTTTGTGAGAAACCTTGGAATGGAAATTCTTACAGTATCTTCTTGATAAAATTCTTATTGGTGTGTGTATTATTCTTTCTTTTTCAGAAGGAGCAAATGCGTCAAACTGAGCTTTGCATATTAAACTTTTGTACAGTCTGTTTTGCTGCTTGTATTTTACTATAAAAATTTGAATCAAGTCTTGTGTAGACAGAAAATGTTGGAATACAACTACTACACTCTTTCTTGAAACATAAACCTCTCAGTTACAATGATGCAGGCTTTAATCCTGCAGAGGTAGTGTGTTCATACTTTGTTTTATTAATATCTACAAATAAGGCTCTCCTGTAATAATTATTGTGATATTTACAAGTAGATGACTTGCACAATAGTTGTGTAGATATGATGTCAGGTAAAATGTTATTTAGTCAGTGAAATAAAGTCCATTATTTTAAACAGGATTTGTATTTGTGGCTTTGAGTTGGAATTAGTGGGATGTTCTAGCTATTTTTCTGAATTAACACAGTTCTAAAAATCAGTAATACTTACTTCACTCGAACCATCAAGACACTTCTAGACAACTTTCCAGGAAGTTGAGCTCCCTTATAATAACTCCCATATGTTAATCTCAGCAATTTCATATTGATTTTCCTATTATAACTTAGCAAGGAAGCTGGTAGCAAGTAACTGTCCTCTACAGCATTGATAAAGAAATATGTTTTGATATGCCCAAGGCAATTCTATCTCCTGACTGCTCCTCAGGAAACTTGCGATTGCAATAGAACAGAACCACTTAAAAAGGGTTACATTAAATGAAATGATTAAGAATACCCTTAAAGACCTAGCAGTATTTGAGAGTGACAGTTTTCAAAAGTGTTTTGGAGGGTAGCAGTCAGACCATGTTTGTTTTGTTTTTTGTTTTGTTTTTGGTTTTGTTTGGTTTTTTTTTTCCCCTGCATTGAAATTTCATAAAAATACTATGTTTTTCATATGTAGTGCAAGTCAGTAGGGAAAAGGCACAGTCTTCTGACAAATTTTCAGAAACATAGCAAATGCTAAATTAAATCATGGTTCTTGATTGTGTTGATGTTACCCAATGAGAACTGCGTATTTCAGGTAATGCAAGAGTTGAAGTCATCTTTTCAGAGAATAACACCATCTCTGCTGAAATCAAAATGCTTTCAAGAGATATGAGAAAAGAACTGTGAAACTTGGAGGCTTTTTGTATTCTCTGCTTTTCTGAATTTGCTTTAAAGATGAAGAATGCGTTCAACTCTAAAGTGAGAGGAAGCCAAGTTTGATAACTTACTGTAAAGGGATATCTCCACTCCTGGCCCATGACCCTGTAAATTGGGTTTTTACTTCTGTGACAGTTGTATATTTTTAATAATTGTGAGAACCAGATCATACATTGAAAGATGTTTTTTTCCTAATTGCTACTTTACTAGATAAAACCCCAAGCAAGCCCCTTTTCGTAGAGTTCAGACCATTTGATCTTCACAGTTATCTAAATATAGACACAAGCAGCTATCTTTCAGCAATCACATCTGAGACACTCGATTCCTTTTCATAATGATGAGATGGTAAGAAGTTCAGGCTTCCTTTTCAGTCAAGAAAACTGTATTCCTAATACTTCAAAGCATTTCGGAGTCTGTTGAAAAGCTGGTAAAAATTAAGTACATGTCCTTGTATCTTACTAAATTTCCTGTGTGAGGAGTTGTTGCTTTGTTAGGTTTTTCTTTACTGAATTATACTTTACCTCAAGCACAGAAATGAAGTTTACATGTACTGTTAAATGCTTGATCATCTTTCTTTCTACAGAGCATCATCCAACAATGGTGAGTGTTATAGTTTTGCCATTATATTTTGCTTTGTGTTTATAGTACTAAGGAGATGGCATTTCTGTAGTCCCAGCAGTGTGTTTTCACTTTGTGTTAATTCTAATGATATAAAAATAACTAACTTTCTCTTGGCACAGGAATGTCTACATTTCATTTGCTAATTGCATTGGTGTTGATTTTTATCGGTCTATGTATATATATAAAATTTTTTGTAGTTGGAATCAGTAGATAGGCTTTTGTGGATGATGAAATTATTTCAAAAACTCTATTTTCAGATTATGAAAAAAGACAGAACTGTGTGTATGTGAAGAGAGAGCATCTTGCTTCAAAATTAGTGTATACACTTGTCAGTCCTTGAATTTTGGGCTTTGACATTGTCAATGTCACTAAAACTAGGAAAAGTGTTCCTATTAAATCCTGACCTCACTGGTGAAACCTGCACACACATTTTTTACTATCAGCAGGTGAAGTACTAGTGCAAGGGAATCTGCAGAGGAACATTCCCATCAGCCAAGCACAAGATAAGGGAGGGAGTGCGGTAGAGGGCATGTAGATAAGAATATTCCACCGGTGCCTCTTCATATCCTCAGAAATCATCTCTGAAATTGGGGTCTTAGAGCTTGGGAGTTGTGATGAAAAAGAAGGGGAAAGGAGGTAGCAACACCTAAGAGGCTACAGGAATGAGTGAAAACTGGCCCAACACATGAGGACATGAGCAGCATGCAGACTCTTGGAGAGCAGGAGAGCTTCAGATGGTGCTGGGGTCTCTGGCCTCCACCTCACTGGTCAACACCCAGGGCAGCAGTTGGCCATAAACACCACTTCACTTAGGAAAGAGTACGGGAAGAAATAGGCTACCTGGAAAAGCAATAAATATCTTCCTAGCTCTGAGATCAAAGGACTTTAAGGTTCTGGGTGAGAGTATAAAGGGAAAGACTTGGCTTTGCTGCTAGGAGATTTGGTAGATCAGGCTGTCTCTTATCAGCAATGGCAGCTTCTTGACTTGTTTACTGAAGAAAGAGCCTTTCCAATGAAACTGGCCATCACTTGAACATTTCCTCTGCAGATCCCTAGCAGTTCTGAAAAGTCATAGATTATGAAAACTGGTAAGATTTGAACACACACCACAAACATAAATTTAACACATTTTAAAACATTTTCATGATTATTTTTCTTCTGCATTTACTTACACTGGAGTGACACTGCATTAAATCACATTAATGTTCTGGAGTGCAAAAAGTACTTGTCAGGATTATTTGTTTCTTTTTACTGTGTGTGCACCGTATCTTTTAGAAATATATTGTTTGGAAATATGAAGGATTTGCAAGTATAAAAAGTTTATGCCTTTTTTTTTTTCAATTTTATTTTTTCCATTTTTTAAAAGAAAAAAGTTGTTAGCAACTGAGAGCAACTTCTGACCATAAGGACAGAAAAGGGAAAGTACTTGCTACAGTAAATTAGTAGAAGATGAAAGACTTCTCTGATTATCTGTTTGCAAGTTTCAAAAGCAGTGAAAGAGAAACTAGAGCAGTACTGTGGCTCAGTCAAGCATGTGGTGTGACCTCTAACTATGAAAATGGGTCTGAATATAAAATTCAGGTGTTTTAATAAGCAATGTCATTACATATATATATTGATTTGTGTGCAAAACCACAATAATTTTCTAGAAAGTTGTGAATGCAATTGGGAAAAACCTGATGAATACACATCTCTATTCCTGTGTCCTGTGGCTAACTGATAGTTCTCTCCTACAAGATGCTTTTCTTCTGCTGGTTTTATTCAATTTTGTATATTCAAGCCATTTGCATATAAACTTCTTTCCGAAGGATTCGTTTGGTGAAATTTCTAAAACTTTAGAAATTGTTGTGCTACTTTTATAATAAAGTCCAAAACCAGTAGGTATTATGTGGGTGAAGTTGTAAGATTTAACTCTGTGCAATGCATTCTCTTTTCTAATCAACAAAGAGTAGTTTTCAGCAATTTTTGTAGCAAGAGCACTTTTAAACCTAGCTGTGCTCTTCCAGCATGGAATGGTGGTAACTGCCAACAGGAGGGGACCCTAATACAGAGTACTTCTTTCCTGTGAAACTAACATAGAAACAAAATGCATTCCTTTGTTCCTAATTCTAATTCCTTTGGAGATTAAGTATCAGAATAATTGACAGGTAACATGAGATATTTAAGATAAAATGCAATCAGCTGCAAGGATGTCGTTATTGGCAAGAGTGTTTACAGAATTTGGTACAAATATTAACTTCTGTATATTTGTCCCCTTACATTTGTTTGTTATGTAAATATGGTTTTTCTTTTTTTTTTTTAAATATGTTTTTTTTTTTTTTTTTTTTTTTTTTTTCCCCTTCCCCTATTGGAATACATAAGGAAAAATAGGATTGAGCAATAGCTTGGTCAATGTATGATGCCAACAGCAGTACAGGAAATCTAGGAGAGCAGATGCAGTTGTAAGCAGGAGAAACTCAGTTTCTATATTGGGAAGTTTAAGGAATTATACAAGCAAGTAAGAGTTGCAGGATTTGATCCATATCCTAATTCTGTTTGTACAGTATAATGTGGTAAAGCTGTTTGAAAAATGGCCAAACAGATGAACAAAAAATTGCTAAGAAAAAAATATTTTGACATGTTTTTGAAAAATTTCTGTCACTCCAGTTTGGGAGCTGTGGAAATAGAACCACCGTATTGCGTAGTCTAATGATATATAACTGCAAGAATACTAGAGCAGGCTTTTCACCTCTGCAGTTGTTCCCCAAAGATAGGTTATCTTATTCTGTTCTGTGTTTGGTAATGACAATAACAGTTCCCCGTTGGTAAGTTAGACTCTTGTCAGAACACCCTTTTGCAGAAATGATTCCTCTGCAATGTAGGAATTCAAACCCTATGTGTAGTATATAGTCAAGGATTTGATGATTATTTTGGTCAGTTTTGCTTTCCTGCAGCCTGAATGTCCTTTTCTGTCTTCTGTTATGAAGATGGGAACCTGATCTATCCTTAGTTTTTGTGGGTAGACTCAGAAACTCTTACTTTTATACATTGCAACTTGCCAACTGTTCTGTATTGCTTTACCTACTAAGAGAAGAGAAACAGATTTGCAAAAAACCATACGGCGCTATGCTGGGTTAGAGAGTAAGTGCTAAAAACAGTTTTATCCTAAATTCAGAATTTTTTAGTTATTCAATTATAGACAACAATGTGCATTTTCCTGAGGAAAAGGTTAGTGAGATGAAGATACGATTTACATGCCTGATTTTGGAGTGCTTCATTACACTACAAAAATTTGATCTCTTACTGCTGCTGAGGCCAGCATTAGCACATGGAAAACTCACACATCTGTAAAATTTCAAAGTTTTCATTGTTTATTCTTGTCTATGTTATGTCATTGATTTCTAACACGCAGGCATGGTGCATTTTTTTTGGTAGAAAACTTGGGAACACTTAGAGAACAAGATTGCTTTGTGTGTGTTGTCTCCAAGTGGCTGTGACAAGGACACATCTGAAGATTTGCTTAATTGTGGTCCTAGTACTTTTTGGCAGAAGAAATGCAGAAGAGTGAGTGTAACATATCCTTGAATGACTGCCATGGTGTTGCTGTGTTGTAGCCCTTTGTTGTCTTGAATTTGCTGCATCCAGGCTGTTTTTTCAGCTCTATCTTTGTCAGTGAATAAGATCGGGCAAAGATATATGTGAAGAAAACATGGGCAAATGACACTGCTGTAGAGCTGCTGAACGAATTGTCTTGTCATTCACTTGGATTTGTATGAACATACACATGCAGTGCCTTCCCATGCACTTGGAAGTACGACCCCCTTATCACAGAGCTTTTATTGTGCATACATCAGACCATTATTCTTGAACTATCTCTGCAAGCTATGACTTTGAAGGTGGATGTAATCCTACTTTCCAGAACATCTGTGCTGTCTTAGGGCATGCATAAAGTCTCTAGGTGAAAGGAGATGTGAAAACATAGCTATCTGCACCCCACCTTTGTACCTCAGCCATTTAGTATACAAACTGAATGGCTGGATTTTTTTCCTAATAATTGCAGTGTGTTCATGATGCTACTGTTTGCCTTCTATGAATTTTGCATAAAGGGAAGAACAGATCAATGTAAAAAAATAGTAAAAAAAATGGATAACTTGCTCAGCTAACTGCCTCAGATGAGGTCAGACCTAACATCTATATGGCAACCTTTTGCAACATCACAAGTTATATTGGATTTGTGTGGTAAGGTTTTGGGGCAGGTGGGACTTCTTTCAGAAACTGCTGGTAGCTTCCCTGCTGTCCAACAGAGCCAACACCAGGTGGATCCAAGACAGACCTGCCACAGGCTAAGGTTGAGCCCATCAGTGGCAGTGATAATGCCTTTGGGGTAATGTATTTAAGAAGTGCAGAAGTAATTGCAACCTGAGAAGAATGGAGTGATAATATGTGAGAGAAACAACTATGCAGACAGCAAGGTCAGTGGAGAAGGAGTAAGGGTAGGTTCCCCCAGGAGTTGGAGCTGAGATTCATCTACAGCCCACAGAGAAGCAGGCTGTCCCTTTGCAACCCATGATAGTCCACAGGGAAGCATATATCCACCTGCAGCCTGTGAAGGATCCCATTCCAGAGCAGGTCGGTGTACAAAGAAGGCTGTGACCCTGCAGGAAGCCCTTGTTGGAAGAGGTTTCCTGACAGGAGGTGTAGATCCATGTAGAGAGAGAGCACATGTTAGAGCAGGTTTGCTGTCAGGACTTGTGATCCCATGTGGGACCCATGCTGGAGCAGCCTGTTCCTGAAGGACTGCATCCCATGGAAAAGGGACACACACTGGAGTGGTTCATGAAGAACCATTTCTTGTGGGAGGGACTCATGTTGGAGGAGTCTGTGGAGGACTGTCTCCCATGGAAGGGACCCCATGCTGACGCAGGAAAAGAACTCCTTCTCCTGAGAAGAAAGCAGTGGCAGCACCAAAATGTGATAAATGTGATGAACTGTTAGTAACCCCCATTCCCTGTCTCCCTGTGCTGCTGAGGGGAAGGAGGTAGAGAATTCAGAAAACACTTAAGCCTGGGAAGCAGCAGTGAGGAGTGGGGAAAAGGTTGTGTTT
>VXAU01004952.1:537938-562806 GCA_013399695.1 Formicarius rufipectus
TTTGTTGTTGTTGTTTTGGGTTTTTTTATTTTTGTTTTTTTTTTTTTATTTTTTTTTCCCCCCGAAACTGGAATAGTATGGAAAGTACAGAGCAAAGAAAATATGTTTAGAGGAGTGTGCCTTGTCAGGACAGAATAAGAAAAACTGCCATGGGTGTATGTACCTCTTGATTATCCTCTGACAGTGTTCACTTGGCTGGTTGGACACCTCTTGCATAGAGTTCTGCCTTTGAACAACGCACCATTTATACCAATACTTAAAACTGTAGTTTGGTAACTGCACCTTCAATATATATATACAATATATATACTATAGCTAATAATTATGAGGGAGTTTTGGAAAAGATTATGTTCAGTCATGGCACAGCTGTGGAAAGAAGGAAGTAAGATGTCCAGTAAAAGGAGGTAGATGTACAAAGAGGCATCGAAGTGATATAGGCTAAACTTACCCATTTCTGTAATGAAAAGTCAGAGATGTATAAAGCGTCATCTTTTGGGCACTATATGACAATATATTTTCTGACTCGGGAAGTTACCTGTTAACCTGCAACAACTGAGTTCAAAGTCAAGAAACCTTTCTTATGTGGGCACGAAGACAGGATTATGTCACTTATTCTGATTCTTTTCTGTCATTAAGCTTCCTACCTGGATTTTTCCTTCCATTAAAAGCATGCAAAATAAGGACTGAACAACTGCTTTAGATTTTTCCAGTGGCTTTTTGTTTATAAGGCCTGTTCCTGAATGTACTAAGTGGCTGCCATCAACTCTGCCTATTTAATTCCTAAACTTCATCAGAAACAGAGCACTAGGCTCCAACATACCTGTTTAATCTAATGCAAATTTACAGAGATGTGACTGGACTTCGAGCTGTCTCATCTCTTCTTTGATTTTAATGTAACTGTATGAATAAAGCAATTGCAGTTTGGCCTTGTATTAATTTTGAAGTAATGAGAACTAGTAGCGGTATGAAGGTGATATATGCAGGTCGTAACACTGGAAGTCACTCATATCACACAGTTTGGATATGTGTTCACACTTGTGAATAGTGTGCTTGTGGACCTGCCTCCTGAGCACTGTGAAAATGACAGTGTACCTAAAGAAACTGGAAGTTTTCATTCCTTGATCTGTTTTCCATCTTACAATCTGTTTTGCTGTGTACTCAAAGCATGGAATTTAAAATTAAGAAATGGTTGCGTGTACTTACATCAATTAACCATGGCTTTGGCAGAAAGTATCACAGCATAGATACTGAGGAACCAAGTGACAGATGAAGGCAAAAGCCTAATGCGTTTAATACTTCAGCACAGAGTATTTTGATTGTTAGCTTCTTGGGAGATTGGTTAATTGCATGTTTATCTTCTATGTAATTTGTAACTAAATAAGCTTTTAAAAGCAGAATTCTGGAAGGGAGCCAGTCTGAATCTGATCCATTTTGACAGCACAAAGCCTACCTCAGTTATGCATTAATGACTAACCTTGTTTGCTGTGCTTCAGTGGAATTGTGTAGAATGGCTTGGATCAAACTCAAATAGGAACAAATTTTACCAAGAGTTGTTGAGTCTTTTTCTGGAGTTTCTAACAGCTTATAATGAGGAAAGGGCTGGGAAACAGTTTTACCCATACTGTCTAATTAGTAGAATTAGCATAATTACTCTGCATGCATATAATGATACTGAAAGCTTTTTGGATCTGCTAGGAGAATAGGTTATTTTAAGTTAGGTGTAGCAAAACCTTATATTCCTTACATTTTCAAGGCTGTTTTTTAATACTCTTTTCAGTATTGCAGTCTGGCTTGGATTCAAGGAGTTAAAATGGCAATGATGAGGCTGTGACTTGACCATGAATTGACTTAATTTGGCTTTAAGGCTTCTCTGATCACATCAAAAATCCCCATCACTGTATGATGTGAAGTGCTGAAAAACTGATAAGCTTACTGTGATAGCTCACATTTGCTGCAAACACTTAGACAAGGTAACTGTGCACTGAAGGCATTACAGTAGATATGCTATCATTTTTCCATGTGTCTCTGTCTGTTTGACATATCAAGTGTCATTTCTTTCTGTAGATGACACAAACCATGAAAATTCCATGAACCTTATTAGACAGGATGCAGGAACACTATTTAAATTTTTCAGTATGTTGTCCAAAGTCTTATTTTACAGTATATTCCAATTTGAATACGTGGAGCAGAGGATTGTATGTAGTCAAAGCAGCATATGCTTCTTTATCTAGCTCTCAGTCATTCCAAACCCCAGAAGCTCAATAATTCTTGCCATTTGTTTTTCTATTTTGTAGCTGATAGCTAGGAAAGAGCGTTTGTATTTATTTTTTTTCCCTCTCCAATTAAGACCTGCATAATTCCTAAAAAGTCAGGTAATTAGAATGACCCTTTTAAAGTACTATACATATGTATATATATATATATATATAAGTATACAGCTGAGTATTTTCCATTTTTACTTCAAAGTAAATTATCTTTCTACATTTTTCTCCATAGATTTTTCCCTGTCTCTATAATCACTTTAAAAACTGCATCATAGAGAGACAACGTGATAATGTTTCTTTTATATGGGTTTTGTATACTTTAGAAGGAAAAAAACAAAAGCAATATTGAAATATCTGAGTGCATACTTTCCCACAAATGATGAAGTTTGGCAAACAAGGGAATGGAAAAAACAGCAATCATAATCTTAAAACATCCTGAGTAGCTTTTTTTTTTTTTAATGTTTTTTAAAAAAAAAATACATCTCAGTCAGCTGACAACCTTTACAATTAGGTTCAGTTTTCTAGAGTGTGCAGACAGGTGTGAAAAGTTCAACTGGATGCACGTTATATCTGTGAAATCTTGGCTACTGCGCTCAGTCTCCCTCCTCCGTGGGCAGTGTGAGGCAGAGGGACATTGCCAAAGCAGAGGTTGGTGCTGATGTGTTCTTTCCAGAGCCAGTATCGACTGGATGAAACTCTTGGAGCTCTTGTCTAACTGCTGCTCTTATTTCTGCCTTCTCATGTTTTCTCTAAAGCTGGTGAACATAGAGACATCTGCAAAAGTGTGTAAGCAGCTTTACTTCTCAAACTGTGCTGGTTTCTCCCAGCTCAACCTCTTATCAAGTTTCTCTCAATTTGTACCAGCTGAAAATAGAGACTGTTGTCAAATACCTGCCATGAAAGCAACCTATTAGTGAGATAAGGAAGGAAATGTGGCGAACAGAGCATTCTTTTGTCACAGTTTGCATTGACCTATGTGAAACCACATGTTGGTCTCCTATGGTCTGTTTCTGGTGTTGGTACCAAGGTCAGCACAGTGGCCACAGAAGGAACAGTGTGGAGAATGGAATGATCTGTTCATTGAAGGTGAATGTTTACAGAACAGAGTTACAGGCTATGACACACTGGTGTAGCCATGAAGAATGCAGCTCAGCCCTCCAATATTAATGATATTTATTGTTGTGTTGAGATAGTGACAAGGGATCTTACTTGGCTATTCTTGGAAAGGATGCAAGTATCACAGACACTTTTTGGCTTGTTGAGTTCACCCTGTCCAATTTAGAACCGCAATTTTTTCCCTGTAGTAAGATGATGAAAATATTATTTTCTTTTTTAGCCTGAATCTGTAATGTACGAATGGGATGAAGATATTGGGCCAAATGGGCAAAACCATTCCCAGATGTGTCAGATTTTTTGCAGGTATTTCAAAATTATCTGTTTTGATGGAGATTCAAGTTACCAATCTGGCTACTAGTGATCTGTTGAACTGAATGGTGTTTGGTACTTGTCAGACTTGCTGAAGTGCTGTCAAGCACTTAATTGGAAAGTCATTATAACTTTCCAATGTTCTGTTCTAGTCTTCAATATCAATTCTGGGCCTTTTTTTTTTCCCCCAAAGATTTTTGAACTGCAGACACAGTGTATCTGTCTAATCTCTAGAATTTCATAAATAGACCTCACTAGTCAATACTGATCTTTATTGAAAAGAGTTGATTGGGTATTTAAATAATGTCTCTTGTGTTAACCCCCCTCTACAGTGAGTAACTTTTTCACAAGAAGAGTTTGGATTTAGTAATGTAGAAGCAGAGAAATACAGTTTAATGGTTAAATGATTTTTAAAATACCTGTATTTTACTTCCATTGCTGAAATCTAGTTTTCTGCCAAAGTGTTTTGTTTGTTTGTTTGTGTTTTTTTAAGCCTCTGATGTGGTAGAGTTTTTCAGGCATTTTTATTGCATTACCAATTTACTTTGAGCTGATGTGACTGATAAGTCTAAATTCTCTGAAGTTATACAAGTTTTCCCTTTTGTTAACATAATGAGATGAGGAACAAAATTGCTTCCAAAACTGAAAGTCAGAAGAATTAGATTAGTGGATTTTAGGATAATAGAGAGGATGCTTGATTCAAAGGAATGTCCTGGATTCTATATACTTAAATACAAAGAAATTACTAGAAAGAGTTGCCTGAAGAAATCTGTGACTCGATTCTCCCCAGTGCAGTTGAGAATAAGATGTGTCCTCAAGAACATTAATTCACAAAAAATGTGGAAATTGGAAGTAAATTCAAGCATACTCCAAGGATAAGTCTGAGCACATTATTTTTTTCCCTAAAGCAAGGATATGTTTTACTGGCTTGTCTTTCTCCTTGCATAGAGGTAAACATTCTCACTTATAAATAACAGAGCAGTGGAATGTGCTGTTTAACTTCAAGTCAGTACCTGGTCTTGTCAAATTAATTGGTCACCTCAAGAGCTTTTCTGGATCAAGACTTGTATGATAAGTCTTGTTAATCACTGACAGTGTACAGAAAAAACATTAAAGGCAATGTGAAAAGTTAACAAAACCCACTGTATAGCTAATCTGTGACCTTGAAAAGGTCACTCACTTTAAATTACAACTTACTCACTTGCAGCTGAATAGGAGCAGAACCTGAGTGATGCCTTGAAGAGCTCAGAAAGGAAATATCTAAGATTGTTATATAAAAGTGATGCTAATAATTTTAATGCAATTAAAGTGAGTTGAATTGTTTCAATAATGCTGAGGCCAAGCTAGAGTTTCCAGGCATGCTATGCTCCTTGCTTCTGTGCATTCCTCAGATGCTTCACTCTTGTAGCAGGTACAGCCGTGTTAAAAGTGGTGAACAGTTCCAGCCTGAGTTAGTTCGGAGGAGGTGTGCATCAAACTGTTTGCTGGGTGCTGATGCATCTCAGTAGGGAACATGCTGTGAAAAAGTATCCAGGAACACACGTCTGCAGATGTGAACAATTTATACTGAGAAATTTCCCAAATTTGTCCATGTTGATTCTTTGTACTGAGATCAGGAGAGCCATTGGTCCCATTCCTAGAACAGGAGTAAACATGGTGTTGTTTACTATTTTGAGATAACTCTGAACCAGAACTAAAGCTCTGCACCACTTAGGGCTTTAAATTGGATGCAAAAATGCATTTTTCTGCCCTAGATTTTCCATTAAAAACAGTGAAAGCTGCCTGGGGAGAGAAGCTCAAATGCACAAATAAGCTTATGCAAATAGTGGTTTGCAGGAGAATCAAATTTGTTTGGCACTGTTTGATAGGACATCTACATTACTTGATTTGTTCAAAAGTGAAGTGAAACAAAAAGTGGGATGTGAGAAAGATCTAACCCGCTAAAATCTCTGTTATGATAATCTTTACTAAATTACTTTAATATAAGGCCTCCTTCCACAGAGACCTCTCTATGTGCATGAGAGGAAATGCTGCGATCTCAAGTTCTCTCAGGAATTAATTTTATTCTAAACATCCTGAGCCATCTATTTGTCTAATTACTAAATCCATATACAATAAAGCTAATTAAAATCACTCTCTTTGGGTTTTTTTTGCTTAGTCCATGAAAGAGAAAATACTGAAATGAGTGAATATCAAAGCTTTACCTTTCTACTGTATTTAAATTTCATTAAAATGTGTAAAGCCATTTTAAAACATGGTAATGAATATGCTGAATCATCTTTTGCATGTATAGTTTTCCTGCAGACTCTAGCATTGTGAGGACTGTTTATATGCAATCATTTATTTTGTTGTCTTTATGACCAGGATATATCAAACTAATGTGACATCTGGTAAAAGGCTGTAGCCTTAATTTCCCTGCAAATGTATTTTCTCCTCTGGAAAGCAACTCCCCATGTTTTGGTTTGCTAAAGCAGTGAAAAAGAGCAAAACTAGAAAACAAATGAAGTCTCATACTGACCTATGGTATTTTCCTTTAGAACTACTATTTCTTTTCTGATAATTTTCTTTGACTTCTTTAGGATTAAAATTTCTCCTGTCTCCTAGCATTTTAGAGGACTAAAATGTAATTCCAATCTGTATTGCAAAGATTTTTCCTTGCTGTGAAATTTACTACTCAGTGCAAGAAGGGATAGAGCAAAGAGATTGCTTTCGCATGGCAAATACAAATATTGTGCAGTACATCAGCTAAACACACGGTATGGGCAATATTTGTTATAGGAATGTATCCGACCCCATATATTTTTACCAAGCTGAACTTCTGGGATGTTTAATAGGAGACTAGTTACCAAAGTCTTAATCTGAGGTACAGATCCCTTTGAGAGAAAGGTGAGTGGATCAAGTCAAGAAAACTGTCTTCCCCTGTCTTTTTTTTTTTTTTTAACTAATTGTTTCTATCTTGTCTCCCTTTCCCTTCTATAATCAAGGATAAACTATTATAATTTGCCTCTGCTTTTTTCTGTTGTATGGCAATCTGTGGAGTCCAAATTTCTCTTTCTTCTCATTTGTTTCTGGGGCAGAGGGAAGACAGACTGTCCTGTCACAGGACATGGTGTCATTTCTTTCTGATTTGCAAATTGTTCTGACTAATTTTAGTGTTAATAAGAGGCAAAGAACATATGTCATATACTACAAAACTCTCTAGCTGTTGACCTAAAACATAGTGATAAAATTTAGTTCTTATCTCTTCAGTAGTAGTTGTTTGACTGATTTTGTTTATCTGGGCAAGGTGTTCATTCTTGAAAAGGTATTTAGAAATGCTCCATAATTAGTAGGGTTTAATTTTCATTTATTTTTTTTTTCATAACTGCTAAAGCTTTTTTTGTGTGAATCAAGCAGAAAATTAGGATGTTTTAAAAATATGTTTTATGACCTTTTAGAGAAGTAATGAATAATACAACTATGGAAGGTGTCTTCTTGAGAAGACTCTGAATCAGTCACTGAATCTAAAGTTTTCTGGTCTTAGAATTATGATATTTTGCATAATTTAAACAAATGTAGATGGATTTGCACAATTTTTCGTCAAAGTAGACCATCACACACAAACAGAAAAGAACAGCTATTAAAGGGAGAAGGTTTCACAGTACAGACACGTGGTCTCTTGGCCTTGATGCTCAAAGACTGAACACAATCCAAAACCAAGCATGTAACATGAAATTAATGATTCTGCTGGACCCTAAATTTTATCGCAGTACCTACTCACCTACTGAGTTTTGCGTGTCCTGTGGAGTTGGATTTAACTAAATGTTACAAGACCCAGTTTTACTGGGTATACGTATTAATTTCAGGGTCCAAGATATTTCGCTTACACAAGTTCTTATAAAACCATTGGTTCTTTGGTACGCTGAGTTCACATCCAGAAAATAACTACATGTTTTTCTCTAAGAGGTTTCTTTTAATTTGGTGAGAATATAGGCATTTTGGCAAAAAGGGTTTTACAAAGATAACATGGACCTTTACAAAGGCATTACAACAGATTGCCAGGATTAGAGAACCTTTGTTACACTCAACAGACAAAAACTCCATGAAACTTAAGTATCCATAACTTACAGAAAATAAGTGTTTAAGTTACTCACAAGAGGAAGAAAAGAACAAGGAAAGAGAGATTAAGAGAAGAAATAATAGAGAGAAAACATAGTGATCACTTGGGAGGTCACATGTTGATGGCTTTGAGGAGAACAGGCCAGGGCACAAAGGGAGACCTTTGTGTGCCTGTTTATAGACTTTGGTCACTTTGGCCGCTCCCTCCAGGTGGGACCTTTGGTTCACTGACCCCTCCCTGTCCCCTCAGCCAAAGTGAAGGGTGCTGCAGTCAGTCAGGGGCTCCAGGGGATCTGGTGTGGGTGGGCTACCAGGCAGACCTTCCTTGACTGCCAGCCCAGCCAGGCGACTCCCATGGCCATGTCAGTCTTAGACAATGTATGTACCAGCTCTGCCATGTGCTCTGGGCAGGGCTTGTCATGTGCCTGCAGGGCCAGCCCAGCCCTTCCCACACACTCACAGACAAGGTGGTTCTGACCCAATAAAAACTGCTCTGGTGTGTAACACTGACCATAGTATGACCTTGCTGTGTCAACTGTGTCCAATTTGCTTTTCTCTAAGGTGGTTTGACTGTGACTCAGGGGAAGCTAAGGAATTAAGCTTAAATTGTATTTGGTTTTGGACTTTGCTGCTTCTGCTTCAGATTTAGAGAGCTCATGTGTGTGAAAGCTCGTCTTCTTCTAAATATGCTACCTTTACTTAAACAAAAATTAACCAAATGAAAACCAAACACGGATGTAATACTACCTCTACTTACAAATCTAGCCTTGTAGAAACACAAATATTTTGGTGGCTTAATTTGTTATACTTCTTTTGCTTCGTGTTTTCTTAGGTTTGGAAGAAAAGGACTGAATTGTTGTGTTTGTTAAAACAAGTATGCTCTGACACTGGACCAGTGACTGAATTGTGTGTTAAATTTAGAAACTGACCATTCATGCTCTGTGTTGTCAGTTCTGAGTATCCTTAAGAAGAGAAATCTTTCTTGTAGTTAATACTGTTTAGAAGAAACATACCTGTAAAAAATGCCGAATTTCAAAAGTTCTATTCTGGGGAATATTTTAAACACCAGACCCTCAAAATAAACTTAGGTGTTTAAATGCCGAATTACTTTGTCAAAACTAAGCATGAGAGGTCTTTTAAGATCCTACCAGTTATGAAGGCAACTGAAAGCTGTGTTACTAAATGAACTTTTGGGAACCTTTTAGCTAAATCAGAAATTGAAATGGAAAATCTGGTTCATCACACACTCGACATAGGTGAAAGAATTTCAAGGCTGTGAAAGAAAGTAATTTTTAGTGATTTTAAATATGTAATTAATCTCCAGTCACTCACTTTGTTTTTCACATACTTTCTAAATAATTTTGTGCAAAAGGCTACTTTGCATGTATTATCTGTAAATTAGTTTGCAAATGTTATTATGAAAATAAACAGAAAGAAGATGAACATGAGGATTTAGTGTAAATAATTTTTGAAGGTGAGACTAGGTTTGTATCATGACAGAATATGAGACATTACAGTTTTTATACCTTTGTTTCTGATCCTTGGGTGGCCATTTTCAACAACATTTGGACTTGATAATCCTAGAGATCTTTTCCAACTGACTTTCTTTTGTGTTTCTTTTTTGCTAACAACATGGAAGTTACTTCACTTTGAGTAAGCTCCTCTGTTGCTTGAGGATCTAATGTACTGATGCCAACTCATTTTTCACCAAATTGAGACAACAGTTAGCACAGCATATATTGGCATGACTTATTTTGTGCAACTAGGCACGCATAGTCTAATGTTCAATGTTTGTACATGAAACATATTTTTAATTGTCTGTATGCACCATTATGTGAATTCATAACAGTGAAGGAATCTTAGAATGCAATGTGAATGTTATAGATAAGACAGTAAAAACTAATTTTATTGTCATTTAAATCAGTATTTTATCAAAAAGATTGTGACAGCTAGATTTTATATTGTTTTCGCCTCTTATTTCAGAAATATTATTTTCTAGTGACATACATGATAAGCTAATAAATTTAGAACCTATATATCATAAAATTGCAGTTTTATGATATATACGGAGTTTTATTATATAGCTTTTATTAGATATAGGGGAGTTATTTGAAACTGCTGATGATAACAATTGATGGCATTTAACATTTGAAAGAGAATTCACTGGTACAGAGAGAAGCCTGAAGCTGAATATGCAGTCCCTGTGTGTAGGAAAATGGTTCCTTTGGAGACCAGCTCACAAAACAGAATGACTTAAATGATGGTAATAAAGAAAAGACAAATGAGATAAATATTATTCTCTAAAGGCACTGCTTTGAGAATCAGATCTTTTGTTGCTGACCTTGCATTAGGTCTGTAAACTGTTCTCCTGGGTCTTTCTGTACCTTGCTTGGAGGTGAATTACTGTGAACACAAGAAATGTGTGACAGTAAAAAGAAAAAAGAAAAGCACACAGAAAACACATAAGCTCTGCAGTCAGTTGCCTATTTTCTTCACTGATGAAAAAGAATTCCAAGTGAACCTGGTTATATTTTGTTCAGCGACTTATAATGTTATTAATACATTCAAGATCTGTAGTTCTTATGAGCTGCTTTGGACCCAAAGATTTTGAGAGCTTGTCCTTGTAGGTCCAGACTTAATGTATAGGAGCTGTCATAAAGATGCTCTGAGATCTCTTCTCTGGAAAGAATACTATTTCATCAGGTCTATATGGTTCAAAATATCTGAAAAAAAGGAATAGTTGTCTTGAGTAATGGTTGGTAAAACTACTGGAATAATAACAACATCGATAACAAGAAAGAAAAATCAAGCAACTTCATGACCTTGGTACTCTGTCATTACAGCTGTCTTGACAGCTACCCCTGGCCCGGTCTGCCTGAAAACAGATCTGCATCCCAGCATCTGCACCAGAGTATTTGCAGGAAAAGCAGTATGGCTTCTTGCCTGTGGGAGTCAGGGGTGTATTCTGAGTCTAGGAAGATTTGTTTTAATTTTTTTTCCTCTCTCTTTATTTCTTCTCCAGTGATAGAAGATACAGCGTCCTGATATTTACTAGGTTGCATTCTCAAAAGCCTGTTTTGGGCTTTAGGACTTTATACACAGATCTGGGATATTGGAAGAGGTATCACAAGGATGAATTAATGAATGTTTCCCACAAAGAAATTGGTATTCTTTACTATAAGGACTCCACAGCACATTCTTGAAGTGCTTGGTTATGTCATACGTTCTTTACTCTAGAGTGGTGCTTATGATTTTAGTAATATTTCTTTCAACGTTGGAAAGAATGTTTTGTCAGCTATATATGCTTGTAAAGATTGTTCTGACAGGGTGTGTGTGTTCTGGTGTGGGTAATGGTTGAGGATAGAAAGAAATTCAAATACCCAAGAAAACAATGCCAATCACTTTACAAAAATGGAAAAAATAAGATTGTGAGAACTAGGAAACAGAGTATTTGATATTTGTTTTCCTTCTATTTACTTAGTCCCAGAAGTTGGATAAAGATATTATTCTGTGGTTTTGATTTTAGGAAAATAAAAGACCCTTTATCTCTGAAACACTCTGCAAGTGGCTGGATGACATCAGGTTTGAATATACATCCTTCTCCATGATAAATGCCATCATTAAGAAGTTTGTATGTTTACTACATCAATTTAATTTTAAATACTTGCTGCCTGATTTCTTGGTTTTGTCTTGCAAACCTTGATTCATCTTCTTGATCAGAAGGCAACATTAGAGTCAAAGTAAATGCAGGCTTGACAGCCACTGAACTCTAAGAAATTAACATTATAACAGCATCAATAACTATTAAAAACCATGCAATAAATGTATAGGTGTATAGCTCTATTTAAAAATGTTCAAGTTTCTATTTTTACAGAGTAGAAACAGGATTTTAGCACAGTTCCCAATAACTTTATGGTTTGCAGTGTCAGCAAGATAACACTTTATGTTACTGCAAAGGTGTCTACATCAGATATCATGTTTTGTAAGGTAAGCAGAAAAGAATCATACAAATAAACTTGAAATTTCTCTGAATGACCTCAGGTTTTTCTTGATATATTCTACCACCATTTTGGTGAAAGCATGTATGTAATGCTTGTTCAAAGAGTGTATTAAGAGTGGATCAGTCACTTAACCACAACCTTGTCAGTAGTCCTGAATCTTTCTTGAAATAATTGAACAGAAATAAAACTTATTTTACATGGGAAAATAAAAGTCAAACATTTTTACCAGTCAAATAATAGAAACTTAAATGGAGGAAAAAAACCTTGCTTGGAATATTTATGGTCCAAACAAAACAAAGACTATGGAAGAGATCTTAGATGATACCACATTGTTCTTAGATGTCTAGTTGTGTTTACTCAAGAGGTTTTATAGGTTACAGTTTCTATGCATTCAAGTTGTCTTGGCCATGTACCTCACTATGAGCAATCATAGCTACGTTTTCTGTACTACTCTGTCTGGGAAAACAGCTTCATAAACCTGAATGAATAAAATGGCTCAGCCACCAGGTCTTTATGTACTTGGTGTAGGTTAATGCACAGTCACTGAGGCACAGGTGGTTTGACTGGGTCAAACAAGATTAACAACCGTGGGTTGCACAGAAAATAAACTCAAGATTTCCATTTTCGGGGATACATTTTTTAAATTGATCATGGGATTGCTAAAAAAGTCATGTGTTCATGATAGATGGTTTTATTTTCTTATTGTTGCAGTTATTCACTGTAAAGGACAGTTTTCTACACAGAACTATAAATCTCTGCTTAAAATGCAGAATTAATATTTTCAGTGGCTGACCTTAGCTGTATTTTTCAGGTTGGAAAATCACTAATCTATAAATGCCTTTATGCTAATAGGCCTGGATCCTTAAAACAAGGCATCACTGTAAGATAAAAACAGTGGTCAAGCCTTTGCATCCCATATGATTGTCTGAGTTGGTTCCCATGGTTACCCTGAAGGACGTGCTTGTATAGTATCCAGCAGAGAACCCCAGTAAGAGGCAGCAAGGGGATCAGGGTGTTGGAAAGACCACACTGGAACAAGCACAGTTGCTTTTCGGAAGATCTCTTAGGAGGTCTTCCAATAGTGCTGCTTCTGACTGGTACTGAACCAACTAATAGGTGGTGTCGTAGTGATAAAGGGTAAAATGCCTCTCTGGACAGAGAAGAGTTGATTTAAGAACTGTTAGAAAAACCTTGTTACTTGCTATGATTCAGGTGATGCAAATTAATTTTCATCCATTACTCAATATATAACTTCACTATTTTACTTAACATACCAGATTGTTGCCACTGTAAGTAAAATGACAATTTAACAGCAAAGCACAAATAGGCGACTTCCTAAAAACCCTTTCTATTTCTGTCCTAGGACAAAATTAATTGAACAAAATGACTAAAGGCAATGAGTTAAAGTGGTAAAAGTGCAAAAGGGATGGATAAATATTAGGTATTATGTCAAATAGCCAGTGGCTTTTTTTTTTTTTTTGGCAGCTGAATGCCATGAGAAGAGGAGGTCAGGTACGCCAAGATAGTGATGACTGGGCTGTTCTGAGAATACAGTTGACGCAGCTGAACTTGACCTTATGAAACATGGAGAACAACCTTACCTTAAACAAACTCAGACACCACGTAAGTGAAGGAAAGCTTCCCTCAGCTCAGAAGCAATGGAAAGATTTGTCTAAGAGTACAGATGCCTGATAGCTTTACTCACAGTAAAATCTAAGATTTCCTTTGCTTTAACTCATATTCTAAAAATAACCCCCAAAAATCTACAGTTCCCTAGACGCCTTGCTCTGATGGAAACTTTTTTCCAGGACGAGTCCCTTTGCAGCCTGCTCTTTACCTGGGCTGCTGCTTCCCAGCCCCAATGCACCTGCTGATCTATCTTTTTGCATCTTCTCTACCTTAATAGTAATAACAAATTTTCTCCTGGAAAAAAGGGTTTTGAGGCTTTCATTAAGTTTTGGCAGGCCTTTCGTAGGGCTGCTGCAGCTGAAGATCGGGGCTTTCTCTTGTTCTCTATTTTAGACCTATCCCTAATACTCCTACTGAACCTCCAAGAAGCACCAAAACGTGTGCCTGAAGCAAAATTTCTCCCACACAGTATTTACCAATGGCTGTCTTAAAAATGTAAGTATCTTTCACTTCTTTAAAAGTTTAATTTTTGCAATTTGTTCTTCTAATTGGAACAAAGTTTTAAATAAAATGATGTGGGCAGAGTTACTTTTGCAGTTGAAGTCACTGGGGTAATCCTTTAGAACACTCAGCTAAGTGTTGTCTTATTAATTCAATTTTTAAATCCTATTTTTTTTATCACTGATAGTTTTTTTAGAAGCCATAGTGAAATCCTATTTTTTTTTTAATTGAAAATTATTAACTTTGGAAGGGAAATAGCTATCAAATGGAAATAATATATTTAAAGTTAAGTTTGCTATAACATTGCACATAAGTATTGTGGGGTACAAAAGGGGTTTTTTAAAAATAAATGTAGCAATATTGTTTTCATGACTTTTGAATCTGGTAGTAAATTTACCTCTTGATGAAGTATTTTACCTGCTCCTCCCCTCTTGCCTTTGACAAATATAATAGATTCCTTTTTTCTGCATCCAAGATGAAAATACTCAAATTTTTCCAGATGAAATTTCTTCATCTGCTCTAACTTTATTTTACCTTTGCTTATGAATTTTAGCTAGTATATAACTAGGGCTTCTGAAATAATGAAGATTTCTTAGACTATGTAAGCTGCTATCTTAAATGCGTTTCTGAGGAAGGGGGATTAAATGGGTTAAATTTGTTTTTAGGGAAGTAACCAAAATCCTGCTTGTATGGTACTGAGCTTAACTCATTTCCAGTGAATATTTTTATATAATTAAATCATTATAAAGATCCTCACATGTACGAGGGAGCTTTCATTATCTCTATGCGATGTGTCAAACTGTTTCTGCTATGGATACATCTCAAGTACCACCATGGGAGGGAAAGAAGCTGGTTCTAAAATGAAATTAAAATCAATAATGAACCTTTTGAAATGATACGGCCTTAACCCAAATACAGTTCTAATACATACTAGTTGCACCTTTTATGCTGAATTTGATCACATTCCCTGTGGCTCAGGGAAAGGGATGATTTCCAAGTGCTCCCCTAGTGACCGAACTTCCAGGAAGTAGAATAAGAAGAATCCCTCTGTAGGTGGAAATCTCCAATTGCATGTAGTCATGAGATGAACATGCAGCACTTGTCTTCCTAAGAGGCATGTGGTTAGGATATGTTTAGTATGAAAAGTGGAAGCAGTTCCTCTAAAATTGGTGGGTTTCTTCATGTCAGTGCTTACCAGCTGCTGGGAGTTTAACATAGAATCAGCTGGGTTGGAAGAGACTTCTGAGATCATCAAGTCCAACCCTTGACCCAGCACCACTGTGATTGATAGATCATGGCACTGAGTGCCACATCCAGTCTCATCTTAAAAACCTCCAGGGACAGTGAATCCACCACCTCTCTGGGCAGGCCATTCCAAAGCCTGATTACACTCTCTGTAAAGAATTTCTTCCTAATATCCAACCTAAACCTCACCTGGCAGATCCACAGCAGCATTTGCTGTCTGTGTATTGTTTCATTTGCAGGTTCTTGTAGGCCGACAGCAAAATGTACACACACCAAATGGGCAACTGCACTGCAGAGTCCTCTTAAATCCTCAATGATTGTTGTGCTAGTAAACTATGCAAGGTGATTTCTGAATACAAAATTATATATGAAAGTAAAATTAACCACTCAGGTTTTCATTCTTACTGACAGTTAATTCTACAGTGCTTTCAAGTTTCAGCTGTTTTACTTGTTTACATATATATTGTTACAGTCTTGGATTTCTAGTTCCAAATACGTAACAAAAACCAAAGCCCAGAAACACAAGTGAAAATGCAGTTTCTGGGAGGTGTGATGTTGTATTTAGTCTCATTCAGTTCTCTGAGAGCTGACTTCTGTTATTATCTTTGTATGTTGGCATACTTATATATTTCAAAGAAATGAGCATTCACACATGAACTCCTAAGATGTAAAAAAAATTAAATAAATAAAATAAAATCAAAGGACTGTGGTATTAAGGACTTTAGGATTATGTGAAACTATCCTTATCCCAAAAATGTTCTGTAAGATTGATACCTTGTTTCCGACTCAGAATTATATACTGCTTTAATTCGGTATTCATCAGTAAAATAGCATGTTAAAAATGTCCATTTATTACTTGTATCAGTTTTCATTTTTTTGAGGTGACTTTCTTTCTGGTACCATCCAGTCAGTGATAGATACTGTAATTTAAGAGATCTCAAATAGCAAGGAGAATGATATGGCAGAAGATCATCTGGAGCTTGTTCTGGCAACCTGACTACACCAGGGCAGGAAATCCCTGTTCTTTACAGCTGCCTCTTTACATCTAGCCTGAATTTGACACTTTAGGTTCTTTTTCATTTGAGTGGAGTGTAAACAGAAATCATATGCCGCTCAGTTGATAATGGCAGTCATGGGAAATGAGCATGAAATGGGATAAAGATTTGATTCAAGAGTCATACAAGGGTTGCTATCTAGAGGATAGGCAAAGTATCTATATTGCCTGTCACTGCATGCAAAAATAGCTCAGCTAGGAGGAATTTTACTATATGTTCCTAATTATTTTTATTTAACAGAAACTTCTCCTCACTCAAACACTCAAACAACTTGGGAAAGAACTCCTGCTCCCTGAGCTCAGTTTCAGTTCAACACCACTCCTCCCCCATTGTGGTCTCACTTCCACTTTCACTGGGTATTACACTTGGTGTCTCCCAAACCTCCAAACATTCAGTGCAGGAGGCTGGGGACCCTGTGTAACTTCTTTGCTCTGTTCCTTCTCTGCTCTTCTTGTGTTCTCCTCTGCCTCCCATCTCCCATGTTCATTACCTATGACTGCCGTCCTTCCTTGGTCTTTGTGTCCCCGAACGAGTATGAGTTGTTTAAGGCCAGCATACCTCAGAAGTGGGAAAAATTCCTAAGTCTTTGAGGATTCTGGGATGGATCACACCAGGCCCTATAGATTTGCGGGAATCCAGCTGGAGCAACAGATCCCGCACATTGCCAGGGTTTGCTGGGAGTTATCATTCTCACAATCATGGTCCTCCAGCTCAGGGCACTGAGACCCTCCTTGGTCTGTCATCTATGTTGAAGACAGAGGCAAAGAAAGCATTAAATACCTCTGCCTTGTCTCTGTCGCTATTTTTGAGATGACCTTCCTCCTCCCTTAATGGGCCAGTGATAGTTTTTTATTGTCTATTGCCATTATTGTATTTGGGAAAACTCTTTAATTGTCCCCCATATTTCTGGCCAGCTGCAACTTCATTTGAGCTTTGGATGCATGAATTTTCTCCATGCAGTGGTAAGATGATTCAGAAATGTTTGTTGTATAGTCACACTTCAGTACGGATGTTGGAAAGTATTTCTTCCTGGGCCTTCTCTTTGATAGAGATCCCTGGGTAGAGTGGACTAAAGCAGGATGGCTGTTTCTGTTCCATGGGTAGTAAGTAGATATATAAAGAAAATGTTTCAGATTTTTTCCTCCAAAATGAAGTTAACCTATTAGGGTTTACTAGGGAGCAAGGAGAATAGTGTTAGTAGCATGAAACTTCTTTACACCTGCTCAGTAGCAAAAAGATGCAAGAATACCAATGAGTTCTTCTGAGGGAATGAAAACTTTAAAACCTATTTGAAAAAAAAACAAACCTCCCCTAACAGCAGTTGCCTTTTATCCAATGTAGAACATTTTGCCTGTACTGGAGGAAGAAGAAAGCACGTGTAAAAAATTAGAAAGGAGAAACATGCACTGTGTTAGACATCCTGCTTACACGGAAGTGTGTTATCACAGTAAGCGCAACTCATTGTGCAACAGAACAGCTATCATAAAATAGCACCCCCCCACAATGTTTTATGAGGCAAAATGTCTGTATCTTCCCTAGAATAGCAAAGGTATGATAGAATACAATAATGGTTATTCTGTGGAAAAACGGTGTCAAAACTTTGGTGTAGTCTATAGATATTCAAAACAGGTTTTGTGTTAGCTGACTTAGAGACTACCAGTTATCTAGCTTCAGTAGCTTGAAGCTCAGCACTGTTTGTGATATGTTTGGGACCTATTAAAACTAGCACACTGAGCATATGTTGAAGTGGCTCCATGCTGCTACGTCTGAGCTCCTCCAAACCTGGAATTTTCTTGTGCCCTGTGTTCTAGAAATCAGTTAAAGCATTTTTTAGCACTAGTCTTTCTCTATCAGGCTTCTGAATTGCTGTTATTATTATTTGCAGTTTCCAGAAATTGCACTGGAGCATCTGGTTCAGCTGCCTGACTGCTAAAGCTGGCTATCCTTTAAAAAAAAAAAAATTGGCAGAAATACATGTGATTTTCAGTAAGCTGTTCACAAGCTGAAGAGTAGAAAAAGTACAGGCACTATGCTCCAGCTTCAGAGATTCATTCTAGCTGGAGTTCAAAATGTAATTTGGAAAATGAAAACAACATAACTATAGTCAAGTTAGAAAACTCATGAGCATGTCCCTCTGGAAAATTCCAGCACCTCTTGTTTTTGTTTGTGGCATTTTCAGCCCTTCTTTGATTAAATTTCAGGAAGAGTTCTGTGACACCAGGTGGCTCTGTTTTGCTATAGCTCCACTGAGGAGAAAATAGTATTAGTCCCTTGACCTGGTTTTGGTTTATCTGTCATCTTTCATATAAGATACCACTTAATCCACGTATTCTTGGAAGTATAAATAAACTTGAGCTAGGGGGGAAAAAAAAGGTGTGTGTAAGGAAAGTCTGATATTTTGAAGTGTTGATCTTCAGCATAAACTAAGATTGACCATTTTAGGATGCTGAATGAAAATTTGATATTATTTTTTGGCTTTGGTGTTTTAAGAATGAAAAGGACCAAAGAGATGAGATCTTATGATACCTTCAAATACCTTATCCAAAAAAAGAGGATGTTGTGATACATTATTACATAAGAATCTGTCAGAAATCTCTTGGATCTTGACATGTTAATGGTGTGAGGGAAAGAAAATGGCACTACCCACCTAAGTACAGTCTGAATACCAACCCTTGCATCCATAAACTAGCCTTTAATAATAACAAAAAGGATTTTATATCTACACCTGTGCATTTAATTTATTCCCAAGAAGGTTGCTGGGCACTGGAGTGCATCACTCTGAAACAGTACCTGGCATAAACAGAGTAAAAAAATGTGTCAGGGCCCACTCCCAACAGCTGTTAGCACATAACCAGTTTGGGTCAGAGCCTAAAAGATTTAACCAGCACAAATGCAGGCTAATCCTTCTCATCAGGCTTCAAGGATTGGCATGACAGTTTTAATTTAGTAGTCTAGATATAGCCTGAAAGTTCAGTTAGGATTCTGCTAACAATCCCTTAGGTAACAGCTGCTTCATTGACAGACCTCATTGTCCTCACCAACGGGTGATTTCCATCTTCCTGCTTTAAGTTACTGCTGTTACTGCAAGGTCAACAGAACAAAACATATTTGTACCTCAGCTGCTTCTGGGTAAAGACTAGTACTAAGTCAGCACTGTTGGTACAAGTAAGTCTTAATCAAGGTGTTAAATTTTGTATTGGAAGAGATTTACTGCTTTCAGTCCATTAGTATCAAGACCTGTGACTGTCAAAAAGATGGGGAAGATAGTCACAGAGACAGATGTGAGATGAGACCTCTGTTAGTTGCCTTGGTAGGAGCACTAAAAGGTTATACAAATCCTTTTTTTTCCAAGTACAGAACCATTTCTGTATTTCCACAACAGGGATTTCTTGATACCAGAGAATTCGAATTGCAGTGGGACAACCACAAGAGATTTTAGGACCAGGAAATTTACAGAATTGTAAAAGCATGTCAGATTTGATGGCTCTAATTGACAGAAAGCAATGATTAACTATACTGAGATTCCGACTCTTCCATTCCTGGTAAAGTGGAGCCCAGCTACTTTTGCTTGGACTGTTGTGCATTACAAATTGTGAGAGAATGGGGTGGAAGACCCAGACTGTGTCAAGGCTGTGAGACTGCTGACAACTACAGGGTCTTCTGTACCTTTTTGTTTGCTCGGAAAATTCATCAGCTTGAACTCTCTGTAGGTAATTAACTTGTCACAGACACAGAACATAAAACAAAGTATTAACCTCTTGGCTTTATAAAATGTAGACTTCTTTTCTCAAAATAGATAGATGTTCATGCTCATGTATAGTCTAGGTTTAGGTTAGGGCCTCTTGCTGCACCTGCATGCAAACAGGAATATTTTATAATGTACTTCCGAGTCATAGGGAGGACATGATGCTCTCTGCCTCTTCTAATGTCTGCTTATACCTTAGCAACAAACTAATATCTTGTTTCAGCAAAACACTAGTTTTTCTGAACTGTGAAATTAATAGCACTGCCTAATTAGTAAGTTCATCTCGACTTCACACAGCTACTCTGCATTCCTGTGGATGATTATATCTTAACTTATTGTCTTTGCTCTGCAATTCACATTTTAACCTTCTTCAGATCTAGTGCTCTTTATTGTTTAGTTTACAGATAAGTCTGGAAAATACAAGTGTTGTGCTAAGTCAAAGAAATTTCAGTAAGGGTGAAGATTATTGCCTTTTTCATTAAATTACTAGTAAACACTCCTAGCTTTAATTAGTTCAGGGTATGAGAAATACAGGGAGGAGAAAGACAGAGCTAGTTACTGTGAAGTATTTAGACAATCGATAGCTTTTAACAGAGTGCACCTTGCAAAACATCTGTGCTCACTGAGGTCAATACAAAGCCATTAATTAATATCAGGCAATGAGAAAAAGTTTAATTAGTTTTGACTATAAGGAAAAGCTCTCCAGATTTTGAAAGAAAGCTAGAACATTTGGCTGTATTTTAAATGTAATTAGCATCAGACTTTAAGGGCTTTATTTTTATATGCATTGTTCTCACTGTTGAATAAAAATATTAGACATTTTTTAAACATTTAGCTGATCTTTTCTATAATGGTTGGTGGATAGATACTTTTAAACAACCATAAACATTGGATTTTTCTCATGCTCTTCATAAAGTACAAGGGGCTGTTGTGTTTTTGATCTGTTTTGCTTTTAGCAAGTGCTGAATTTTTCCAAGTCATACAATCAAACTATTTTCCTTACAGAAATATGACCTTACTACAACAATGCATAATTGTAGAATAGGATGAGAAGAATCCCAATGTAGAACATCTTAGCAGTTTTCAGGAAATGCTTTAAGCAAAGGTGTGAAAGAAATGCGATTTTATATATTTGTGGAAATAGAATATAAAAATAGAGTTTACTTTAGAAAGCATACTACTATTTCTTGAAGTCTGGACTAAATGTGAAATGGTGTAAATTCTTTTAAGGCAGACCATTGTTAGTGGGTAAAGACTTTGACAAGTTTATTCTACAAATGAGTCATAAATTATTTTTTTGATATAGAATAAAATACTGTGACAATAGAGAGCTGTTAATGCCAGTTTTCCTATTTTACTTATGCCACATTCATAGGTAGTAGATCCTAAGTTCAATTTAGAAAAATGATTCATTTAGAAACAGGTGATCCATTTAGGAAAAAAACTTCCCCGCCCCCAATTGCTTAAACCAAAGATGTAGCATAGAAAGAAGGTGAAGAAGGTTTTTCCAAAAGCCATGTTTGTTGCTTTTTTTTTTTTCCCCTTTAATATCTCTCTTTGTGTCAAATACAATGAAAATTCCTGAACTGACTAGAGGGGATGTCCTGCTCTGGTAATGAATCATGGCCAATATACACGTTGGAAATATTTAATGTATGCTGTTCAGAGTATATTCCAGAGAGGACTCTTACCTTCACACATGCTGTCCATTGAGATACATAGGCTGAGCACTTGTTAGAGACAGTGTTATTCGTGCCATGTCTGAGGAATGTTCTGCAGAAATAAGTGGTTTGGACTTACTAATGCAGAGATGTCAGATGTGACTGCTGTGCTCCTAGCAATCAAGCCATTCCATAATGACAGTTAACAGCTTTCAAAATTAATGTGTATATTTAAGCAGTGTAGCTGTCATTTACATGTATTTCAAAAGGTTAGTGATATTTTTATCTGATCGTAATGCTGTTTTCATTATGGAAAGCACACCTCTACTGAGCAGGATGATGTTATGACCCAGGCTTTAAAAGCACTAAAAAGTAGCAGAGCTTTGTACATCTTGGAGTTCCTTAAATACCTTACTAGAAGTTAAGTTTTTGTTAGCAATGCTTAGGGTTGGTGTCGTTATATGAGAGTTCAGACTAAGAGCCATTTGTGCTTTAAATACATTATAACATCTTAAGGAAAAAGATTAGAAAGTGATCTGTTTCTTGTTTCCTTTACTCAGTTGAATCAGTCAGTTGGTGTTGGTCAAATATGGACAATGCCTGCTCTATAGGAGAGCAGGTACTTGCCTGTTGTATACTTAAAGGTCTCCAGTGATAGAAGACATCTCCACAGGGGATGTTTTAGTGGTCCACCTTCTACACCACTATAAAGTTTTCAAAAATATATAACATAGTTATTTCTTGCTGCAAATTCACCCCATTACTTCTAAGTAATTTCTTTCCTCTTTGTAACATACTTCTATGCATTTTAGGGCCGTTAACTTAATTTCATCAGCCTTTCTAGAATCCTTTCCTCAATTAATAAGGTTTGAGTTATCTGATCATCCTGTGGACCATTTGCAGTTGATTGTGCCCTTCCTGAGCTGTGAATCCCCAAACTGGGTAAGATCTTATGATTGAAGACTTAATAGTATGGACTGGAGAAGATGCATTACTTGTCGTTAAACTTCTGTTTATGCATACTACTTTGTGTTTTGCAGTTTTTTACATCACTGTCTTTACTGTTTTCAGGTCATGGTTCACTTGGGACTAAATTTTAAAGTAAGTTTTGTCATTCTCTATTTGTCCGAGTTGTATTATTCCCATAGACATGTATCTTTAATGATTTTTGTTTTCCTATTTTTCAGGTCATTTTTTTTTTAATTTCTTTGGGGCTCTAATCTTTTTCTCTGTGTATTTGCAGTCTGTTCCAGCTTCACATCTTCTTTCAATCTCATAAGCCTATTACCTTTGCCATAGTCTGTAGTGAGTAGTACCAGATCCTGGAGAAACCACTGTAACCTAATACACTCTTTAGTTTGACTGTGAATCACTGATATCCTGTAAGTAATTTTTTCTTTCTTTTAGCCCCACCTAACATCAATTTCAGCTTGACTGATTTCCTCTAGCTTTGTTTGAACGTGCCCCATGAAACAGACCTACAACATCTCCTCAGTTTGTAAGGCCTGTTACCCTGCCATAAAGGCATTTTAGGTGTGTTTTACAAGCTTTGTTCTTGACAAAGCCATGTTTGCTGCTCCAGTCTTTTTAAATTTCAGAAACTGGTTTTGTGGTTGTTCTTGTATGTTCTTATCAAAGTCAGGCTAGGATTTGTCCCAGGAAAAATAGTACCTTCTTCCCCTAAAAATATAAAGAAATTAACCAAATACCCCTCCTTCCCTTTCTCCCCAACAAATCAACATTTAAAAAGACAGAATCAATCTCCATTTAAAAGGAGAGAAACAGAACTTCAAATTCAATCCCTACCTCAGAACCTAAACTATATTCAAATATATATTATTTTTCTAGGTATTTAAAAATTTTATTATTATAAGGCATGAATTTATATTAAGAAAAGATTTTGATTGGTATCCTAATAACTCTCAGTTAGAAGTCACCATGATCATCAGTAGCTGTTTCAGAAAGCACGTTTACCTTCCTAAACAATTTTGTAAATAAAGATGCCTTCAAAAATCATGGTTCCACCCTATGGAGGTGTAGCCACAATCTAGCCACAGATGGAAGTTCACGGATCAATTTCTTAAAAAAAAAATAATAAAAAAAAATATATATATATATATATAAAGGAGGTATTTTCTAAAATATCTTTCAAAGAAAGAAAATCCAAGTGTTTTGCTATCCTTCTCATCTTCTGTTTTCCTCAACTTGAAGAGTTGTCAGAAGGCAGAACATAGCTGAATTTTGCCATGGAACTAAATATGTATAAGAAAAAAAGTTTTGTGTCCTCCAATCACAGGAATTTGAAATGTGTCCTTCAGAACAGGGATCTGAAGGCAATCCACGGAGAGCAAATTACAATGAACAACTGACAAAAGCAGCTGGGGCCTTCCAGTGGCTTCACCTGTATAGGCGGTGTGAAAATGGGTGGCTTTAAGTACATTAGAAAACTAGAGGAGAAGAGTCACAACTGTGTTTCCTGCCTTTTGAGTATTATTTTATGTAATGTGTTTTGTGTCTTCCCACTTTTAAATCCTTCCTACAGAGACTTTTAATTTCAGGGTTTGTTTTTATTTTTTTTTCTTTCTTTTGTCTTCTTTTACATCAGATTATAGGGACTTTTTAAAGTCTTTCTTCTGTTATTTTCTTTCACTGTGTTTTTATGATTCTTGTTTTTTTTTCACTGTCTGTTGAACAGAGTGGCTCATTTAGAGCTCTATTTAACAACACTTTTTACCAGATCTGTCGTCATGCCTGGAAATAAGGTAACATTTATATAATCAAGTCATGCTCTAGTCACTGCTTTTGGGTACTTGCAAGGTAAAATGAAAATTCTATTTGTGATTCATTAAGGTAATTATAGCATTTGTCAGAGTACATGTGGGTAGGTAAGTACACACACAAGTTAGATAATTGGGTCAATAGTGAACAATTTGTCCTTAACAGAACTTGATTTAATAAAGGTAGGTTTAATCCAAAATAAGATACCCTGTGATGAAGAAGTTTTCACAGAACTTGGAGTCTAAAAAACATCTTTCCCATATTAGAGAAAAAATAAGATATGTATGCTCTGTATCTTAGACATATACATAAAAATAGCATTGTCTACAGTCTACTCAGATGTTTTAGCATCTTTCTAACTGAGAAGTGTTGCTAATGGTTTGGGACTCTATTTGTAGATCCAAAATTTGATCTGGTAATTCGCTTTTTTTTTTTTTTTTTTTTTTTTTTTTTTTCAAATTTTTAA